>CM060684.1:62111458-62451458 GCA_030686995.1 Artemisia argyi | reverse complement strand
AGCGAGTGTTGAGTTGTTCATGAGAGTTTGGAGATTTGTTCCACAAGGAAGCTTCAATTTCCTCATAAGTAGGAAATATGGATTCAAACCGGTTGGAAAAGTCATGAGGTGGCTGTTGTTGTTGATCATGATGATGAAAGCTTGGTTCTCCATAAAGAGGACCGTGGATGTCATTGTAAATGGGATGGAACAACAATGGTTGTGGATGAGGATGATCTTGATCTTGTGGAAAGATGGAAGGTCTAGCATGCTTGTAAGCCAAACGCTCTATTAGCGAGGGTTGATGAGGTTTTTCCTCCAATGGGTTACTTGGTTGAGACCTAGGTTGTTGTTGAGTTTCCATTTGTTCCATAGTATCAAAAAGTGGCAATGGTGGTGGATTTGATGATCTTGGAGGAAGGTCATCCAAAGTTTCCATAAATGGATGTGGTGATGTTGGTGGTGTTTTGAAGAGTTCCATCGGTGTCATTTTTGGTGATCGAGGTGATGTAGTTTTTGAAGGTTGACTTGGTGCCGAAGGTGGTGTTGGATCACTTGGAGTTATGGTTGGTGGAGGAGTGGTGATCTTGTTGACAATGCAAGGGTTTGGAGATGGTGTTGGAGTAGCAAGGTTTAGGAAGTTGTTATCATTGATGGGTGATGAAATATTGAGGGATGAATCACTTGATGATGATGAGTTAACTTGGATGGTTTTGTTGAAACAACAAGGTTTGACGCTTATTCTAGAGGTTCTCCTAATTGGTCTTGATGATTCGGATGAGGTGGTGGATTTTGTCATTGCAAGACTTTGGTAGGATTAGAAGTATGAGATTAAGAGAAGTGAATGGGGTGGTGTGAATTGGATGTGTGCATTGTTGATCAATTTATAGGAAGAGCAAGATATGGAAATTGGTGTTTGGATTTGATGTTGATCCATACAATGTTGGAGGTTTCTAATCCTATGGAAGAGTTCCAAGAAGTTGTCAAATCATTGGAAGTCAATCCAATGGAGTTGAATGGAGTGAAAGACTAAGTGAGGAAGTAAATGCTATGTGATCATGGTGGATACATGTTGTCAGGTTGTTCCACGGATTTGGAGGAACCAAAGGAATGGTTCCTTCCTTGTATTGTAAAGGTTCCTTGGGTTAGTTAAGGCAAATTTGAAATTTTGGCGGGAATGATGATGCTTTTGGTTAATGTGTGATTAGATAGCTCTAGAATTACTGATAAATACTAACTAGCATGTAGGAAGCAAGTTTGGATCCTAAGGATTGCTAGAAAAATTCAGAAAATTCAAGAAGCAAAATTTGCTGATGAGTGGCGGAACCCAGCGACAAAACGGACGGAACCCAATTTTGGTTTCCGCCGTATCCGTCAGCAGAAAACTTGGAGGAACCAAGTTGGATAACGGACGGAACCAAAAAGTGGGTTCCGCCGTATCCGTGGAGCCTCAGAATCGAGACAGAGTGCATTTTACGAGCACGCGAGTTTTCCGAATTCCAAAATTTTTCTTAAAACTTAAGCAATCAATTTTTTGTAGATGAAAGAAACAAAAATTGCAGGTAGAAACATGCTTACCTATATAGTTTGAGAGAGCGATTCTAGCACTCAAAATTTTGGCCGAAAACATAATACCAAATTCTTATACCCTGCAAATTTGGTTAGTTCACACATAATCCATACACATAATATCAGCCTAAGACATCATAAAATCATAACATAACATTGTTTTGATGACCAAATTGTTTAAATGCACTCTTGTGCCAAACATCCTCTTATCTTGCTCATTTCTTGTTCACTTTCTTGTAGATCTTCCCAAGGTATCTCCCAAAGCATTTCCACATGCCTTTGGTCTGTTTGTACTCCTCCGACTCATTCTCAATGGCTGGTAGTTGTGAGAGGTACTCAAGATGAGGGAGCCTAGAGTTTGGTAGATTGTCGTCTTCACTCATGGAGGATGATGATGATGAGGTTGGAGGGTGAGGACGTTTACCTTTGGCTTTGTAGACTCGCTCATCACTCAATGGTACAAAGGTGTGAGGAATGAGAGGATAATCTAGGCGGCGACCTCTAGGAGTTGGAGGGATGGGTTCACAAAACCTAAAGAGACGGGTGAGAAGCATCCCGTATGGAAGAGCGGTGGTACCTTAAACCGAGATGTTTGCCATCCTTTTGGCAATGTAGTAGGCTAAGTTGAAGGTTTGTCGGGTGGAAACACTATAGAGCATGTAGGAGAGACAAGTTTTGATATGGTCCCTATTTCTTAAAGTGCTAATGACATTGGACCTAATAATCTCTGATTGCTTAATTATAGTATATATATTAAGTATCGAGGAAATCCGCGAGAAATACGGATTAACCGAGTCGTTTCCCAACGAGAATGGAATCGTGAATATCGATTCGCAAATCGTGTCGTAAAAAGTGGTAAAGTTAAAATAGTGATGGTGAAATTCAAATAATGAAAAGAAACGATGAAATAAGTAGAAGGTACAAGCTAAGTATGCACAATTATCTAAAAATTCAAAACGGTAATTCAAACGCGAGTTTAAAAGGTAACGTACGAAATAAAACGTAACTATTATTGAAAAAATGATCCTAAAAATATGAAATAAATTTCTAAAAATCTTAAACTACTTAAAATAATTTTGAGAAAAAGAAAAATATTTTTTTTGACTTTTTATTTATTTTCTATGAATTAATTTCTATTTTTTGAATTAAAAAATAATTAAAAATAAAAGAAAATGTAAAAATAAATGGGAAAAATGCAAACTTAATTTTGAAAAATCTAAAATAATAGAAAAGAATTATCTAAAATATTTTTGGATTTTTAAAGGCTTTTTCTGATATTTTTTTCTTGATTTTTATTTATTAAAAAGTATATATAAATGATTTAAAACCAAGAAAAATTAAGAAAAATAGTAAATCAACTCAGAAAAATGTGAAAAATTCACAGAAAATCTAAAATATTATAAGAAACTTGAGAAAAATTTATGAAAAAGAAATAAGATAGAAAAGTGCTTATTGGGCTAAAATCAGCTTAATACAAGTGCTTATAAATAAGCACTTGTACTAAAACTGAGTCAAACTGATATCACTGACTTAATATACTCAAATAAGCTCAAAATATCAATCTCAGTTCATAAGAAGCACAGAAACATAGGTACCATGTAATAAGCAGTTTACAATAAGCCAATGAATTAGCAACTACTAAACAGAATAAGCTATAGACTAATGATCCTGTTTTCGCCTTGTTTCGTTAAACTACTTATTGATCCTGTTTTCATGAATCCTAACCCTGTTCTATCAAAGTGCGACTTTTGGACTTTCATTATTTCATCCGCACAACAAATACTTTTACCAAACTTCTTAAACTTTGAGCTTTGTTTAATAAGACTATCTTGTGTGATTTTAAGCTTCTCAATTTCAAGTTTGAATTCTTGACATGATTTGCACGTTGTGTCAATGTTTTTACTCTTTTCCAAACGTTTAGCTTTTTCTTTTAATTCACAAACTTCGTTTTCAAAAAATTCCTTTTTAGTCTTCAAAAAATTGTTTTTGTTTATGATTTTCAAGCTTAACTCACAAAGTTTGTTGTATTGTTGTTCTAATGTTTTATCATCAATAGAAGAATAAGATGAATCGGAATGTACCTCATTTGAGCTTTGTGCCATAAGAGCTATTTCGTCATTTGTTGGCTCTTCATCATCATTCTTACTATCACTCCAAGCACCACTCACAAAAGCACTTTGAGTTTTGCTTTTGGGTGGTTTTGGACATTCTCCTATTAGGTGACTTGTATCTCCGCATCTAAAACACTTTCTTTCATTTTTTTTACTTTCTTAACATCTCGATCTTTACGTAGAGACTTCTTTTCATCTTTAGGTTGTCTTACAAATTTTCCTCGTCTTCTAAAGAACTTCTTGATGTCTCTAACCGCCATGGCATATTCTTCATCATCACTATCCGAACTTGATTCCTCATCGTCACTTGATTCTATTCTAGCTTTTAAGGCAATAGATTTTACTTTTTCCTTCTTGCCTCTAACTATCTCCGAATCTTTTTCCATCACCATTTCGTGAACTTTGAGGTTTCCAATAAGCTTGTCAAGTGCCATGCTTGAAAGATCTTTAGACTCTTCAATGGCCGTTACTTTTGCTCTCCACTTAGGATGGAGTGCCCTAAGGAATTTCCTAACAAAATTCTTGCTACAAAAAGGTTCATCAAGTGCTTTAAGTGAAGTAATAATAGTGTTAAATCTAGCAAATGCACAATCAATAGTTTCATCTTCGGGAATAGAAAATTGTTCATATTGTTGGACAAGAAGATCAATTTTGTTATCCTTAAATTGTGAATTTCCTTAATGAGTAGTGATTAAAGATTACTAAATTTCTTTAGCGGTTTTGCACATAAAAACTCTTTCATACTCTTTCTTAGGTAAGGCATTATAAAGCATCATTTTTGGCAATTAGTTTCTTTTGATCATCACTATGTTTAGTAAGTGAACTATCCTCATCCCGACCACTTCCGGTAGCCTTATGATCACCTTCAATAATAATATACCCTAGATCTATGTCCTTTGACTTTACATAAGTTTCAAAACGGTTTTTCCAATAAATAAAACCATTTGGTTCAAATAGTGGTGGTCTTTGCATAGATTGCCCTTCTTTGAAAATTTCAAAATTCATGGATCGTTTCAAGTTTTATGATACAATATATTTTAAAATCTTGAGTAACGTAGCTCTTGATGCCAATTGTGGAAAACTAGAAGGAAGGTTGAATAGTTTACCGGTTTTAAACTTGATTTTCTTCTAATATTTTTACGTGTAATTACCAATTAAGATGTATCAAACAATAAATTATATGCAAGTATAAAAGTAAGAAACGATCAAACCATAACACGATTGTTTATCGTGGTTCGGCTACAAGGACTCTTTTTCCTTGCCCTACTCCATGCCCCGAGTATCCAACTCGAGAGTTTTCTTGCACTAGCCAACAAGCTCCTTTATCCGACGGAGAAAACCTTACACGTCGCTTACACACTATTTCCGACACTAAGCTAGATGTCGAGTTCTTTCACAAGGGTACAACCACTCCCGATAGTTCTTTTACAAGGGTACAACAACTCCCGATACTCTAAGTATTTTGAGGACTAAAATACTAACCGATCACTACAAATGAATACAATACAATGAAGTATAAACTTTACTAGTTTACACTAATGCTATGCTAGACAAGTCTTGCAACGTTGTGTTGAAGCTTGTATGTTCGTGATCACAAATATGAAAGTTTACTGAGTTAGAAATGAAGTATATGCAGTGAAATATGATAGAGAGTAATCACCAAAACTCAAGAAGTGAGTTGCTATTTATAGGCGATATTTGTATGTGAAAGATGCTTAAGCTTAAACCATTACAAGTGGATAGAGGTCAATTAGATCCTTATAATTTAGAAATTAAAGGTCAATTTAAAGGCGTGCAATAGATTAAAAGTGAGATGCATCTTTGGTGCATTCATGCAAACGGAACTGGGAAATCTCGACATATCTTTGTCATTTTTAAAGAGAACAAAGCCCGTGCATCGCACGGGCCATGCTGTCTCGTGTTTTATTTTATTTTTCTCTCTTCTCATTTAATTTAAAACTTACCCTTAATCCAAATCCAAAATCAAATCCAAATCTTAATTCTAATCCAAATCCGAAACTCACCTACAAACCAAACGGGCCCTTAGTCTTTAAACTCATTAATTTTGTATTTATGCATCTTGAGTTTAATGAAATACTCCCTCCGTCCCAAATTTATTGTCCAGTATTGACTTTTTTAGTCTTTCTTCTTCAACTTTGACCTTAAATATTTTTGTGGGTGTCATATAATATTTGATGCAAAATATATAAATGGATTGGGTTTTAAGTCTACTTTTCAATGGTATAATTTTTCATCAAGTATTATATAATAAAAAAATATATATTTGTGGTCAAAGTTATTCCATTTTGACTTTGAAAATTCAAAGTGGACAATAATATTAGGACGGAGGGAGTAACAAATTAACTCATAAAACTAGTAAACTCTATATTTTAACACTTAACTTATCCAATAGAAATTATGTTCGTCTAATCTAATAGGAAATTATGTTCGTCTAATCTAATCTAATAGGAAATTATGTCAGGCGCACCTATCAGAATCGGAACAGACCAATTACCAGATCCACCTATCATCGCCGGCATAACCATAAAAAATATCATTAAAAAAGCGTGAGCCGTGATTAAAACATTATAAAGTTGATGATTTCCACCAAGAATTTGATCGCTGGGTTGTGCTAATTCCATACGAATCAGTACTGAGAAGCATGTGCCCATCACTCCAGCAATGGCACCAAAGATGAAATATAGAGTCCCTATATCCTTGTGGTTAGTGGAGAACAGCCATCGGACCGGATTTGTCGTAAAATACTCATATACATATTATCTAAATATCTTATGACTAACGCTAAAATAAAAAATATTTTTAACGTTATATAATATCTGAGTTTTAGAAATATTGTTAATTGTAAACCCGTTGCAACGAGTGGGCATTGAAAAACTCGTTGAGTTATACCCTTTGTCTCTTACGAAAAGTACAAGTATCATATATAGCATAAATTTTCAAATGCTAAAAAAAATAATAATAAAAAAATAAAAAATGAAAAATGAAAAATTGCTTTAAAGTTAAATACTTAAATTTACATGCTGTATAAACTTTAAATTGAAACAAGTTTGGCGACAACCGCCGCGTTGCCGTCGTGACTGTTTATCTGGCTAAATGTTTTTTGAGTGAATTATTTTTTTATTCAGTCAGGCAAAGTAATACTTACTTTATTTTCTCAGCGACTACAATTCGTTGCGTATTATTGTTTGTGTGGTATTTACGTTACACTTTTTTTTTTTTTGTATCATAGGTAAAGTATTAAGTTTCATCTTGTTTATCATGTACAGGAAATAGAACTTTCAAAAAGTATTATCGGTTTGGTGTTAATCTATCTTATGTGGCTATAAGTGAAAGATTCCTGTATCATCTAGCAATCTTACAGTACCAAGTAACAATTTTTGGCATTTAATAAAATACATAATGATGTTTGTATTGTACTAAAACCAAAGTGTTTAGAGTTAGTAATAATCGAAAAACTTGCAAAAGATTTTTTACATGGTTGTAAATAAATATACATCCGTATAAAACCACTCATTTAACATTCAACTAAAGTTTGCAGTAGAAAAGTAATACTACCATTGAAGCAATACCAACTAATGATCTTTTTTTCCTGACTATTATTGCATATGTTAGTACAATCTCAATATTTCTTACTCAATTTGTGCTATAATCTCGAATTTATAGAATTCGTGAACCAAGTCGTTCGAAACTCATGAATACAAATGAGATCCAGGCATTTATTTCCAGCACTCAGACACCATTCTGCTGCAATTGAAGCTTGAACAGTTAGATGGAAAAAATAAATAAAGAACAGGTTATGTTTCTTGCTTATTTTCAGAAAACAGGTTGCATGCATCTATCTATCTGTTTTGCTTGTCATGATTGTATATTCTGGTTCATTAATGCACTGGTCAAACTGTTGGAGATGTGAAAGGTTAGGTTACATACATGCATTAGCACTGATGATTCACTATTCATGGGGAGTGGCTCAAGAGTTGCAATTAAAGATTTCAGCCTTTTAAATGTTGTATTAATAGGCAATCACGAATTTTATGAGACTTTCAAGTGCTATTTAAACACACAAACATAGAAAAACCCCAACTGTCTCATAATTAAAAAAAAAAAAAAAAAAAAAAAAAAAAAAAAAAAGAAAGACATGACAACTCCCTTGCCATTTTGCAAAGAGCTTGCTACTGTTGCTGGGTCAAGCTATGTGAAGGATATGATGATCGAAAAGTTTAAAAGAGAGGAAAGTGCTTTGTTGTTGGATGAGCTTGAGCTCAGGAAGAAAGGGCAAGAAATCCGGTCTCGGATAGTTGAAAGGGACTTTGTGATTGAAGAGCTTAAACAGCTGTTCCCTTTTGATTCTGCTATGATGAGCATTGCGGAGCTGACAAACATGCAGATCCAGGACTCAACAGAAATCACAGAGATTCTGGCAACCGTTTTGAAGAAACAGACCCGGGCAGCTGAGGTCCGAAAGTTCATCGAATGGCTTAATGGGCAACCATATTAAGCTTTTGTTGGCTGGTATTCACAAATTTAGTTTTTTGGGCATAGTCTTTTGGTGGTCTGGTTAGGTATGGGGGCATCCTGTAATGGAATCTAAGTATGGTCTAATTTTGTGGATACTTTGCATGTAAACAGTTGATTAATTACATATTCTGTCTAGTTTTATCGAATGAATGAAAAGGCATTCTCGTAACGTACCTGTTTTTTACCGAATAGCATGGTATTATGTGATTTGTTTGCTGTAGCTATTCGATATAAACATGCGCTGTGTGACCTAGTACATAAGCAGAGCGCCTTTTTTTTAGCGAACAACATGGTATCATGTGATTTGGTTGCTGGAGCTATTTGATATAAACGCGCACTGTGTGACCTAGTACATAAGCAGAGCACCTTTGTTAGAATAAAACTGATAACCAAATCTAATCTATAAACCTGAATGTGGTCAATACCAATTTTAAAAACTTACAGCATGAGGACTGCTCATCATTCTTCCGTATCCTCTATCACATATTATAAAGGTGAACATGAACTCCAACCATCTCACTCAACTTCATCAAGTTATAAGATACTTAGAACATATAGTTGTTTTTTTTGCTTGTGTAGATGATTCATGTAAGAAGTCAAGATGACATGATTTGTTGCAATCCCTGAAAAAAGTATGCATAATTGTGTAAGGACGTGTTTGCACATATTAATGGGATTGATTATAAAAGTTGATCATTATGGTTCAATATAGAAAAGATGTCTTTTCAGAGTGTTTGCGATTAGTCATCCAAACTGGTGACGCGATGATATGTAAGTTAAATAAGCAGTTTGGAATCTGCAAATTCACGCAGCTAAGTTTAAAAAGAGCAGCCACTTTTAAAAAGCAGTATCAAACAATTTTTTTTCAACCCCAAGAGTGTCCAACATTTATAAGCATGAGTGAAACAAATAATCGTGAAATTACCTCGACTGGTGATATGGAACTTAGATGTAACGGAACATGCCAGAAAGTTTTCATAAGGCCTGCATAAGAGATAAGACAATTGTCATTACCATATGCGACAATTTAAAAAGAGCATGAAAGAATCCTTTTTCAAGCCCAAGGTTGTGAATTATTTATAAGCGTTAACGAAACAAACAGGTATGAAATTACCTTGGTTAGTGATGGAGGATATCGGATTGCTTACTGCAAGCCTGCAACATACAGTGAATGGGAAAGACATCATGAAATCATCTCAGACATATAATAAGTTAAAAAATATATATTTAAAGAGAGCGAAATTTCTTATGTTCCTTGGTGTACGATCTGTGGAAAAATGACAGTTTGATTGCAGCATACTACACACGTGTTGTAGGCTTCCATGTGTCTGAGACAATCCTGAGGCCAAGTAATCAATCTATGAATGCAAGTATGACAATTACTAAAAAGCTTAGGGATTTCGGTTTTAGTTAGTCGTACCTGATGATCCTAGCTGGCTGGGCGAATCCTATCTGTAAATAGCCAAAGGTTGAATAAAACTGGCAAAGCACACACACAAAGTGGGTGCATAGGCAACACTGTATCATTAGCAGAGATGTTATGGATAGTCGAGATCATATATTCAAATGCAACTCAGCTTTGCCGTAGAATGACATGTCAGATAGGTAATAGCTGTCTGGAGTATTCCAGGTCTGACATGCCATTCTATCAGCAAAGCTGGAACGGCAGAACAGTTAACTCGATTATTTCAGCGGCCGACTTCTGAATCAGCTTCCATTGTGTTATTGTCATCTCATTACAGTGCAACCCCATGATTGGTTTGTGCGCATCCATTGTTAGTTCCGTCTGTGGATGAGATGATTTGTTACGCCAGTGCTAGAAAATAAGTTTTCTGCAAGAAGCATAAGACTGAAAACTGGGCTGTTGATCAGAATCATAAGAGGGTTTTAAATTTGAATGCAAAGAATGTTTGAAATTTTAGTAAAACTGAAGAAGATCAAAGTCGCAACTGTTATTAGGTACATGTTAAGTGTTTTATAAAAAGGAAAGTTGCTTAAAAGACATAAAAGATAGATAAATGTTGGACTGTTTGAAAAGGAGTGAGTCCATTTTATGCCAATCAGTAACAATGGGTTTGGTTGTAAGATATTCAAAAAGAAATTGCACACATGAATGATTATATGAAAGTAACAAAGTGGCAGGCTATACATACCAGTAATAAATAAAGGGTAACTGTTTTTGCTTAAAAAAAACAATCTTTCTGGGTTGTTAAAGGCTACTTTGTGACACACAGATAGCATGCTTTAGTAGATTTGTGTCGCACAAAATAACATTTAACAGCTCAGTTAGATCTTTTTTTAAAGGCTCTTAAACAGGTATCCTGATGAGTGTGTAAATACTCATCATTTTTACCAATTCTGAACTGCCAAAACATCCAAAAACACTCAATAATGAATCAAAATAGTGAAAATATCCCAGGAAAGTGTTTTACATGTTTCAAATGCAAAAATACCAAAAACAGATGAAAAACACATAAAGTTTGCATAATTGGCAGTTTCAGTCCCCCAACTTTCAAAAGTTGTCAAATATAGTCCCTGGAAGTTTAAAAAGCAAAGAAAAGTCAACCCAAGGCAAAGAAAAGTCAAAATTTATCAAAATAAGTCCTTGGGTGATAAAGTTTGAGAAAATTACACTTTTACCCCTCAAAATCCAAAATTGGCAAAACAGGTCCCTGGAGTTTGTGAAATTGGCAGATTTGGTCCCTGAGGTTTAAAATAATACTTGTGATCCTTGTGCTAATGTTTAAATGCAGGTTTGGTCCTTATGTGAATTTTGGGAAAAGTTTCATGATTGGTCCCTGGAATTACAAGGTTTGGCAGATTTAGTCCCTGGGGTTTTTAAAAGTGAAAAATTTAAAATAAAACCTCACACTATTCATCCTTGGCATGTTATACCCTTGGAAACAAAATTAGAAAATGCCAAAACCCAACCCTTAACTTTCCCATAATTACATTTTAGGTCCTTGTGATTAATTCCTAACTAAAAAACCAAACCGGATCCTAATATAACTAAACCATTACCAAAACCAATCCACTAAGTCCAATCCAATTCTACTTGGGCCAAAACACCACCAGTCCACACCCTAAGCCCAAGTCATCCCCAACTTTGACCCGACCCCCTGGTCAACTCTCAGTCAAACAACCCTACCCCGTCCCCTTTCCCTCCTCAAACACCACCACTTGCTACTTCCCTCCTCCACCTGCCTTCTCCATCACATCCAACCTCTCAATCCCTCCAATCACAATCCAAGGAGAACCCCCCACAATAAATGCTTATACCACCCCTCCCCTACACGCAACAGAGCAATTTGCTCTGTTTGCAAATTTTCCCGCCAATACACGTGTTACATGGAGAGTGGACCAAAGTTACAACAAAGTGGTGGGAAATGATGGCATTGCATCTGGGAACCCTAATTGGGAGCTATAAATAGAAGAGGAGGCACAAGGATGAATTAGTTAGTTAATTTCAATTTTTAGTATGTCGTGTAATTGTAATTTTCAATTTTAGGTACACCCAAGCTCTTAAGCAGTGGTAACCTCTTTATTTTATTGTATTGAACTCATTTCAGTTATAAATTTCAAGTTTCTCTTATTAATTCATGGTATGCAGTTTTAATTCATTTTCTATATCTTGCATTACATCAATTGTTGTTTTAGTAGTTTGTCTTAGACTCTTAGATACATATAAGCTCCCATATAGCTTATTGAAGCTATTAGTAATCAGTAAAAGCAGTTAGTAATCAAAAAATCCAAAATACAAAAAAAGTCAACTTAAGTCAAAATAAATTGTTCTTGGAATTCACAGCTGGAGCAAGGTGAGAAATGGAAGGCCTTGGTTTAGAATCCCATGGGGGATGTTAGGTGATGATTGTGGTTCTTGGTTCATGGCATAAGCTGGAATGCATTTTGTAAGGTTGTTTTTTAATTTTTAGCATCCTACTGTAGCTTAGCTTAATCTTTATTATCTGTGTGCTTTTGATGTTGTTTGGTGTTAGTTATTCAATATATAGCATAACATAGACAGCTTGTTAATCAGATTTTCTTATTGCTAAAAATCTTAAAATCTCACAGTTAGATCATCATACTTGTCAATTCATGATATCCTGATGTTGTTGTTGTTGATTCATGTTCAGAAGGTTTAGTTTAATGTTATTATAGAGTTTGGAAACTGAGTTGGAGTCTTAATCAACTATTTGTTTTGAAAATCTTCATATAAGTCACATTAAAGGGTGTTTGGCTCAGGGTTGCTCAGTGAGCTCAACTGAGTTTAATTGTGAGATTGTGGTACAATATAGTAACTTAGGTTCATACAAGCTCAGTCAAGTAATAAAAATAGGTGGAAACTTTGTTTAAAGTCAAAATCATACAAAATCAACCAACACAGTTAACTGTGTTGGTTTTGTAGTCCACAAACCATCAAATTAGGTTATTAGTAGTAGATTTAGATTAATTTAACTTTATCTTAGCTTATTTCAACTTATTTAATAAGTAGTGAGTGTTAGAAACTCAAATAAGTCAAACTAGTAAGGTTTTACTCAAAGTCAACTTTTGCACATCTCAGATTTTTCTAATAATTCAGGGAATTGTTTTGATTTAAGTACTTGGTTTTAGAAGCTGAAACTTGTTCCTAATATTAGCTTACCACCTCAACTTAAGTGTCTCAATAAGCTTTCATTTTTGTGATTTTTCTTGTGGCCCCCACAGACCCCTAAACTAAGTTGCAGGGCAAGGTTGTGCCCTGCTCATCTGCACACCCAGTCACCACCACCACTTTGGTGGTGTTTTGTGACCACCTCAGTAGTCCCCACACTTAGTATTTAGGTTCCCCCAACCCCCTCCTACCAGAGTCTCAGGTTTGACCACTGGTTTGACCTTGGAACAAGTGGACCCCACCTAGTTTTAGCCATAAAGTTTGTCCCCAAACCTGGTTCAGTTTGATTTTGTGAAGTGCTTATTTGCTTTTGTTCAGCTTATTTGAGCTTTTTATTTGCTATTTTCTGTTTGTTTAAGCTTGTGTAACTTGTTTGTAACTGATTTCATCACTGTGGACCCCACCCAAGGCCATTTGACCCAGTTTGACTAAACAGTCAACCAAAGTCAACTGTTTAAACAAAGGGGGTGTCACAGCTTATTTATAAGCTATTTCAAAAAGTGTTTTCATTAAAGTTTGTCAATTTAAGGTGTTAAGTATTTCTGTAAAAGAAAAATCCAAAAAAATCAGTTTTAAAATAAGTGATAGTTTCTATTTAATTCAAGTTAAGTTTAATTTTCATTTTTAAATTTTAATTAAGTAACTAGTATTTTTATATTTTTATTAAATACCTTATATAGTAAAGTAATTTTGATAATTTTTTCAGATTTTTATTTTGTCATTTAGTGCTAATTAGATTTAATTTTAATTTTCTTAATTATTAATTAATATTAAATATTAAATAGCTTAATTAGTTTTTATAAGGTTAAATCTAGTTTTTATAATTTTTCTAGTTCTAATATAGTATAATAAGTTTTTATAAAATAAATTTTGAGATTCTACTGTTCATTTTCTAGTTTTCTTATTTTATTTGTTTAAAATAGACTTAAGTTAATTAAAAGGTAAATAATTAGTTGTTCAATCTTAAAATATAATTTTTAGAGTTTTTATAATTTTTTAGGATTCCTGTAATGGTTAAGTAATTTTATAAATTTTATCTTAATTTTCTAAGTTAATTTAGTATTAATATAAATTAAAAGTAGATTAATTAGTTTAATTAAGTTAAATAGTTTTTAATTAATTACAAAACCACAAAAAGACAAAAATATTATTTTTAATTTTTTATATTTTCTTTAAGTTCTAATTTAGGTTTAGAAAATATTTTTGTTAATTTTTAGTATAATTTAAATCATTTGTCATTTTTAGTTTATTTAAATTAGGTTTTAATTTAGATTTAAAATAGTTTAATTAATTAAATAATAGTTTAATATTATTTTAATCACTTTTATAATTTCTTTTTCATTTTTAATTTTAAGTTTTGAAAAGTGTCAAAAGCACCCCCTGTAGTTTGATAATTACCAAAAACCCACTTTTCCAGTCCGATACGTGATCTTAATTGTGAATTTGTGCATATATCTGGTATCTGATTTTTGTGAATATTATATCTGTTTGCCAATACCAAAATAACAGTAGCAATATCATTCCCACATCATCTGGCTACTGTCCTCAGTGCCACTTTCTCCAAAACGATTCCAAAAGCACCATTTCAATCTCGCTGGGACTTTAACGACCCGGGAATACACTATACTATCACCGGAGTATTGATTCTAGGCTGTCTTTGACTTGTTGACCTTGGTCAATAATAATCTAACGGTTCTGAACCAATCAAAATTTGGCGCCGCTGCCGGGGAGGTTGTTGCGTGTTTTATAAAATCGTTTTAAGTTTAGTGGTTTTCAAAACCCTCCCTGTAAAAAGTTTTTGTAAAAACTCAATCATATCAAAAAAACGTTCATTAACACTTCTCCTGAAGTGTTGAAAAACGCCAAAAAAAAAAAAAAAAAAAAAAAAAAAAAAAAAAAAAAAAAGAACTGATTCGTTAACCGAAATCGTCCCTTTAAGATTACTCGCAGGCTGGCGGGAGGAAGTAAATAGGTTTCCTCTTCAGTTCGCAATTTAATGTCAGAACTTACCTTAAACCAACTGTTTCAGGTTGTAATCTTAAAGAACACGAAGTAATTTAACTTCACAGTTTGTTTTTGATTTGTTTTTAAAGCGGGTGATCACCGTAAGGTTCAAATAAATGAATTAAACGAACTTCGTGATCAAGCCTACGAGAACTCTTTGATCTACAAAGAAAAGACAAAGAAGATTCATGACTCTAAGATTAAGAACCGAGTTTTCAACGTCGGTGACAGTGTCCTTCTTTTCAATTCCAGATTAAAGATCTTCTCGGGGAAATTAAAAACCCGATGGACTGGACCATTCACTATTGCTAAAGTATACCCATACGGGACTGTTGAGTTATCTCAACCCGAAGGTCCCAACTTCAAAGTGAATGGTCACAGATTGAAACATTATTTTGGAGAGGACACACCACCCATGGTTGTCCCGGATCTCCAAACTTTCCCCATGAACCAATGAATTCGGGGATCGAGTCAAGCTAGTGACTCGGTGAACAAAAATTAGCAGCATATATGGGTTTTCACCCGTATTTCTGACTTCTTTCTACTTTCTACCACCCTAGTGTGGGGGAGTGGCCATCCCCCACCGTTTCAAAAGTAAATATTTTTCAAAATTCAATAAACATGTTTTGTATGTATATTATGTCATTCAAATCCCGGGCTGTCAGGACAAATTTACTACAGTTAATCATTCACAAGTGATTAGCTAGCGTGGTAAACTTGACACAAGCCTGGGAAGTGTATGTATATTATATACTTTATTATTCATCTTCCAGGCTGTCAGGACAGATTTATTACAGTTAATCATTCACAAGTGATTAGCTAGCGTGGTAAACCTGACACAAACCTGGAAGGTGTATGTATATTATAAACTTTATCATTCAACTTCCGGGCTGTTAGGGCAAATTTATTACAGTTAATCATTCACAAGTGATTAACTAGCGTGGTAAACCTAACACAAGCCTGGGAGGTAGTGAGCAAAAAAAAAAAAAAAAAAAAAAAAAAAAAAAAAAAAAAAAAAAGATTGTATGTACAGATAAAATAAAGTGAAAAATAGAAATTTCCACAGTTAGAATCGAATATTAGCTTTTCCATTCAGAGATTCGGCATAATAGCCGGGACTTTGAATATTGAGGACAATATTCAGTTCCAGTGTGGGGGGGGGGGGGGAAATTCTTACGAATTTTATCACAAAACTTTCCAAGTACCCCCATTTTAGGCCAAAATTTTTCAAAATTTTTCACTTTATTCCAAAATTTTTGTGGTTATCAGTCCGCCAAAGTCTAAATGACAAAGGGATTGGCTAGTCCAGGAGCAAACGACTCTTGGTAAAGACATCTCAAACCCGTTGATGGCTAGCAGTTTGCCAAAAATTGCATGGTTCCTCAGCTCCCCCGCATCCTCATAAACAAATGAGTTGGCTAGCCCACAAGATTATGGCTTGTGGTAAAGGCAGTGGAAAATCCATAATTGGTATTCAGCTCACCAAGATGTTGACTTAGTCCATCAAGATGCTGGCTAGTCCAGAAGCAAACGGCTTTTGGTAAAGACAAATCAAATCCGTTGACAGCTGGTGGTTTGCTCAAAATCACACGGTTATCAGGTGTGCCACAGTTCTTACACCTGGCTACTCCAGAAGTGATGGCTTTTGGTAAAGAGGTTCAAATCCATTAAGTTTTTCTCAAAAGATTGCTAGGGACTAGCAATGTTTTAGTGTGGGGGATTGATGAGTGTGTAAATACTCATCATTTTTACCAATTCTGAACTGCCAAAACATCCAAAAACACTCAATAATGAATCAAAATAGTGAAAATATCCCAGGAAAGTGTTTTACATGTTTCAAATGCAAAAATACCAAAAACAGATGAAAAACACATAAAGTTTGCATAATTGGCAGTTTCAGTCCCCCAACTTTCAAAAGTTGTCAAATATAGTCCCTGGAAGTTTAAAAAGCAAAGAAAAGTCAACCCAAGGCAAAGAAAAGTCAAAATTTATCAAAATAAGTCCTTGGGTGATAAAGTTTGAGAAAATTACACTTTTACCCCTCAAAATCCAAAATTGGCAAAACAGGTCCCTGGAGTTTGTGAAATTGGCAGATTTGGTCCCTGAGGTTTAAAATAATACTTGTGATCCTTGTGCTAATGTTTAAATGCAGGTTTGGTCCTTATGTGAATTTTGGGAAAAGTTTCATGATTGGTCCCTGGAATTACAAGGTTTGGCAGATTTAGTCCCTGGGGTTTTTAAAAGTGAAAAATTTAAAATAAAACCTCACACTATTCATCCTTGGCATGTTATACCCTTGGAAACAAAATTAGAAAATGCCAAAACCCAACCCTTAACTTTCCCATAATTACATTTTAGGTCCTTGTGATTAATTCCTAACTAAAAAACCAAACCGGATCCTAATATAACTAAACCATTACCAAAACCAATCCACTAAGTCCAATCCAATTCTACTTTGGCCAAAACACCACCAGTCCACACCCTAAGCCCAAGTCATCCCCAACTTTGACCCGACCCCCTGGTCAACTCTCAGTCAAACAACCCTACCCCGTCCCCTTTCCCTCCTCAAACACCACCACTTGCTACTTCCCTCCTCCACCTGCCTTCTCCATCACATCCAACCTCTCAATCCCTCCAATCACAATCCAAGGAGAACCCCCCACAATAAATGCTTATACCACCCCTCCCCTACACGCAACAGAGCAATTTGCTCTGTTTGCAAATTTTCCCGCCAATACACGTGTTACATGGAGAGTGGACCAAAGTTACAACAAAGTGGTGGGAAATGATGGCATTGCATCTGGGAACCCTAATTGGGAGCTATAAATAGAAGAGGAGGCACAAGGATGAATTAGTTAGTTAATTTCAATTTTTAGTATGTCGTGTAATTGTAATTTTCAATTTTAGGTACACCCAAGCTCTTAAGCAGTGGTAACCTCTTTATTTTATTGTATTGAACTCATTTCAGTTATAAATTTCAAGTTTCTCTTATTAATTCATGGTATGCAGTTTTAATTCATTTTCTATATCTTGCATTACATCAATTGTTGTTTTAGTAGTTTGTCTTAGACTCTTAGATACATATAAGCTCCCATATAGCTTATTGAAGCTATTAGTAATCAGTAAAAGCAGTTAGTAATCAAAAAATCCAAAATACAAAAAAAGTCAACTTAAGTCAAAATAAATTGTTCTTGGAATTCACAGCTGGAGCAAGGTGAGAAATGGAAGGCCTTGGTTTAGAATCCCATGGGGGATGTTAGGTGATGATTGTGGTTCTTGGTTCATGGCATAAGCTGGAATGCATTTTGTAAGGTTGTTTTTTAATTTTTAGCATCCTACTGTAGCTTAGCTTAATCTTTATTATCTGTGTGCTTTTGATGTTGTTTGGTGTTAGTTATTCAATATATAGCATAACATAGACAGCTTGTTAATCAGATTTTCTTATTGCTAAAAATCTTAAAATCTCACAGTTAGATCATCATACTTGTCAATTCATGATATCCTGATGTTGTTGTTGTTGATTCATGTTCAGAAGGTTTAGTTTAATGTTATTATAGAGTTTGGAAACTGAGTTGGAGTCTTAATCAACTATTTGTTTTGAAAATCTTCATATAAGTCACATTAAAGGGTGTTTGGCTCAGGGTTGCTCAGTGAGCTCAACTGAGTTTAATTGTGAGATTGTGGTACAATATAGTAACTTAGGTTCATACAAGCTCAGTCAAGTAATAAAAATAGGTGGAAACTTTGTTTAAAGTCAAAATCATACAAAATCAACCAACACAGTTAACTGTGTTGGTTTTGTAGTCCACAAACCATCAAATTAGGTTATTAGTAGTAGATTTAGATTAATTTAACTTTATCTTAGCTTATTTCAACTTATTTAATAAGTAGTGAGTGTTAGAAACTCAAATAAGTCAAACTAGTAAGGTTTTACTCAAAGTCAACTTTTGCACATCTCAGATTTTTCTAATAATTCAGGGAATTGTTTTGATTTAAGTACTTGGTTTTAGAAGCTGAAACTTGTTCCTAATATTAGCTTACCACCTCAACTTAAGTGTCTCAATAAGCTTTCATTTTTGTGATTTTTCTTGTGGCCCCCACAGACCCCTAAACTAAGTTGCAGGGCAAGGTTGTGCCCTGCTCATCTGCACACCCAGTCACCACCACCACTTTGGTGGTGTTTTGTGACCACCTCAGTAGTCCCCACACTTAGTATTTAGGTTCCCCCAACCCCCTCCTACCAGAGTCTCAGGTTTGACCACTGGTTTGACCTTGGAACAAGTGGACCCCACCTAGTTTTAGCCATAAAGTTTGTCCCCAAACCTGGTTCAGTTTGATTTTGTGAAGTGCTTATTTGCTTTTGTTCAGCTTATTTGAGCTTTTTATTTGCTATTTTCTGTTTGTTTAAGCTTGTGTAACTTGTTTGTAACTGATTTCATCACTGTGGACCCCACCCAAGGCCATTTGACCCAGTTTGACTAAACAGTCAACCAAAGTCAACTGTTTAAACAAAGGGGGTGTCACAGCTTATTTATAAGCTATTTCAAAAAGTGTTTTCATTAAAGTTTGTCAATTTAAGGTGTTAAGTATTTCTGTAAAAGAAAAATCCAAAAAAATCAGTTTTAAAATAAGTGATAGTTTCTATTTAATTCAAGTTAAGTTTAATTTTCATTTTTAAATTTTAATTAAGTAACTAGTATTTTTATATTTTTATTAAATACCTTATATAGTAAAGTAATTTTGATAATTTTTTCAGATTTTTATTTTGTCATTTAGTGCTAATTAGATTTAATTTTAATTTTCTTAATTATTAATTAATATTAAATATTAAATAGCTTAATTAGTTTTTATAAGGTTAAATCTAGTTTTTATAATTTTTCTAGTTCTAATATAGTATAATAAGTTTTTATAAAATAAATTTTGAGATTCTACTGTTCATTTTCTAGTTTTCTTATTTTATTTGTTTAAAATAGACTTAAGTTAATTAAAAGGTAAATAATTAGTTGTTCAATCTTAAAATATAATTTTTAGAGTTTTTATAATTTTTTAGGATTCCTGTAATGGTTAAGTAATTTTATAAATTTTATCTTAATTTTCTAAGTTAATTTAGTATTAATATAAATTAAAAGTAGATTAATTAGTTTAATTAAGTTAAATAGTTTTTAATTAATTACAAAACCACAAAAAGACAAAAATATTATTTTTAATTTTTTATATTTTCTTTAAGTTCTAATTTAGGTTTAGAAAATATTTTTGTTAATTTTTAGTATAATTTAAATCATTTGTCATTTTTAGTTTATTTAAATTAGGTTTTAATTTAGATTTAAAATAGTTTAATTAATTAAATAATAGTTTAATATTATTTTAATCACTTTTATAATTTCTTTTTCATTTTTAATTTTAAGTTTTGAAAAGTGTCAAAAGCACCCCCTGTAGTTTGATAATTACCAAAAACCCACTTTTCCAGTCCGATACGTGATCTTAATTGTGAATTTGTGCATATATCTGGTATCTGATTTTTGTGAATATTATATCTGTTTGCCAATACCAAAATAACAGTAGCAATATCATTCCCACATCATCTGGCTACTGTCCTCAGTGCCACTTTCTCCAAAACGATTCCAAAAGCACCATTTCAATCTCGCTGGGACTTTAACGACCCGGGAATACACTATACTATCACCGGAGTATTGATTCTAGGCTGTCTTTGACTTGTTGACCTTGGTCAATAATAATCTAACGGTTCTGAACCAATCAAAATTTGGCGCCGCTGCCGGGGAGGTTGTTGCGTGTTTTATAAAATCGTTTTAAGTTTAGTGGTTTTCAAAACCCTCCCTGTAAAAAGTTTTTGTAAAAACTCAATCATATCAAAAAAACGTTCATTAACACTTCTCCTGAAGTGTTGAAAAACGCCAAAAAAAAAAAAAAAAAAAAAAAAAAAAAAAAAAAAAAGAACTGATTCGTTAACCGAAATCGTCCCTTTAAGATTACTCGCAGGCTGGCGGGAGGAAGTAAATAGGTTTCCTCTTCAGTTCGCAATTTAATGTCAGAACTTACCTTAAACCAACTGTTTCAGGTTGTAATCTTAAAGAACACGAAGTAATTTAACTTCACAGTTTGTTTTTGATTTGTTTTTAAAGCGGGTGATCACCGTAAGGTTCAAATAAATGAATTAAACGAACTTCGTGATCAAGCCTACGAGAACTCTTTGATCTACAAAGAAAAGACAAAGAAGATTCATGACTCTAAGATTAAGAACCGAGTTTTCAACGTCGGTGACAGTGTCCTTCTTTTCAATTCCAGATTAAAGATCTTCTCGGGGAAATTAAAAACCCGATGGACTGGACCATTCACTATTGCTAAAGTATACCCATACGGGACTGTTGAGTTATCTCAACCCGAAGGTCCCAACTTCAAAGTGAATGGTCACAGATTGAAACATTATTTTGGAGAGGACACACCACCCATGGTTGTCCCGGATCTCCAAACTTTCCCCATGAACCAATGAATTCGGGGATCGAGTCAAGCTAGTGACTCGGTGAACAAAAATTAGCAGCATATATGGGTTTTCACCCGTATTTCTGACTTCTTTCTACTTTCTACCACCCTAGTGTGGGGGAGTGGCCATCCCCCACCGTTTCAAAAGTAAATATTTTTCAAAATTCAATAAACATGTTTTGTATGTATATTATGTCATTCAAATCCCGGGCTGTCAGGACAAATTTACTACAGTTAATCATTCACAAGTGATTAGCTAGCGTGGTAAACTTGACACAAGCCTGGGAAGTGTATGTATATTATATACTTTATTATTCATCTTCCAGGCTGTCAGGACAGATTTATTACAGTTAATCATTCACAAGTGATTAGCTAGCGTGGTAAACCTGACACAAACCTGGAAGGTGTATGTATATTATAAACTTTATCATTCAACTTCCGGGCTGTTAGGGCAAATTTATTACAGTTAATCATTCACAAGTGATTAACTAGCGTGGTAAACCTAACACAAGCCTGGGAGGTAGTGAGCAAAAAAAAAAAAAAAAAAAAAAAAAAAAAAAAAAAAAAAAGATTGTATGTACAGATAAAATAAAGTGAAAAATAGAAATTTCCACAGTTAGAATCGAATATTAGCTTTTCCATTCAGAGATTCGGCATAATAGCCGGGACTTTGAATATTGAGGACAATATTCAGTTCCAGTGTGGGGGGGGGGGGGAAATTCTTACGAATTTTATCACAAAACTTTCCAAGTACCCCCATTTTAGGCCAAAATTTTTCAAAATTTTTCACTTTATTCCAAAATTTTTGTGGTTATCAGTCCGCCAAAGTCTAAATGACAAAGGGATTGGCTAGTCCAGGAGCAAACGACTCTTGGTAAAGACATCTCAAACCCGTTGATGGCTAGCAGTTTGCCAAAAATTGCATGGTTCCTCAGCTCCCCCGCATCCTCATAAACAAATGAGTTGGCTAGCCCACAAGATTATGGCTTGTGGTAAAGGCAGTGGAAAATCCATAATTGGTATTCAGCTCACCAAGATGTTGACTTAGTCCATCAAGATGCTGGCTAGTCCAGAAGCAAACGGCTTTTGGTAAAGACAAATCAAATCCGTTGACAGCTGGTGGTTTGCTCAAAATCACACGGTTATCAGGTGTGCCACAGTTCTTACACCTGGCTACTCCAGAAGTGATGGCTTTTGGTAAAGAGGTTCAAATCCATTAAGTTTTTCTCAAAAGATTGCTAGGGACTAGCAATGTTTTAGTGTGGGGGATTGATGAGTGTGTAAATACTCATCATTTTTACCAATTCTGAACTGCCAAAACATCCAAAAACACTCAATAATGAATCAAAATAGTGAAAATATCCCAGGAAAGTGTTTTACATGTTTCAAATGCAAAAATACCAAAAACAGATGAAAAACACATAAAGTTTGCATAATTGGCAGTTTCAGTCCCCCAACTTTCAAAAGTTGTCAAATATAGTCCCTGGAAGTTTAAAAAGCAAAGAAAAGTCAACCCAAGGCAAAGAAAAGTCAAAATTTATCAAAATAAGTCCTTGGGTGATAAAGTTTGAGAAAATTACACTTTTACCCCTCAAAATCCAAAATTGGCAAAACAGGTCCCTGGAGTTTGTGAAATTGGCAGATTTGGTCCCTGAGGTTTAAAATAATACTTGTGATCCTTGTGCTAATGTTTAAATGCAGGTTTGGTCCTTATGTGAATTTTGGGAAAAGTTTCATGATTGGTCCCTGGAATTACAAGGTTTGGCAGATTTAGTCCCTGGGGTTTTTAAAAGTGAAAAATTTAAAATAAAACCTCACACTATTCATCCTTGGCATGTTATACCCTTGGAAACAAAATTAGAAAATGCCAAAACCCAACCCTTAACTTTCCCATAATTACATTTTAGGTCCTTGTGATTAATTCCTAACTAAAAAACCAAACCGGATCCTAATATAACTAAACCATTACCAAAACCAATCCACTAAGTCCAATCCAATTCTACTTGGGCCAAAACACCACCAGTCCACACCCTAAGCCCAAGTCATCCCCAACTTTGACCCGACCCCCTGGTCAACTCTCAGTCAAACAACCCTACCCCGTCCCCTTTCCCTCCTCAAACACCACCACTTGCTACTTCCCTCCTCCACCTGCCTTCTCCATCACATCCAACCTCTCAATCCCTCCAATCACAATCCAAGGAGAACCCCCCACAATAAATGCTTATACCACCCCTCCCCTACACGCAACAGAGCAATTTGCTCTGTTTGCAAATTTTCCCGCCAATACACGTGTTACATGGAGAGTGGACCAAAGTTACAACAAAGTGGTGGGAAATGATGGCATTGCATCTGGGAACCCTAATTGGGAGCTATAAATAGAAGAGGAGGCACAAGGATGAATTAGTTAGTTAATTTCAATTTTTAGTATGTCGTGTAATTGTAATTTTCAATTTTAGGTACACCCAAGCTCTTAAGCAGTGGTAACCTCTTTATTTTATTGTATTGAACTCATTTCAGTTATAAATTTCAAGTTTCTCTTATTAATTCATGGTATGCAGTTTTAATTCATTTTCTATATCTTGCATTACATCAATTGTTGTTTTAGTAGTTTGTCTTAGACTCTTAGATACATATAAGCTCCCATATAGCTTATTGAAGCTATTAGTAATCAGTAAAAGCAGTTAGTAATCAAAAAATCCAAAATACAAAAAAAGTCAACTTAAGTCAAAATAAATTGTTCTTGGAATTCACAGCTGGAGCAAGGTGAGAAATGGAAGGCCTTGGTTTAGAATCCCATGGGGGATGTTAGGTGATGATTGTGGTTCTTGGTTCATGGCATAAGCTGGAATGCATTTTGTAAGGTTGTTTTTTAATTTTTAGCATCCTACTGTAGCTTAGCTTAATCTTTATTATCTGTGTGCTTTTGATGTTGTTTGGTGTTAGTTATTCAATATATAGCATAACATAGACAGCTTGTTAATCAGATTTTCTTATTGCTAAAAATCTTAAAATCTCACAGTTAGATCATCATACTTGTCAATTCATGATATCCTGATGTTGTTGTTGTTGATTCATGTTCAGAAGGTTTAGTTTAATGTTATTATAGAGTTTGGAAACTGAGTTGGAGTCTTAATCAACTATTTGTTTTGAAAATCTTCATATAAGTCACATTAAAGGGTGTTTGGCTCAGGGTTGCTCAGTGAGCTCAACTGAGTTTAATTGTGAGATTGTGGTACAATATAGTAACTTAGGTTCATACAAGCTCAGTCAAGTAATAAAAATAGGTGGAAACTTTGTTTAAAGTCAAAATCATACAAAATCAACCAACACAGTTAACTGTGTTGGTTTTGTAGTCCACAAACCATCAAATTAGGTTATTAGTAGTAGATTTAGATTAATTTAACTTTATCTTAGCTTATTTCAACTTATTTAATAAGTAGTGAGTGTTAGAAACTCAAATAAGTCAAACTAGTAAGGTTTTACTCAAAGTCAACTTTTGCACATCTCAGATTTTTCTAATAATTCAGGGAATTGTTTTGATTTAAGTACTTGGTTTTAGAAGCTGAAACTTGTTCCTAATATTAGCTTACCACCTCAACTTAAGTGTCTCAATAAGCTTTCATTTTTGTGATTTTTCTTGTGGCCCCCACAGACCCCTAAACTAAGTTGCAGGGCAAGGTTGTGCCCTGCTCATCTGCACACCCAGTCACCACCACCACTTTGGTGGTGTTTTGTGACCACCTCAGTAGTCCCCACACTTAGTATTTAGGTTCCCCCAACCCCCTCCTACCAGAGTCTCAGGTTTGACCACTGGTTTGACCTTGGAACAAGTGGACCCCACCTAGTTTTAGCCATAAAGTTTGTCCCCAAACCTGGTTCAGTTTGATTTTGTGAAGTGCTTATTTGCTTTTGTTCAGCTTATTTGAGCTTTTTATTTGCTATTTTCTGTTTGTTTAAGCTTGTGTAACTTGTTTGTAACTGATTTCATCACTGTGGACCCCACCCAAGGCCATTTGACCCAGTTTGACTAAACAGTCAACCAAAGTCAACTGTTTAAACAAAGGGGGTGTCACAGCTTATTTATAAGCTATTTCAAAAAGTGTTTTCATTAAAGTTTGTCAATTTAAGGTGTTAAGTATTTCTGTAAAAGAAAAATCCAAAAAAATCAGTTTTAAAATAAGTGATAGTTTCTATTTAATTCAAGTTAAGTTTAATTTTCATTTTTAAATTTTAATTAAGTAACTAGTATTTTTATATTTTTATTAAATACCTTATATAGTAAAGTAATTTTGATAATTTTTTCAGATTTTTATTTTGTCATTTAGTGCTAATTAGATTTAATTTTAATTTTCTTAATTATTAATTAATATTAAATATTAAATAGCTTAATTAGTTTTTATAAGGTTAAATCTAGTTTTTATAATTTTTCTAATTCTAATATAGTATAATAAGTTTTTATAAAATAAATTTTGAGATTCTACTGTTCATTTTCTAGTTTTCTTATTTTATTTGTTTAAAATAGACTTAAGTTAATTAAAAGGTAAATAATTAGTTGTTCAATCTTAAAATATAATTTTTAGAGTTTTTATAATTTTTTAGGATTCCTGTAATGGTTAAGTAATTTTATAAATTTTATCTTAATTTTCTAAGTTAATTTAGTATTAATATAAATTAAAAGTATTTTAATTAGTTTAATTAAGTTAAATAGTTTTTAATTAATTACAAAACCACAAAAAGACAAAAATATTATTTTTAATTTTTTATATTTTCTTTAAGTTCTAATTTAGGTTTAGAAAATATTTTTGTTAATTTTTAGTATAATTTAAATCATTTGTCATTTTTAGTTTATTTAAATTAGGTTTTAATTTAGATTTAAAATAGTTTAATTAATTAAATAATAGTTTAATATTATTTTAATCACTTTTATAATTTCTTTTTCATTTTTAATTTTAAGTTTTGAAAAGTGTCAAAAGCACCCCCTGTAGTTTGATAATTACCAAAAACCCACTTTTCCAGTCCGATACGTGATCTTAATTGTGAATTTGTGCATATATCTGGTATCTGATTTTTGTGAATATTATATCTGTTTGCCAATACCAAAATAACAGTAGCAATATCATTCCCACATCATCTGGCTACTGTCCTCAGTGCCACTTTCTCCAAAACGATTCCAAAAGCACCATTTCAATCTCGCTGGGACTTTAACGACCCGGGAATATACTATACTATCACCGGAGTATTGATTCTAGGCTGTCTTTGACTTGTTGACCTTGGTCAATAATAATCTAATGGTTCTGAACCAATCATATCCTAAAACATATAAGTGGTACCCGGCTTGTGTATCTCAGTGCGGTCAGAGTTGCACTCGCGACACACCGATGCGTTGGAAGCGGTCCTACGATGGGAGTGTTACCAAGTTCGTGCACCTTATAACTGGAAGAATCATTGGTTTTATCTCAGCCTGCCCCATCAACGAAGTTAAGAATTTTGGGCGCGGAAGTACATTCTGCAACAACATGAAAGTGCGTTTATAACATTTAAAATATAAAAGTAAGTGACACAATCACAATCAGGGAAACCAATAATTTAGCGCAAATACAATTTACAAAAGTATTTCAGCTTTAATAGGTTGATTTGAAAGATCATTTTGGATTGTGAATGACATAACACTTAAGCACATTTAAGAACCTGTAAATATGTGCGTATAAAGAATCATTAACGGGACTCGCCCACAATCTGTTACAACAGATGCTAGCGGGTCACGTACTACACCCTCAGCAAAACGTCTTAAAAGTGTCTATTTTACCATGATATTTGGATTAACGTCAACCAACTCCACACATTGTAGCAGCAGCTACTCCTTTCCATACTCAAGATCCATCAAGATTGCCAACATCATCATCACAGGGCCACTTCCAATGAAGTTGGTGACACTCCCATCGAAAAACGGGAAACATATCTTCGATCATCATCATACATCTTGATTATCACAAATTCACAGACTCAGGTAATGCTCGTCTGCCATGGCAAAAGTCCCTACAATACAGAGAATTTGATTCATCAAACAACAAAAAAAAAGGATACTAAAGAGATCTTCCTAGCTAATCTTTACAGTTTCAACGTTTTTCTGGACAGCAAATTTTCGTATAGTAAAGCTTAAGATGGAACCTAAGGTGGTGTATGGCTAACCTTCTAAAGAAATCGTATAGAAAGTCATTGCATTATATAACTGAGTACCATTTGTCTATTGCATTTTCAAATGACAGCCTCACACATAATCAGGTTCTACTGACCTTACACGTTTCTTGGTACGCCTCTTTCTTTCTTTCCCTTCTCCTCTGAGTTCTTTGCGTTACAATATTCCCCATCAACAGCTTACTCGTCACTTCCATCTTCCGTTTCTGATTGAACAATCAAAAGTGTTAGTGAGACATATTCCACTACTAGTAACGCATATGGAGTATGGGTAAGTATCTGAAATTGAAAATACCTTACTTCTCCACACCGTAAGCACAAAGAAATCCGACATGCATATGGAATGCGCCTGATTGCGAGATTCCAATACACCTGTATCCTGGATCAAACCCACATTTAACACTAACATAAGACAATCCAAATGTTTAACAGCAGCACGAAAAACAAATATATAATTAAATTTGTCTCAAAAACTGCAGCACATAAACCACTACGAACGGCTGTCTATCGAATAGGAAAAGGTTTAGGCTCCGACTTTACGAACCTTTTAAACGCTTAGCTCACCCTTTCGCCAGCTAATTTTCCATTTTTACAGCCAAACGGTGAGCCGTACGAACCTGCACTTGCTCTTCGAATCTGAAAACAAACATGACAGAGCTAAAAAAAATATTCCACTAAATTAATTTCCACTGAAATCCTGAAAACCCAGCTATCAAACCCCCCAATTGAAGCCTAATTATAATTATCAAAATCAAACAACTATCAAACCCTAATTATCAAAACCCGAGCTATCAAAAGACACACACATGATTGATCACAAAATCTGAGTGTTTTTAGCTCAACCCAATAATCAAAACCCTAATTATGAAAACCCCAGTTATCAAACCACCCAATTAAACCCTAATCATAATTATAAAAATCAATCAACTATCAAAACCTCAGCTATCAAAAGACACACACATAACTGATCATAAAATCTGGCTGTTTTTAGTTCAACACAATAATCAAAACCCTAATTATGGAAACCCCAGTTATCAAACCCCCAATTAAACCCTAATTATAATTATAAAAATCAATCAACAATCAAACCCTAATTATCAAAACCCCAACTATCAAAATCCCTAATTAACAAAAGACATACATATAATTGATTGACGCAACGGCAAACATACCTTGATTCATTCCGGATACGAAAAACGGCATGGAAACCCAAACCCACCATAGCTCAGGATCATCATCATCAGCAGCAGAAGTGTGCGTGTGGTTAGGTAGGCTGCGTGTGTAGCGGTTAGGGTGTGTGATAGTTATTAACGCTGGTACACTGTCTATGGCCATTATCTCTGGGTATGGGTCAGCATATCAGTAAACGGGCTACACAAAAATTGGCCAAGACCTGGGCCTGATGCTGGCGGGAAAAACGTTGCCAAAACGGCAGCGTTTATAGTGGGAATTAATATAAACCTTAATGGGCTAAATGATAAATGTCTAAACTTTTTCAGCTTTTCTTAAATATTTTGGGCTTTGGAACTAGGAATGTTGTAACTTGTAAGGTGTTGCAATTGGGTTTGGACTTTGGACTTACGAGTTATATCTATTTCCCTTTGCATTTCGAGTGATGGTGTTGCAAACTGGATTCTCTCCCAATGGCTTGAAACCCTTCGAGTCTACTTCGTCATTTTAAATATTTGCTAACGAAAAAACACACTTAGATAATGAGTGTGATAGCAAGTAAAATAATGTTCTCATAAGGAATGTGTCGTAAAATGGTCATTTATTGATCCGGTTGAAGGGCTAACGTATGATTGTATGAATATTTGGCTATGATATATATCAAGATCCGCCTCTATAAAACTACCAAGAAATTGGAGGATGCTCTTGTTCACAAGAACGTTTTTTTAACTTGACCTCTTTTATTGTCGGAGACGCTATATTGTAACTTGTAGTAGTCATTCCAAGTTGAATAGGTCGGTTTTTTTTTTTTTTTTTTTTTTTAAATGTTTTAGTAAATTGCTATTTTGTAAAATGATTTCAAAAGAAAATATGTAAAACGTGGCTCTATCAAATTCTGAGATGGGGACGACTATCAAAAATAAATAATTTGCAATGACAACGTGAAGGATCAATCAAGACATCAAGTTAAAAGACATTTCAAGTCGTGAGTTGTCAAATTCAATGTGTCTTTTAAATCATTTAAATCATAGAATTAAGTACTAACAAAGGATTGGGACGACTTGATGTCATAAGATCGCAAATAATATTTGCAAATCTACTCATTTATTCCTAGCTTAGATAATTACAGTCACATGACTCTAAAATGTTTCAAAATGGTTATATTGCAATTTCATTCCATATATCTTTCTTACGAAGATAACAATAAAGAAATAACTTCGATGCTTCAAAATACGTCTTGTTCTTATAAAAAAAAATTTAACAGTAAGTAAATTTTCATATTCTAAAACAAAATGATTTAAATACTAGTATATGACAAACCGACTTTGTACTTTTCTAATCGAAGAAAGATAAACTTTATTTGTGAAAGAAGACAAATCTTGTCTTGTTAGTTAAAACTATATCTTTGAAGATCCAATCCATATTAGACAGCGGATCAATTAAAAAGAGAGCAAACTTTAAAAAGTATAAAAAGTAATATTAACCGTTGGATCGTTAACATCTGGACTCCACCCAAAAAAACACACACTCGCCTATCAGGGGTATTCTCGTCACTTATTACCCTCTTTCTATCTATCATCATATTTCTCTCACAACCACCCAAAAACACACACACTCACCATCAGATCTACTAACACCGAACAACCAACACCACCATCAGATCTGATACCACGGTCAACGACGCGACCATCTTCGAATACGCCGGAAACTTGACCATCTTCGAATACGCGACCATCAGATCTGATAGCACTTACGTCTTCAAGATTCATTTGTGGGTCTCGGGTAGGTGTTTATTGATTGTTGTGTTTCATTTGAACGAATCCAAGAAAAGATTATAACACGCATGTTGTACATCTTTTCTTTTTAGTTCGAAAATTAAAAGAAGCTACGCTTCAATAATATGATCAGTGATGATATTCATTCGTGTGGTTGGACTTTTGAGGTCAGATTTGAATTTGTAACACACGAATAGAAAAAACTGAGATCATTTGATTTTTTCTTTTCAATATGAGTCTTGATGGTGAGTGTTGAAGAGTGATGCGAGGGTCTGGGTTGAGTCTAGAGTAGGATTGAGGTGTAGTTTTTGGACTTGGTTTTGTCGGTGACTAGTTAGCAATCATAACAGTCACGTATATGTTTTCTTTCATTTCGGTTTGGTTTGACTTATGATGTATAAAGACCGAAGTCATTTGTCTTGGTATTTGGTTTATGGGGTCTTCTGCTTCATCTTACTTCTTTCTTTTGTTACTCGATATTTTTTTAATGAAAACACAATGTTTATCAGTTCATCAGTTATTTTTTATAATGTCCAAGAGTTTTTGAAAAAATAACGTTTATCAGTTTTCGGAAAAATAACGTTCATCAGTTATTTTTTATAACGTTCATCAGTTATTTTTAATAACGTTCATCAGTTATTTTTTATAATGTCAAGAAGTTTTCGAAAAAATAACGTTCATCGGTTTTCGGAAAAATGACATTAATCAGTTATTTTTTATAACGTTCATCCGTTATTTTTAATAACGTTCATCAGTTATTTTTTATAATGTTCATCAGTTATTTTTTATAATGTTCAGCAGTTTTTGAAAAAAATAACGTTCATCACTTATTTTTTATATGGTTCATCAGTTATTTTTTACATGGTTCATCAGTTATTTTTGACAACGTTCAGCAGTTTTCGAAAAAATAATGTTCATCAGTTATTTTTGATATTCTTCATCATTAACGTTCATCAGTAACATTCAAAAAGTGATGTTTTTTAATCATTATTTTTTTAAATATACATTTAGTTAATCAGTTAGGTTATTAGGTTCATCAGTTAGGTTATCAGGTTCATCAGTTAAGTTATAGGTTATAGGTTCATCAGTTAGATATTTTGTTCATCAGTTACCCTGGTTCATCAATTTCAGGTTCATCAATTTTCGAAAATAACGTTCATCAGTTTTCGAAAAAAATAACGTTCATCAGTTATTTTTGATCACATTCATCAGTTATTTTTTATAATGTTCATCAGTTTTCGAAAAAAATAACGTTCATCAGTTATTTTTTATATTGTTCATCAGTTATTTTTTATAAGGTTCATCAGATATTTTTTATAGTGTTCATCGGTTATTTTCGATAACGTTCATCAGTTATTGTTAATCTTTAACGTGCAAAAATTGATCAACCAAAGTAACTGATGAACAAAATGTTCATCAGTTACTTTGGTTCATCAGTTTTTATTATAGGTTCATCAGTTAATTTATGTTTTTCTAGTCGATGAACATTAGTTGTTTTTGGTTCATCAGTTATTGACTTTTAGATTATGTTATAATAAGTTCATCAGTTTGATCAATCAAAGTAACTGATGAACAAAATGTCTTTTTTAAAAATCAGTTAATAAGGTTCATCAGTTAAAAAAAAACAAAAAAAAAAACAAAACTTTTTGAATCTTACATTAATAAAATGACTAAAGGTGCATTGTTGTACAAAAATTAGTGCATTTAACTCGATTTTAAGACTAAAAATCTAAGCTAAACATTTCATCAAACACGTTGTGTGCAACAAATATGTGTAAAACGTCATCTTTAACATACGATATCTCACTCATATCATATTGGATTTGAGTGATTGAAATTTCTGGGTAAAGAATGGCCAAGAAGCTACAACTTTCGTGTTTTAAGTTTTGCAAAATTCGGCCTTTAAACTAGACAAAATTAGAGCCGAAAATGCTAAAATTTTCAAGAAAATCATGACGCAATCAATATGTCAAAAAAAAAGTTTCGAAAAAATTAAAAAAATTTATACCAAATTAAAGAGGATTAAATTTTAAAAAATATGGTGAAATCGGTTTTTTGTAAAAGTTTGTCATTTGAAAGTTATTTGCATTTGAAATTTAAGGTGGAACTAAAAAAATAAATCAAATGACCAAAATACCCTCTAACTAAAAATATTAAAGAAAAAAAAAGGAGGAATTGGGTGGGGACACATGGCATTAGCTTAGTGGTTAAAAACCTTTTTAGCCTTTTTAATTTTGATCCCCTTTTTAATGTAGTAACTTTATTGCATAATAAAATACTTTTCTTATGTATACACGTACATAAACGTGACACAACATATCTTAAACATTTCCTCTCATAAAGAAACACTAACTAAGAAATGGAGAATAGATCATCCATGGCGAAATGGGAAGGTAAGGTTACAACAACATTAACAAAATCAAGTGCAAATGAAATTTGGCCTTTGTTCATAGACTTCTTTAACTTCCACAAATGGTTTCCTAATTTGTCTACATGTTATGGTGTCCATGGACTCAATGGCGAGGTTGGTGCTACACGCTATTGTGCCGGTTCCACGCTCCCAAAACAAGATGGCAGCATTGAGCAAGTTAGCTGGTCCAAGGAGCGATTAGTAGCCGTTGACACGAACCAGATGTCTATGAGCTATGAGATGGTAGATTGCAATGTTGGGTTCAAGCCATATCTTTCAATTATCAAGATAGTTCCTACCGGTGTCAAAGGGTGTGTTGTTGAGTGGTCATTTGAAGTTGATCCCGTCGAAGGGCTAACGTATGAATTTTTGGTTCAAAAGTATCAAAGTGGACTTGATCAAACTACTAAGAAAATGGAAGATGCTCTTGTTCAAAAGCAAGATCTTTAAGTTCTACTCTATATATAAAGTCATGGATACTGATATGTGTAATAATGTTCGTTTATCAAGTTATTACCTTTCTAATATCTTCAGGATTATATATTATGTGAGATCATCCACTGCATTATCAGTTTGTAATTTGTTACAAAATAAAATTCTTATAATGGGTTTGATTCAACCGGTGTTATAAGTGATAATGATATTGTAATTCGCTATCATATCTTTAGTTAAAGAGGACTTTTCGGGAACCACTTTATTCTTTTTGATTAATTAATATGCATTCTTTTCTTTTACATGGTATAAATTCTTTGAAGAGAATATAATTTGTTCCTCTTGCTACTGCACCTTACAAGGTCCTGCATAAGCGTATTTTGTAGGGGTGTTCAAAAATTTCGAGGAATCGACGAACCGAGCCATTCCGTTCAATCTGAAACCGCACAAAACCGATAATCGAAGAAACCGAAACAGAGAAAACCTAAAATCAGAAAAACCCGCTTATCACGATTCGGTTTTGGTTCTTACTTTTAGTTATCCGCGGTTACCCGAACCAAACCATGTATAACATACATGTAGGTTTCAACTAACCATCCATAAAAATATACAATCATTAACTATATTTTTGCACTACTTTTATCGTATAATGTATTACTTACCTAAAATGATCATTTACTAACGTATATGGATTACATATGATTAAAGTGATTGTAATCTATAAACATCAAATAAATAGTATTAGTTATTTTGTTACATATATTGCGAAGGGCAACATTACTATGACTTTAATCTTTTCAATGTAATTTAATTTTACTACAATGACATATTACGTTCTAACTTATGTTATGGTTCATCCGATTTGATTTGATTAATTTTTTAAAATGGTTAACCGTGACTCGAACCGCGGGTAACCGCTCATTTCGGGTACCCGCATGTCCGGTTACCCGCCTGGTATGGTTCGGTTTCGGGTAGTAAAATGAACTACCCGCCCCGCGATGAATAGTTAAAATCTCTAACCGAACCGAGCTGAACCTACACATGTGCTAAATCTTCAACAAATTTTGGAGTTTCATCTGCTCAAGGCTTCCAAATTTCGATTAACATATTTTCATGTAAACTAAGTTGATGATCATATAATTAGATACTTGAATTGAGTGAAGTTTTGCCTTATAACACTAGATGTAACAAGAGGATGTGGTCTTCTTATGTGTGTCACGTCACCGCGTATATCAACATTAACTCTACCATTAAATCCCATACTAATTCGTAATTAATCATTGATTTATCACAATAAGCAATTGATTTGCACACTTTAGAGATTAATTGGGACAATATATCTGTGGATTAAATACTTGTACAGTATTAAATATTCTGTTTTAACAGCTTATACTTTGATTGTGCAAATAATTTTTTAGAGTGTGGAAATTATTAGCTATCACAATATGGCTGAACAAATTAAAAATTAATTTATGGTGTTGGTGTGACTAGGGGTGTAATCGAGCCGAGTCGAGTCGAGTATTGACAAGCTCGAGCTCGGCTCGACCTATAATACTCGAGCTCGAAACTCGACTCGAGCTCGACCGAGCCTCAATATTCAAGCTCGAGCTCGGCTCGATTACAGAAACTCAAGCTCGAAACTCGACTCGGCTCGGCTCGTATATATTATAAAAAAATCAAGTTTATGAAAAAAAAGCACTTAAAAAAAGCCACCCGCGTTACCTGGGATAGTGACATTTCTTTTTGGGTATATGACATTTCATATGTTAAACGAGTGTATATGAAATTTCTTTTTGGGTATACCTGGTTTCGAGCGTATATGACATTTCATATGTTAAACGAATAGAGATAGTATATAAGAACTTATATGAAGTAAAATAAGAACAATAGTTACTAGGGATAATGAACTAATAAGCTTTGATTGGTAGATCTAGAGGTTTGTGACTTTGTGGTCAAAACTCAAAATGGAGAAAATGAAATAAAAGTGACGGCAATGGTTTGGTGTAAAAGTGGATAGTGTTTTTGACTTTTTCTCTTTTTCTCTTTTATATGAAGGATAATGAAAAGTAATAGTAGATGTGTAAATAAAGTGTATATATGTAATTTCACAAAAGCTCGTTAAGGCTCGCGAGCTTTACGAGCTGAGCAACTCAAAGCTCGAACTCGACTCGACATCTTATACGAGTAGCTCGAGCTCGAGCTCGACTCGCTTAAAATCGAGTCGAGTCGAATATTTTTCGAGTCGATCTCGAGTTACTCGCGAGTTGTCTCGGCTCGATTACACCCCTAGGTGTGACCACCCGATTCTAGTAGACGTCTCATTTCTATTGCGTGAAACATAAGGCGGGCATCACTGATTTGGTCCTATTAATCATAGTTTTTCTCCTATGGAGTATAAATATAAAACTATAACATGCAAGAATAAAGAATTACACTTCTTTATACGAGTGTACATGGAGTTATGATTCTTAGCTCAACTAACCTCTCCGTTGTTTACAAGTGTTATTACCTTTATCTTTTTGTCCCTTTATATATAGCACTTGAAGATTTATCATATCGTTTTAAGTGAAAATAAGTGAACCGAAGGACTTTCGGTCCAGAGGCGCAGCTTCTGGGGGGGGTGGGTGGTGTTGGGGTATATAGTTTTCGTGTAGAAAAATTTCGGTATTTTTGGTTTCGCCCCCCCAATTTAATTCGGTTTCGACCCCCCATAGTGTTAGGAAAAAAAAATTTAGATCCCGACCCCCCACTCTAAATTTCCAAGCTTCGCCAATTCGGTCAACATGACTTGAGACGTTGAAGTCCGTAAATATTTGCCCTTGGTAAACACAATTAAAACTCACCTAACTATTGAAATTTTTTTAATTTAAAAAGAAAAATAAAGCATTTTGCAATGATAAAGTTTTTAACAAGTTTACTAATTTTAACATGTCATATTAGTTCATTAATTTATAACTTTTCCAATTTTATAAATCTTATTTCATTATATATAAACTTATACCAAATTCATTCATGCATTAAATTATGATTAATTTTATGATCTTATACCTATTAATACATGATCTACTAAACTATAAACTCAATAAGATAAAAGCTTCAAGTGTGTTTTAAACATTCTTTTTAAGCATCGCATTGTGAAAGCCCTTATAATATCACTCCATTTTATATAAACCACCCTTGTTTCAGTTGTAATTTTAATCTCACAATCATTTAGTTATGGAACACTCACAAATCTCATAGATATGCTCAACAAAAAGAAATACACGCCAACGTAACAAGTTTAGTTTGCAAGTTATAAGCTATTTACAAGATAGATATGTATTTCAATAAATAACGTAAAATGGTTTACACGATAATTTTAATCTTAATTTTTTCTTTTTTTGACTTTTATAACACAACGAGAAGAGATGGCTCCAAATAGAAGAACTATACAAACAAGAGGAAAGAAGGGTAAGGGTGCGATGCCACACCACAAGAGGCAGCCCAAACTGAAACTGTTGATACAAAAGTTGGGCGTTCCTGGTTATTGGCTCTTGCTCTCGTACCAATTCGCTTCTTAGTACTTGTTACCTGCGCACTATGAAAATAAACAACGCCGTTAGGCTTATCGAGGGATTGTTTCACCCGATTAGACTCCGGCGTGAGAGTAAGTAATCGATTTAAGGTTCTCGTAGAGAGTTAGGGTTTGTATATCGTACCTTTGAATGAGAATATATCATTCCTTATATAGGGGCTGAAACCACGTAGGTTTCTTGCTCCTTAATCTTCACACTCGTGGTGCTTATCGGGGTAAGGATATCTATTCCATGAATAGGTGATCCTTATCGCATACCCGGTTAAGTTTGGTTGGGCTTTGGGCTTTGTGAGCCCAAACCATGTTTATTGTGGCCCGTTATTCGTTATGATAGCCCACTCGTGGTGGATTTGGGCCAAGTAATGTTTATCATTTGGGCTTGTGGCCCATATATAGATTATACGTCATCATGTCCCCCCAGTCTAGTGTGCGCGGCTCGTAGCCGCGGATACTAGACTAATATTATCAGCGGTAAGCGTGGCGGGAGAACAAGGGAATATTACCGCCCATTTTTAAGTGCAATGCACCTAGCCATGGGTATTTCAAATGGATACCTCGAAAATTGGGGGTAGTGTCCACGTGGCCCTCGTAAATCGGGAAAAAGTGCATGTACCGGTTCAGTTCCAGCCATACGTTTTTGTGAGTGGATTCCACGTGGAGATAAACTAGGGTTTTTACTCCCTATATAAGAGTCACCGCCCCATTTTTTACGATCACACAGTAAAACACACACTCACCACTATTCACTTTTCTTGAAAGCTTTTTTTGCAAAGAAAATACGTCATTTTCGTAGGTAATTTGTCTGCGTTTCACTTCGTAATTTAATGAAGATGGTTGCCCAGTTAGAGGACTTTCGCTCTGCGATGACCATTGAGGATGTTACTCAATTTACGTCCGACTATTTCGTGCCTCTGGATGTCCATCCCGAGGCTCCAGATGTGGACGCGTGTATAGCTGATTTCCCCGAAGGGAAAATAGGGCTATACACAAAATTCTTTGAGTACGCGAATTACCGCGTACCCATATCTATCTTTCTGAGCGATTTGCTCAACCATTATCGCCTTCACATCTCTCAGCTGCACTATATAGGTGCGGCTAAGGTGTCGAATTTTGAAGTAAACTGCCGTTTACTTGCGATAGAACCGACCGTGGCCTTGTTCCGCTCCTTTTACCACACGACGTGGTCAAATGGTTGGGTTTCTTTTGCGAAGCGCCAGGGGGCGCTTCAATGTTATACTGAGAAAGTAGATGCCCTAAAGAATTGGAGGGAGTACTTTTTCTGGGTTGATGATGTAGTCTTTCCCTCTCCCTATGAGTTTTATACTCAGGATACATTGCCAAGGGATGGGCGCCCCGCACCCGGTTCCTACAGGCTGAATGATGCACAGATTCTGGATGCCAACCGAATGTCCATTAACCCCTATCCGGAGGAGTTTTTGGTGCACATGGGGTTGAGCTGCTCTTATTTCGGCGCTGCGGATGAGGTGCCCACTTTCTTAAGTGAGGATGGCCGGGGTGGGTGTTCATCCCTTCTACTTCAAGCTTTGTAAGTCTCTTTTTGTGTATGCGCGCTTTTAATAACTAATCCTTTTTTCGTTCTTGCTTTATTGATGTGTGCAGAGATGGATCTGTTTGCCGTTGTTAAGCTGGACAAGCCGAAACAAGTAACTATAGGGGTGCGCCCTCTGAGGGAAGGTGAGCAGCCCCTACTGGAGGCGACTGAGGGTCGCTTGACCGTGCTGCCGGAGATCGTCCCTGAGAACACACCGCCGCTCCAGGTGACGCCCGTTCAGAGCGTGGCGCCCGATGCGGAGGTGGCACCCAATGTGGAGGTGGCGCACGAGGAGGTGCACTCGGGGTCGTCTGACAGCATAAGGATCCTCAAGCCTGAGGAGGTGCTGAAGGAGGAAGTTGCACAGAATGTCAAGCGCAAGGGAGAGGCTGGGGGCAGTGGCACCAGGAAGAGACGTCGTCACGTTATTGGGGATGCGGAGTCTACCGCGGAAGAAACATCTACTTCTGGTGCGGGTAAAAAAGCCGCTAAGGCTTCTCCATTTTTGTAAGTGTATGCACCTTTATCATCTCTTTTTTCGTATATTACTTGTTGTAATATTGACTAACTGTCGTGTTTTGTCTCTTAGGGATGATGGTGCGAAGAATGATGGAGTCTTCGTTGATGAGGTTTCCTCTCCACAGAATGAAAACAGGGAGGGGAAAGCCAAGGTTGTTGAGGATGGAGAGGCGCAGCAGTTGATGGATGAGCTGGCTGCGACTGCTGTGCGCCAAGCTGAGCTGGTGGCTCAGTTGAAAGAGAAGTATACCGGGGAGAGCAGTGCTCTTGCCCAGAAGGATGGGGAGTTAGCGAGGCTCCGTGCGCAGTTGGCTGATGCGCAGGTTGAGTTGGAGGCCTCGCGGGTGCATGCTGAGAAGATCACCCACGAGAAGCTGTCCGCCATGGCTGAGGTGGTGAAGGCGCGTGGAGAGCTGCACCATTATAAGTCTGACTTGACTTTCGCCGTGCGCTTCTTGGAGGAGAAGAAGGTGGAGCACTACGCTAGCATCACCAAGTTTAAGGAGGATATGTTGAAGATCCTCCAGGCGCAGGAGGACAAGCTACGTGGTCTTAGCATTAAGTATGACGAGGAATTATATCCTCATTTGATGTCGACCATTGCTGAGCGCAGGTATTCTCTTTGTTTTATTCTTCTTCTTAATAACTTTATCGCCATGCTTTTTACTTACACAAATTGTCTTTGTCAATGTAGGTAGTTGATTAGCCATGGGCTGCACCTGGCAGCTATGGGCACGCTGGAGTCCCAAGAGGTGGTGGACGCTTTTGGGAAGGTGGTGCACTGTGCGATGGCGCGTGGGAGATCGCAGGCTATGGAGGATCTCCATGAGGCCCAGCTGCTGAAGAAGGACTTGGCGGAAGTCCCTGGGTACAGCGCTACTGCTTATGATGAGTTGATGCAGGCAATGGCGGGTTTGAAGGTCCTCGAGCTGCCGCACATTGGGAGACTGGAGCGCGATCAAGACGACCCCATAGATGTACTTATGGCGGGGTTGACATTGCAGCGCCATCTTGGAGAGAATGGGGAAGGGGAATCAGATTACTATCTGAAGCCTGATGTGTCGCAGCTGCAGATTCCTGTGTTTGCGCAGCCTCGCGACATCCTCAAACCCTTTGCTCTTGAGAGGGAGATTCCCTTGAAAGAGGTTCTGGAGCGTCATGAGCAGAGGGCTGCTCAGAAGAAGGGCATCAAGGGTAAAGCAGTGATGTGCGGCATTGGTGCTGCGCACATCCCCAGATCTGATGGTGTGCCCGTGAGTGTTCCCACGGTATCTCCCAATGATGCATTGCTTCTCCGAAAGCTTCAGGGAGCGGGGAGTTCTTCTGCTCCGCCAAATAACCCTGAGCATCATCATAGCGCGTAGGCTTTTTGTATATTTATGTATCTTTCCTTGTAATTTTTATGAAGAAATGTGGAATAAGATATCTTTTTGCTTAAGTTCGTGACTTAAATATACTTGCATTGTTTGCCAACTTATTTAACCAAGTGTTTTGAAGAATTATACTTGCATTGTTTGCGAAGGTTTGACCAAGTGTCTTGGCTCGTTAAGTGCGTGACTTTAAAAATTATACTTGCATTGTTTGCGAAGTTTTACTATTTGACCAAGTGTCTTGGCTCGTTAAGTGCGTGACTTTAAAAATTATACTTGCATTGTTTGCGAAGTTTTATTATTTGACCAAGTGTCTTGGCTCGTTATGTTGCTAAGCTTATACAGTGTACTTAGTATGTGCGCATCCGTCGTGGGGTGCGCACGCGAAACTTACCTCGACGTCTCAAGAGTAAGGCACTTAGCAAGGATACGTGATCCAATGTTGATGGGTTTGCAACCCTCTTACTCAACGAGTGAATTAGTAGGTTAACTCATCCTTTATGCCTTCGTGGGTCTTTAAGTGGTGCATGCGCGCCATGTAGGCAATAAAAATGTAAGATAACAATATTGACATATATTATTATGTATGCAATAAAGTAAAATACGCTATGGAGTTAGCTAAAAACCATAACATTTTATTGATACTTGCAAGTTTTTAAAGAAAATAAAAAATACAATTCCTAGGAAAGAAAAAACAAACACTTATTGGGCATCATGTAGGATGCGAGGGTGTCTGTGTAAGGGCCGTAGCCTGGAAGTAACATCTTTTAAGATTGCAGATGTTCCAGGTGCGCGCTAGGTCGTGACCTTCCATATCGCGCAGTCTGTATGCGCCGTTGCCGAGCGCGTCTGTGACCTCGTAAGGTCCTTCCCATTTAGGTCCGAGCTTGCCTGTGTCTTCTGCGTGGCTCGCATCGTTAGCACGGTAAACAAAGTCTCCTGGTCTGAATGAAGTGTGTTTGACCTTTGCATCATAATACTTCTTCATTTTTGCCTTAGCCTTTGCTTCGCGTATAGCTGCGCGCTCACGTCTTTCTTCCAGTACGTCTAAGTCTATGCGCCGTTCCTCGTCGTTTGTTGTGACGTTGACCTCTGCTGTACGTATAGTTGGCATTCCTATCTCAGCTGGTATGACGACTTCTGTTCCATAGACCAGGGAAAATGGCGTGTCGCCAGTACTGGTTTTGACTGTTGTGCGATGCGCCCACAAGACATGCGAGAGCTCATCTACCCACCTTCCTTTGTGTCTGTCAAGGCGAGCTTTTATTCCTTCACCTAGACTGTGGTTTGCGCGCTCAACAAGGCCATTGGTTTGCGGGTGTTTTACTGAAGCAAAGTGTTGTGTGATGTTCAATTGTGCGCACCAATCTTTGAATGGGTTATCACAGAATTGTTTTCCATTGTCTGATATGATCGCACCCGGTAGTCCGAAGCGACAGACAATGTTGTCCCAGACAAAGCGTTTGACTTGGTTTCCTGTGATGTTCACCACCGCCTTTGCTTCGATCCACTTCGTAAAGTAGTCTATGGCTACGATGAGGAACTTTACTCCTCCAGCTGCTACAGGGAAGGGTCCTGCGATGTCAATACCCCATTTGTAAAATGGCCATGGTGAGGTAATTGGTGTTAGCTCTTGTTGTGGTCGGCGTGGAATTGGCCTATGTACTTGGCAATTGCTGCATTTTCTTATCAGATCGCGTGCGTCGCGATGCATTGTTGGTCAATAGTACCCTGACCTTAGTGCGCTTGCCACCACGGATCGCGGTCCTGAGTGCATACTACATGATCCAGCGTGAATTTCTCGGAGTACGTAGTCTGCTTGAAGAGGTTCAACACATCTGAGCCATGGCTGTAAGAAAGAGCGTCGATAGAGTACGTTGTCTCGTAGTTCAAATCGTTGCGCTGTGCGCCGTATTCTTCGAGCGTCCTTATGATCTTGGGGTAGGATTCCCTTGCTAATGAATTCAATGATAGGTGTCATCCATGTAGGATCTTGTTCTTCTATCACTGTGGATATCTCTATTTCCAAGATTGACTTGTTTTTTAGGGTTTCTACCAATACCTGTTTTGAGAGGTGTGCGAAGCTTGTGGATGCGATCTTGCTGAGTGCGTCCGCCTTCCTGTTATCTCCTCTAGGCACCTGTTTTATTGTGAACCTATCAAAGTTTTTGATCAAGGATCTTGTCTTTTCCAGGTATTGGATCATGTGTTCATCCTTGGCTTCATATTCACCTAGCACGTGGTTAGCGACTAGGCGCGAATCTACGTTTGCTTCTAGGTTGCGTACACCCATTTGGATTGCGATGCATAGTCCGGCTAGTAGGGCTTCGTATTCTGCCTCATTGTTTGTGGCTGTGAATTCAAAGCGTAGCGCATAGGTGAATTCCATACCTTCTGGATTTGTAAGAATAAGGCCTACGCCTGATCCATCTACACATGAAGACCCATCTGTGAGCAGAATCCAGGGTTCCTGTAGATCTGTTTTAGTTGCAGATGTCGGGCTGTCGCTGTCTGGTTTCTCCACGATAAAATCGGCTAAGATTTGTCCTTTGATTGCAGTGCGTGGTCTGTATGAGATGTTATACTCACTTAGCAGTACACTCCACTTTTGTAAGCGTCCTGATGCGTCAGGCTTAGAGATAACTTGTTTGATTGGCTGATCAGTGATTACAGCTATTGGGTGCGCTTGAAAGTATCTACGCAGCCTTTTGGCTGCGAATACTAGAGCTAAGACCAGCTTTTCCATAGCGCTGTAGTTAGTCTCTGTTTTCTTTAGGGCTTTGCTTACAAAGTATATGGGTGTCTGGACGGAATTCCTATCTGTCAATAGTACCGCGCTGACTGCTCCATGAGTTGCCGATAAGTACATGATTAGTTCCTCCCCTGGTCGCGGTGCGACAAGTTTGGGAAGAGAGGCCAGATGGTTTTTAAGTTGTTGGAAAGCTTCCTCCGCTTCTTTAGTCCAGCGAAAGTCTCCCTTTTTAGTACACTTCGTGAGTGTTTTAAAGAGAGGAAGAGATTTGTCTGCTGACTTAGATAAGAAACGGTTTAGCCCTGCTAGCTTTCCATTCAACGACTGGACTTCTTTGAGTGTGCGCGGTGAGGGGAGATCAATAACAGCCTTTGTCTTTTCTGGGCAAGGCTTGATTCCATCGGGTTCTATCAAGTATCCAAGGAACATCCCTCGGTTGCGCCAAAGGTGCACTTCTTGGGATTTAACTTCATGTTTATTCACCCCAATGTTCTGAATGTCTCCTCGATGTCACGCACCAACTCGTCCTCTGTGTGGCTTTTGATGACAAGGTCGTCAACGTAGACTTCCAAGTTGCGGCCTACTTGTTTTTCGAAAGCTGTGTCCACCAGTCGTTGGTATGTCGCGCCTGCGTTCTTTAGGCCAAAAGGCATTTTTGTGTAGCAGTATACTCCTTGACTGGTGTGGAAAGCTGTTTTTTCCTCATCTTCAACTGCCATCTGGATTTGATGATACCTTTTATATGCATCTAGGAAGCATTTGAAAGGGTATCCGCACAGGGATTCGACCTTCCAGTCTATCTCTGGCAGTGGATAGCAGTCCTGTGGACATGCTTTGTTGAGGTCCGTGAAGTCTACGCACATCCTCCAACTGCCATCACTCTTTTTTACCATAACTGGGTTAGAAAGCCAGTCGTGGTAGTATACTTCGCGCATGATACCTGCGTCTACGAGCTTATGTACTTCTTCTAGAATAGCTTTTGCACGATCTGGGGCCTGGCCGCGCTTCTTTTGTCGTATTGGAGGATATCCTTGTCGGATTTGCAGTTTATGCTCTGTGATAGAGCGCGGTACTCCCGTCATATGTTTTGGTTCCCATGCAAAGATGTCTAGGTTCTTTTGCAAGAGTGCGCATACGGCTGCTTTACCTTTGTCAAATAAAGATCCCCCGATCGAAACTTGTTGTTCCGGGTAATCTGGATGAATAGCGACTTTTAGATTTGGCATTTTTTCCGTGCGCTGTTCTGGAATATTCTCTGCTTCAGTTGTTACCGCGATGCATTCTCTTGGTGGTATTGTTGTGTTATAGAGAGTGACAACTCCTCCTTCTACTGGAAACTTAAGCATTCCGTGAGCTGTGGATGGTACAGCGCGCATGGATGATATTCCTGGTCTCCCAATGATACCATTGTATGGTGAAGGGGATTTTATTACCATAAAGTTTATCCATGTTGCGGTTGAGTGTTGTTCGTCTCCTACGACCACCAACAAGCGTAACTGCCCCATGGGCCAGATCTTTCCTCCTGTGAATCCTGTTAATGACGTTGTTGCTGGTATCAATTGACTTTGGATCTCAGGTCGCAGTCTTTTGAAACAGTGGTCGTACAGGATATCTTCGGATGCTCCTCCATCAATGTACATGCGGTGGATATCATGTCCTCCTGTATGTATTTCAATAGTTAGAGGCTCCACGACTGCGTTGTCCGCAGCTATAGTAGGGAAAGATATCTCTTTTTCTGGAGAGACTTTTTGGCTGACTTTTTGCTTTATCTTGCGTTGCCATGATTGTATCATGTATATAGTATCAGCTTTTTCCTTGGGGGGTTCTTTCTTACCCCCGTTTCTTTGTTTATCTTTTCCCTCTTTGATGTTCTTTACGAGGTGGTCCATCCTGCCTTCTCTTACTAGCTTTTCAATTAATTGTTTTAGTTGGACGCACTCGTTAGTTGTATGGCCTTTTTGTCCATGGTACTCGCAGTATCCGCTCCCTATGCGCTTTTCCTCTGCAGTGCGCATTGGTGGTGGTTTTGGGAAGTTCGCACCTTCTGTTACAAATATTTCCCTCGGAGTTTTTGTAAGAGGGGTATATTTGTCATTGTCTCTTCCACTGCGGTAATTCCTGCTGCGGTTGTTATTCTGATCATTGGATTGTCTCCACGGCTGCTCTTGTTACCTATAGTTTGAATAACCCTTTTTGCTATCCGCAGCAGCTGCTTCTCCTTGTATAAAGGATCTAGTGCGCTTTGTTAGCTCATCAAAAGTCTGTGGAACTTTGTCGTTTAGCTTCCGGATGAGTTCTGGGTTATTGATCCCATTCATGAACCCTGAAATTTTTAGGATTTCAGGACATGTTTTGACTTGTATGCACTCATCCTTGAAACGTTCCATAAAAGTGCTGGTTGATTCCCCTTGACGCTGTTTCACTCTTGCTAGCTCCACAGGGTTTTTAGCGCACTTCTTTCGCTGGGTGAAGTTGAGGCGGAATGCTTTCCGTAATTCCTTAAATCCACCGATGCTCCTACGTGGGAGTTTGCTAAACCATGTGCGCGCGTTTCCTACTAACGTGGAATTAAACATGTGGCACCACACAGGCTGTGGCCAGTTTTCGATAGTGGCGGCTGATTCGAAAATTTTTAGGTGATCATCTGGATCACCTGTTCCATCATATGTTTTCACGTTAGTGAGCATGCGCCTGCGTTTGCGGTCTGAGTAATCGCTGATGCGCCGTGTAAACGCATCAATTTTCTGGCGACACCATGGGAGAGACATATCTTCATTCTCTTCCTCGCGACGTCTTCCTCTTGATTTCCAGTGTCCTGTTTCTTTATCCTCGTTGTCCGAGGAGTCACTGGAAGAAGGGTAGTCTCTTTTTCGGCGCTTGCGCCGGCTTCTTTCAGAAGAAGAGCGTGAGGGATCTCTGCTTGGGGATCTTCTTCTCCCCAATCTATCTTGAATCCTCCTACTCCCAGGTTTAGAAGATCCTTGGCTTGGCGAATGTTGAGTCCCTAATCGATCTTGTACTCCCCGACTGCCAAGTCTGGAGTGAACATTAGTGCGCCTCTCGCTGTCTTCTGAGTATTGTGAATCAGATGTCGTACCCAACCTATCATGGATAGTGGTACGTTCTGCGCGTCTTCCTCGTGGGTGGCGCAGTGGTGATGGTTCGCGTTCAGGAGCAAAATTGAGTCGAGCTTGTAGGCTCGTACTTGCCCTTCTTCTTGCTTCTTCCTGCATGAGGGCGGTTAGGGTTTCATAATTTTGGGATACAAAGTTTCCCAAAGTTAGATCAGGCGCGTCCTCAGTTGTTGCAAGAATTTCTGCCTCAGTATTAGGCACCCTATCTCGGTTAGGTGCGCCTGGCGGCGCAGTGTTGTTCACTACGGGTACAGTTTGATGAGGAGTGGTGAAGAGGGTGCGCTGGAGTTCCTCAACGCTTGGGACCACTGGGGTGATTTGGGTAGTCCTTATAGGTAGTTCTACCGCTGGAAGAGGTTGGGTTATCCCTGCCTCTTGGTGACCAGGTGCGCTGGTTGTCCCAGCCACTTGTTTAGAGGTCGGATCTTGTTGATTCTTCCTCTGATGGTCACGTTTTTCTGACTGCGGAGTCCGCTGGCTTGAATTCTTATGCTTTGTCATTCTAGTTCTTAGTAGGGTCCCACGGATGGCGCCACTTGTTGATACAAAAGTTGGGCGTTCCTGGTTATTGGCTCTTGCTCTCGTACCAATTCGCTTCTTAGTACTTGTTACCTGCGCACTAAGAAAATAAACAACGCCGTTAGGCTTATCGAGGGATTGTCTCCCCCGATTAGACTCCGGCGTGAGAGTAAGTAATCGATTTAAGGTTCTCGTAGAAAGTTAGGGTTTGTATATCGTACCTTTGAATGAGAATATATCATTCCTTATATAGGGGCTGAAACCGCGTAGGTTTCTTGCTCCTTAATCTTCGCACTCGTGGTGCTTATCGGGGTAAGGATATCTATTCCATGAATAGGTGATCCTTATCGCATACCCGGTTAAGTTTGGTTGGGCTTTGAGCTTTGTAAGCCTAAGCCGTGTTTATTGTGGCCCGTTATTCGTTATGATAGCCCACTCGTGGTGGATTTGAGCCAAGTAATGTTTATCATTTGGGCTTGTGGCCCATATATAGATTATACGTGTTGGATCGTGAACACCTTGAACTTGTGTTAATAATGATACTTTGAGTGATACCACTAAGTATGCGGAATCTACTTAATGATACTTAGAAGATTGATTGTAAATGAAACAATTGTATGTATGAACAAGGTATGTAACAAAACAAATAGCTCCAATATTATTAATGATAATAATACGAGTGATCTATGATATCACTAGGGTTACACCTTGAAGCTCTAAGAAAACGTATTAGAAAGATATATTCTAACTATGAATTAGGATCTCCTTTTATACAGCAAGGAGTCCTCTTTTACAAGATAAGTATAATACTAATAGAATAAGATATACACAAAATCTTTTCTATGTTTATCTAAGCGCGTTTCTCTAACAGTTAACAAGTGAGCAGTGGTAATATTTGTTCTTGCAGTGGTAATAAGTTTCCACTGCAAGTACAATCTTCTGCAGTTGTAATATCTTCACTAGCCGTGGTAACTGATAGAATAATTCCCAACAATCCTCCCCTAAACTTATGATTTATTTGTAAATCAACAAGTTTCTTCAAGTATACAATAAACCTGAGGATATGGGAATTCTTCCAAACACTTATCTTGTTTTTCTCAACACTTTATCAGCTCTTGCATATTGATCTTGAATCTTCTGAATCAAAGCTCTAACCTTTTCATTGTCTGCATAAACTCTTAACTTTGACATGTTGAGAGCAGTCCTCCCCTGAATTTGATCATCATTCAATCCTCCCCTGTTTGGGAGAATCTCCACCAAAATCAGCATAATGAGAGAAAATTTCAGAAGAACAGCCATCAATTTCTTAAATATCCACCTGTTATGAAAATTTGGTACATAGTTCCATCAATTCCTTTTGTAACATACTGCCTTCAGCACTTCCAGATGTATTACCTTCTGGGAGAGGTGCATCATTAGACAAAGATTCAATTTCTTACCTAGTTAAACTAGATAGTACTTCTGAACCACCCATATGTTTTAATTTAGCTAGGGATTTCACTACCTGTATCCAATCCCTTAGAATTAGACACATGAAGTGTTGCCATGGTAGAGCTCTGAATGATATTGTCATGTCCTGCATCTACACATATTAAGGAAAAATTTTACACTGTCAGTGGTAACTGTGAACCTGCAGTGGTAAAAATCAACAAAATTTCAAAGAGCAATGATAAGTAAAACATGTAAAATTTTCTGCTCTTATCATAGTTTTTAGCAAACTATCAGCTATCAACGGATTTGATATGTCTTTACCATGAGCCGTTTGCTATGGACTAGCCAACTCTTGATCACAAGGATGTATGGTGAGTTGATAACCTAGTTTTTGGTAAACTATCAACCATGAACGGATTTGATGTGTCTTTACCTGTAGCCGTTTGCTCAGGACTAGTTGATTCTTATGTGGATTAGACATGGTGAATCAATAACCATTTGTTATGTGTCTTAAGTTACACATCTTATAACTCCATTCACATTAAACATCTTAAGGACCGAACTTAACCAATATTAGTTAACCCAAGTAACTTTTAACCAAGTTACTATTTATACATTTATTGCTCCAAAGTCAACCCGATATCGTCCATAATTACTTCTTCGAACTACCAAAACGGATAGGAATAAAGATACTTCATTAATTATCCATTGGCCTTGACTTTGCATATAAATAGGGGTCTCAAAGCACATCTATCAACATCAACCAAATCATCACATTAACAAACCCTAAACTCAAATATGAGTTTCCCAATCGTGTACATCTCCTCTGACAGCTCTTCTGATGAAGAGATCAGCTATGTTTCAGATTCTGAGGAGCATTCTTCTGGATGGAGTGGATACTTTCCACCAAGTACTGTATCAGCTCCATCTATGGATGTTGATTCAGAGAAAGATGATCCAACCTTCAACCTTTCTGAGGAACTACCAAAAGCACTTACAACTGCCTTGAAGATTGCCATACACAACATGAAGTGGCCAGAGACATCAAAGCCTGCAAACGATCTGAAACCTCCACCACAAGTGCTTGGGCTTGCTTGTCCAAGAAAACAACTATCCTTTGATGAGAAGAGGAACAAGCCAGCTAAGAACAAGCATGCATATAAGGGCAAAGGAAAGAAGCCTATGTAGTGTCTGAAGATCTTAGGTTGTTAGGTTGTGAGTTGTTTACATGTGTTTTGAACTTGTATTAGTGAAAGAGTGTACTCTGCAACCTTTTGAAGTGATAAATAAATGATCTTTTCAGTTTCCTTATTACCACTGTGAGAGCAAATCTTTCCACTGTGTGATGCATAGTTTCAACTGAGCTTGTTTCTTCTGCATAAGTGTTAGTGGAAAACCATACAAACATATACAAACAATAATAGTACATTAAAAACTATCCTGCAACACTAAACAGTATTAGACATCAAAAGTTTATGGATTAAGCATTCCAATACCTGTTACCAAGTACTGAAGCCTACCCACATCAAGCCCTTTTGTTAATAAATCAGCATAATTGTCATCAGTATGAATTTTGACAACATTAATGAGCTTTTTCTCAAAACAATCTCTAATAAAGTGATGTCTAATTTCAATATGTTTAGTTTTAGTGTGTTGCACAGGATTCTTAATAATGCAAATTGTACTACTATTATCTAGATATATGATGGTGTTCACGAAATTGTACCCATAATCCAAGAGTTGATTCTGAAGCCAAAGGATCTGAGCACAACAACTAGCAGCTGCAACATATTCTGCTTCAGTAGTTGAAGTAGTAACCATTGTCTGTTTCTTGCACTACCATGACACCAATCTACATCCAAGGAATTGACATCCTCCTGTGGTTGATCTTCTATCCAAACTTGCACCAGCATAGTCACTATCTGAGTAAGTAATCAACTCCATAGGAGATTCCCTTGGATACCACAATCCTAGATTAGGATAAGTCTTCAAGTATCTAAAAATCTTTTCCACTGCTATCGTATGTGATGTCTTTGGAGTCACTTGAAATCTTGCACAGGCACACACAACAAACATAATGTCTGGCCTTGATGAAGTGAGATACATCAAAGAGCCAATCATTGACCTGTAAGTATGGACATCAACATTTACACCACTAGCATTCTTTAACAATAAGTGAGTGGTCTTGTCAGCAGGGGTATTGGAAGATTTTGCATCAGTGAATTTGAACTTCTTAATTATCTCAGCCACATACTTGTCTTGACTGATAAAGATGCCTTCTTTACTCTGTTGTACTTGCAACCCCAAAAAGAATGTAAGTTCTCCCATAGAACTCATTTGAAATTCATCTTTCATAAGCTTCTCAAACCATTTGCACATCTCTTGTTTAGTAGAACCAAAGATAATATCATCAACATATACATGCACAAGTAGGATATCACCCTTGTCCTTCTTGATGAACAAAGTCTGATCAATCTTGCCTCTATGAAACCCATTATTCATCAAATAATTAGCTAAGGTTTCATACCACTTCCTTGGAGCCTGATGTAGGCCATAAAGAGCCTTGACTACTTTGTAAACTTTATTGGGGTGATGAGGATCTTCAAAGCCTGGAGGTTGAGCAACATATACCTCCTCATCAATAGTACCATACAGAAAGGCACTCTTAACATCCATTTGATAGACAGTAAAGCCCATAAATGATGCATAGGCTAGAAATAGTCTAATAGCCTCAATCCTTGCAACAGGAGCAAAAACTTCTTCATAATCAATACCCTCCTCTTGAGTGTATCCTTGAGCAACTAATCTAGCTTTGTTCCTGATGACAATACCTCTTTCATCTTTCTTATTCCTGAACACCCATTTAGTACCAATCACTTTCATACCATCAGGCAAGTCACAAAGAACCCAAACCTTTTGAAGCTTAAACTGCAACAACTCATCCTGCATAGCTTCAACCCAGCTTGATTCTCCTAAAGCCATAGAAACATTTTTAGTCTCCATTTGTGATAGAAAGCAGAAGAATAAACATTCATTCTTAGTAATGTGATTCTTGGACTCATAGACTTCACTTATAAACCCATGAACATCTGTCATCCTTGTTTGCCTTCTTGTCTTCACACCTGAATTAATTTCACCAATAACATTCTTAATTGGGTGAGCTTTATGAACTGTAGATTGTGATGTGTTAGGAATATCATATGATGATGGCATATTTGTGATTTCAACATCATTAATTGGTGTCTCCTGAGCTATATTTTCCACATCTGGACCATCAGTGGAAACATCATGTGTTGCAGTGGTAACAGGATTACCACTGCCTTCAGGAATATCATCATGCAGAACATCAAAATTCACAAATTCATCTTCCTGACTAGTATTCTTTGAAGGTTGTGAGTCTGCATTAAATTCCCAAATAGGCATAACAAATTGATCTTTATCATCTTCATCATCTTGGCAAGATTCATCTTCATCAATAAACTCCTCTGAGTCCTCAAGATCAGCATCACTTGAATCTGAGGTAATAGGAACATAGTTCATTGTATTTGATAAAGTCTCAAGATAAAATAGCCATTCAGTTCCTGAACCTGCTATGTTAGCTTTATTTTCAAGAAACTGAACATGCAAATTCTCTTCTATCTTCCTTGTTCTTAAGTTGTAGACTCTAAAAGCCTTACTAACCATGGAATAACCAACAAAGAAACCTTCATCTGCCTTTTCTGTAAACTTTCCCAAATGATCAATGGTATTGAGAATTGTGACATGACATCCAAATGGCTTCAAGAAATCCAAAAGTGGGGGTCTTCCTCTGAAAAGCTCATAAGGTGTCTTGTTCTTTGACTTGACCACTAATACCCTATTTTGAATATAGCAGGCAGTGTTAACTGCTTCAGCCCAAAATGTCACTGGAAGCTTTGAATCAGCTAACATGGTTCTAGCAGCCTCAATTAGTGTTCTATTTCTTCTTTCAGCAACACCATTTTGCTGAGGTGTTCTTGCAACACTAAATTCTCTTTTAATACCTTTGTCTTTGCAGAAATCATCCATTACTCTATTCTTGAACTCTGTCCCATTGTCACATCTGATGATCTTTATCTTCTTTTCAGCTTGATTTTCAACTTCAGTGATGAAAGTCTTGAGTATGCCTGTAGTTTCATCCTTGGTATTTAAGAAGAAAACCCATGTAAATCTGCTAAAATCATCAGTCACAACTAGGCAATACTTCTTCAAATTGATGCTGCTAACAGAAGTAGGACCAAACAAGTCCATATGCAGCATGTAGAGTGGATGATCAATAGTATTTACTGCATTAGTCTTGCAAGAAGCTCTGTGTTGTTTACCTTTAAGACAAGCAACACATGTTTGATCATTTTCAAATCTCTTCTCAGGTAAACCAATGACTAGACCATCTTTTACAATCTTATTGATGGTCTTGAAGTTAACATGACCAAGTCTTCTGTGCCAAAGCATAGATTCATCCAAAGTGGCTTTTGCAAGTAAACAAGTAACATCATCTTTAGCCACTATCTTCTTCATGTCAATGCTATATAGATTTCCTTTTCTAGGGATTTTGAGCAAAATGTCTTTTTCTTCAGGTAGCTTATAATCCTTAGACAAGATATAGCATTCATCTTCTGAGAATAGAACTCTGTATTTCTTGTCACACATTTGTGACACACTGAAGAGGTTGTACTTGAGTTCTGGTACATAGTATACATTCTCAAAATCCAAGTTTCCAGCCTTGATAGTTCCTTTGTGATGCGTGGGAATCGCACCTTGCTTTACCTCTCGAGGGATCTCGAGAAGCTTACAACCCCCACCAGGCAGTGTACCTGATCGTTGTAGTATAGTATAGTGACAAGTACCGGGGGATTGATCGTTCAGCTTAGGAATAGTGTCGCTAGGATTAGAAAGCCTAATTACTAGTTCTAGAGGTGAGGGATGATTATTTTTGTGTTTTTATATTTTTATGAAAGCAAGTAAAATCTCGGGTTTTTGAAGGAGTGGGCGGAATTAGTTGCTATTCAACTAACCCAAAGCTAAGATGTAATCAAAATAAAATACTGAAAATGAAATTAAACTAATTATTACAAAGGTTGTGAGCAGTGATTGGAGAAATTGTGTTTACTTAGACTTCACTACTCCCTAGATATCTTTTACATGTTAATTACTTGTTATAATTGCATGGATGACGGATCGTATTCCTTAATACCATTCATGGGGTGGCAAACATAACTCCCCAATTCTATGAGCTCTTATCTCCTCCTACACCATGACCCAACACAACTATAGGGATTGTAAACAGTGGCTCATGCATTAAATACAACCAATAAAGACCTAGTACGCCTCGGTTCATGTTTCTTAAGACGTTCAAGCATGTTACCATTTGGAGATCTGCCAGTTTTCTTAAGCCTAACATATAAAATCATTCATCCAAGAACAAGAATAAACAAGTAATCAACACATAATCAACATCTAGGTTTCATTAGATCTAAGCAAACACAAGAGAGATCTAGCCTAGCATAATTGAATTGAGACAAGAACAAGATATAGACAACCAACACATAGACATATTGATTGAATTAGAAGAACACTTATCTCAATTACAATGCAAGGTATCAAGGGTTTGGAACCCTTGAAAAACCTGTAAAAGAGGCACCAAATTCGTCTTTAGGGTTTCACCAAAACTTCTCCTCTTAATGAAAAAACTAGAAAACTATATATAGGAAAACTGGTCTGACGGCGTCAAGACAAGCTTGTGATGCCGTCACCTCGCCGCCAAATACTTCCTCGGACGGCCTTGATCTCCTTATGACGGCCTGTGTGACGCCGTCACCACCTACGGTATTTTATTCTTGGGACTTTTGACGCCGTCAGGATGGATTTTGACGCCGTCACCACCTACGGTATTTTATTCTTGCTATCTGACGCCGTCAATTGTGACTCTTGATGCCGTCACCTAGTGTCTTCAGCATGGAAAATTGATACTTTGCCATTTTCTTCACTTTTATGCTCCAAAAACGTCCAAAATGGCTTCTTTTCCAGAATTCACTCTCCAAGTACCTAAAATCACAAAAGGAACGATTTAGGGCAATATTTGATCAAATAAAGTCGGATTCGGGCTTAAATGACCCCCTAAAAACGGATCATTTTTCGCCTCATCATATACCCTTACACTTGAGATTTGCTTGTCCTCAAGCAAATGAGCTTTTATTCTACTCAAAAGACAAGTTAGGGGTCATTTAACACTAATATAAAAGTAATTACAACAAATAATCGTTCCACTAAAGACCAATAGACAAGCACGGAGATCATACACAAACACCTCACAAATAGTGTTTAGATACTCACATCTCTCGGGTGTAATAAAGTAATATAACATTATGGAAATGGAAGATATCTCTCACTACCTGTCATAGCAAAATAGATTACCATAGGCTTGGGAAAGGATCAAACCTCCACCACATGGCGTAAGCACCTAGGATAAACTATCAAAGAGGTCTTTTAAAGGGTTGTAACGTTAGGTATAGGGATATGAATTACACGGTTTTGTTGGATAAAGGAAGTTTTACTGGTGGCGAGTTAACAATCTTGGTTAATTACATGTACAATATGGCGTTGCTAAGCCAAGACTAGACTCGACTTAAGCTAATAAATGAAAAATAACAAAAACATAAAATGAACATAGAATGAAAAACGGGATGGTAGTCCGTATGTTTTTTCTCTTTTTCTTTTTCTATTTTTTTTCTTTTTCTTGATTTTTTTTTTTTTTTTTTTTTTTTTTTTTTTTTTTTTTTTTTTTTTGCATACACTCTTACCCTACCATCCAAAATAATACATCATAGGGGATGAGAATTCCCCTTACACTTGAATCTTTACATACTTTACATTAAACTATTCTAATGACTCGAATTAAAAAAATCAAAACACTTGGAGCACTTTTATGATTAACGTACGTATAGGGGTAATAAATGATGTTCTTCCCCATTACTTCATAAAATAAGTACTTACCCATGAGTCCCAATCGTCCCAAAACAATATGTACAAGGGTATGACTCGACTTAGCAACCATGTAATCAATTAGAAAGTTAACTTAGGGTTTAACAAATAACAATAATGCACTAAAAATGAGCGCATACACGGAAGGCTAAGGCGATTTGGGTGTACATTTAAGTGGGGTGTAACAAATTCTTCCTTTAAGTAAAATGCTTAAAGTTAGAAACGAAAAGATAGGCTCGGAGGGGTGTACTAGGGGTTTCGTGTACTAAAAATGAGTACAACGCTAAGGGTGTGGGAAAATTAGTTGACTTACCTAGCCAAGTAATATGACTTAAACGGTCAAGTAATTATAATACGGGTTTAACACAAGGGTGATCCTAATGCCTCTTATCATGTAGTAAATCCTACCACACGAATGTAGTCTCACTAGCGGTCTCGGGATGCGTCACTAACGCAAGTTCTAGAATCTAAATGCTACCGGTACACTCATAAGCACTAATAATGAATGCTTTTCCTATCAAATCTAAAGGCGAACCTCACAATTTTGGGTGGAAAATTTTTCTGAATATACGGTTATGTGCTAGTCATACAATCTCCTATCCATGAGACGCTTGCTATGGCTAAAGTTTCACTCCTAAATGTTGTAAAAAATTTTAAATTTGGCGCTAAAATTGCACTAACAAGTATTTCTCGTAGTTTTATTACACATCTACCATTAAACAAAACAAACTCAAGCGAAAGTGCATATGTAAGGTATCATCTTTTTACCCTCCCCTTACACTTAAGATGAACATTGTCCCCAATGTTCAAGTAAAGAATGTAAAAGTGAAAAAGTAAAGAGAATGAAATCAAATACTCCCCTGATTCGCTCGGTATGGATTTTAGGTTGACCAGGTTAAATCTTCTTCCAAGGAAACGAACAATCAAAGCTTCCCTTCCAGAATATAAATCATCTCCTTGTCGAACATAACCTGTGAAACCTGACAAAATAGACAAGACAACCTCGCGTAAAATCGGCGGCATCCTATATAAGTTCCTAAATCCTAGAAAACAAAGTAAGATATAATGCTTGTGGAATGAAGTTTGCAGATTTCCTGGAGATTATAAAACTTAATAATTCACAAAAACCATAAGACTCCGTTAGAAAAACAAAACCGGTAAAATTTCCAGATTTTTGACTCCTGACGCCGTCAAGAGTAAACTCTGACGCCGTCAGAATAGACCTGCAGAAATTCTTATGTTAAGTTTCCGGAAAATTTCTGGAAAAACTTGGTCCTACTTCCTGGAAAATCCTGCAAAACTTCATTATGACTCAATACAAGCATTTGACTCTAACAAATATGAATATACATGTTCATTTAATATTGTGGAGAATCATGATCGGTTTGCTTCTTAAAAACATATTTGGGGTTTCCCCTTACACTTATCTTTTGCAAAAATACTTTTAGGTTGGAGTTAAGACTAGGCTAAACAACATAGTAAAGTATTTCCACTTTTTAATTGAGAAGCATGATCAACCAACAATAAAAATAAAACATGCATACGGAAGCAAATAACAATCAAACAAATAAAAATCACACAAAACATGGGTTGCCTCCCAAGAAGCGTTTTTCTTTATTTACGAGTCTTGTAGCTAGACTCAAAGTCATGGGCTACTACGTGATCTCATCATTGGTTTCACTCTCCGATTGTAGATATTCCTTGTAGAAACCAATCACCTTTTTCTCAATCGCTCCCATAATCATTTGGGCAAATTCTTCATTGACTTTATACCTTGGTCCAAGGGCCAAGCAATCTTTGTAGTAAAGGCTCCTTTTTTCCAATACATAGTCCATGCCCTTTTTCTTATCCTTCTCATCAATATCCTCAAAAGCACCAACGTTGTCCGTATCAAAACGAGATATAAAGCGAAATTCTTTCATCCTATTGGGCATCCTATACGTGATACTATCGGTGTTACTTACAAATCGGATCGTACCTTCTACCTCATCGTATTCCAACTTAGTCTCCTCCACAAATGGTTTGCCAAACACAATATTAGATAATCGACAATCAATAACATTAGCAAGATCCTCCACAATCATAAAGTCGGTGACAAAAGTGAAATTACCAACAAAGACACGTAAACCTTTAACTCTCCCGACAAAGTTACAAACTCCACCGGGGTACTTGGGATCCCTTCTAGGTTCAAGTCTTGTGTTCACTATATCATTATAAACCGTTGAGGACATAATGTTGATTGGAGATTTAAAGTCAATGTAAGCATTGCTAATGTGCCTATATCCAATCATACAAGGTATCTTAGCATTCTTAGGATCGCCTCTCTTGATCTTAGGTTCAATTATGGTGAAAGGAGATCGCGGGTTATCAATAAGATTATTATAATATGCAATCTCCTCCTTAGTAGGGTATAGATTAAAGTAGTCGTTAAGCTTTGGATCCATTGCTTCCTCTTCTAGTCTCTCAACAGTATTCACAAAGTCATTAGGCCCTAGGTCCTTATTTGAATACAAGGCGGTTGCTAGGTCACTAAATGTATGTTCGAGTTCAATCTTAACCAACCTATTAAGCTCTCTAAGCTCCCTAATCTCACTCTCAATCTGTTCACGTAACACAACCACTTCTTCAGGGGAAAGGGGTGGATTCGCGTTTTCCATAATGGTCAATAGAATAGTCAATGAGGTTAATTTACTAACAAAGGCACAAAGAAATTAGATAGACTAAAGAAGACCTAAAAAAAATAAAAAAAAAATCTTACTAGAAAGGAATCTAGCAAGTAGACCTAATAAAAAGAAATCCTAACCTAGACAATAACTATTCCCCGGGCTGCGGCGCCAAAAACTTGATGCGTGGGAATCGCACCATGCTTTACCTCTCGAGGGATCTCGAGAAGCTTACAACCCCCACCAGGCAGTGTACCTGATCGTTGTAGTATAGTATAGTGACAAGTACCGGGGGATTGATCGTTCAGCTTAGGAATAGTATCGCTAGGATTAGAAAGCCTAATTACTAGTTCTAGAGGTGAGGGATGATTATTTTTGTGTTTTTATATTTTTATGAAAGCAAGTAAAATCTCGGGTTTTTGAAGGAGTGGGCGGAATTAGTTGCTATTCAACTAACCCAAAGCTAAGATGTAATCAAAATAAAATACTGAAAATGAAATTAAACTAATTATTACAAAGGTTGTGAGCAGTGATTGGAGAAATTGTGTTTACTTAGACTTCACTACTCCCTAGATATCTTTTACATGTTAATTACTTGTTATAATTGCATGGATGACGGATCGTATTCCTTAATACCATTCATGGGGTGGCATAAATAACTCCCTAATTCTATGAGCTCTTATATCCTCCTACACCATGACCCAGCACAACTATAGGGATTGTAAACAGTGGCTCATGCATTAAATACAACCAATAAAGACCTAGTACGCCTCGGTTCATGTTTCTTAAGACGTTCAAGCATGTTATCATTTGGAGATCTGCCAGTTTTCTTAAGCCTAACATATAAAATCATTCATCCAAGAACAAGAATAAACAAGTAATCAACACATAATCAACATCTAGGTTTCATTAGATCTAAGCAAACACAAGAGAGATCTAGCCTAGCATAATTGAATTGAGACAAGAACAAGATATAGACAACCAACACATAGACATATTGATTGAATTAGAAGAACACTTATCTCAATTACAATGCAAGGTATCAAGGGTTTGGAACCCTTGAAAAACCTGTAAAAGAGGCACCAAATTCGTCTTTAGGGTTTCACCAAAACTTCTCCTCTTAATGAAAAAACTAGAAAACTATATATAGGAAAACTGGTCTGACGGCGTCAAGACAAGCTTGTGACGCCGTCACCTCGCCGCCAAATACTTCCTCGGATGGCCTTGATCTCCTTATGACGGCCTGTGTGACGCCGTCACCACCTACGGTATTTTATTCTTGGGACTTTTGACGCCGTCAGGATGGATTTTGACGCCGTCACCACCTACGGTATTTTATTCTTGCTATCTGACGCCGTCAGGTGTGACTCTTGACGCCGTCACCTAGTGTCTTCAGCATGGAAAATTGATACTTTGCCGTTTTCTTCACTTTTATGCTCCAAAAACGTCCAAAATGGCTTCTTTTCCAGAATTCACTCTCCAAGTACCTAAAATCACAAAAGGAACGATTTAGGGAAATATTTGATCAAATAAAGTCGGATTCGGGCTTAAATGACCCCCTAAAAACGGATCATTTTTTGCCTCATCACTTTGCCAGAAACTTTGCCACCAATTCCTCCTCCAAAACTAACAGCTTGCCCATCAAATGATTTGAAATATGAAAGATAGGCCTTGTTGCCAGTCATGTGCCTGGAACATCCACTATCTGAATAACCTTGATCCTCTTTTGTCTTTGAATGTCCCTGCACACAACATAAAGGAATTAGTACCTTTTGGGGACCCAAGCCACAAATGACTTGGATCTGCCTCGTGTATCAATATAATTGTATCTATCAAAGGTCATTGATACACCATTGGGATTGTCTGAGGTTGTTGTTCCTTTTGGTTTCCATTCCCAACGAGCTGAGGCCTTAACAGCTTTTCCCAAGTTTACCCTTTTCTTATTCACATAGACATCAGTGGAAACATTTGGTCTTGTAGTGGTAACTGCATGCCTAGCAGTGGAAACTGCTGGATTAGAAAAATTTGGTCTCCACATGTGATTCTTGTGATCATTCTTTTCAAAATAAGTCTTTTTCCCTGTTTGATAAGATTTAACAAAAGAAGTGACAGGGGACTTAGGATAAAATCTGTTTTTACTACTGGCAGTGGTAACTGCTGGTCTAGCAGTGGAAATTGGTTTGATGCCAGTGGTAAGCATAACAGACCTGGGAACCATCTTGCTTAGGGGGTTTAGGTGAGTCATTTTATTAGAATTATATCCATTCACCCTTTTATTCACAAATACTTCCCTTCTTCCCATGTGGTTGGTACAGTCTTTAGCTAAATGGTCAAAGCTACCACATATATGACAAGCCTTATTGTTGAACACAAAATCACTACCAAACTGCCTAGTTTTAACATGATTCCAACTTCTCATGTTCCCTCTAGGAGATTTAGACCTATCCCTGTACATTTCTGCATACCTAGTAGTAGGCCTAGTGTAATTTGACTGTGTCCTAGGCTTCTCTTTGACTTCTTCAGGAATACTTTTTCTTTCCTCAACTTTAACATCTTCAGTAACACTAGTTTTAGACTTAACATTCAAACATTCATCTTTAAGAGATGAGTCACTAGCACTATCAAAAGTCTCAACCTCAACCTGAACCTTTTCAGTTTCAACTGGTTTAACAAATTTTGGTCCATAGGTCATGGGTGGATCCTGAAACTCTTCTAAGCATGTGTGAGCTAGGTCAATGCCAGGAGGTGCTGGAACACCTCTTAGAGGTGGTGGAACAGATTTGTATCCAAGACCTGATTTAGCTTTGCTCACAACTTGGGCTTCCCAAATTTTGTCAATGCTCTTGGATTGATGGTCTAGTGTTTGCTTAGTTATCTGAATATTCTCACTAGCCTTTTTAACTTTTTCAATCTCTTCCCTAAGAGCTTTATTTACTTCAACATAAAAATCTAAGTCTCTTTTTAAAACAGCAATGTCATCACTGAACTTAGATTCGTTAGCCCTATAATGCTCTATCTGTTTTTCTAAAACACCTAGACCTCTTTTATGATTTGCTAAATTATAATTAGTGTGATGTAAATCTAGCATCAGTGCATCATATTGTGTTTTAGAAACCTCTAACTCTTTTACAGCCTTACAGTTTTTAGAACAAGCATTATCAGTATATACCTCAGAGTCAGAGAAAGCCATGAGTGCATGCTCAGTGGCTAGCATTGCAGATTCTGAATCATCTTCTCCATTCTGAGTCATAAAGCTCCAATCAAAGCTCACTCCATCAATAGCCAATAGCACATTTGGCTCTTCTTTTGTTCTTTTCCTTCTTGTACCAAGTTGACTTATTGTCAGATTTCCTTGGTTTTCTGCATTCTCTTGCAAAGTGCCCCTTCTTGTGACAATTATAGCACTCCACCTTCTTTTTATCAAAACCTACAGTCTCATCACAACTTATATGTATCTTTCTCCCTGTCTTCTTCCAGAACTTCTTTGATCTCAAGCTTAGTAATGCCACCTGCCATTTAATGTCCATCTCCTCCATATCATCTTCATCAATTTGATCCAAATCCTCATGGTTGAGAATTGAACCACCCACATGGCTTGACATAAAGGCATAGAAAGTAGCATCACTTAGTCCTGCAACCTGTTTCTTTGAGCTCCTAGTGGAAACATTTCCATTACCAGTGGAAACAATCATGTTACCACTGTCATCATCACTATCACTTTCATCATCTGAACTATCATTACCTGATGATGATATGAGTGCTACACTTGCAGAACTTGTTCTTAACTTGCCAGCTTTCTTTAATCTTTGTTCAATAACTTTGAAGTTATTGTACACATCATTAAGCTTCATGGTCTCAAGATCTGACTTATCTTCCCAAACAGCAACATTGGTATCAAACTCAAAAGGTAAGCTTCTTAGAAATTTAAGATTGAGGTATTCCTTTTCCACCTCAATTCCAAAAGCAGTGAGCTGAGTAACAATCTTTTGTAGCCTTGTGAATATGCTATCAAGAGATTCATTACTTGTTGAACCAAAGTTTTCATAAGTCTGCTTTAGTAAAGTCTTTTGAGTCTTCTTGGTAGAGTCATTACCACCAAACACTTCACAGATCTCATCAAAAAGAGTCTTTGCAGACTTGTATTTGCTAAAAGCCAGAACTTGTTCTCTGGGTAGAGCCATCAATAACAAACCTCTAGCCTTCAAATCATTCTTTAGTTGGCTTCTTTCTTCATTAGTAACAGGACCAGTGTTAACTTTTGTTACTGTCTTGTCACCAACCTGCTCTACAGTTGTACCAGGTTTGAATGAATTTCCACACATTATGATCTCCCATAATGTGTAGTCTTGAACCATAAAGAATTGTTCTATCATAAGCCTCCACATCTCAAAGTCATTAATCTTTAGCTTAGGAAGCTTTGCAGCAATGTTTGATTGGCTTGTTTCTGTCTCCATTGTTTCTTTTGAGTCTGCCATAGGATCTTCTAAATCAAAATATCAAAGCCTTGCTCTGATACCACTTGTTGGATCGTGAACACCTTGAACTTGTGTTAATAATGATACTTTGAGTGATACCACTAAGTATGCGGAATCTACTTAATGATACTTAGAAGATTGATTGTAAATGAAACAATTGTATGTATGAACAAGGTATGTAACAAAACAAATAGCTCCAATATTATTAATGATAATAATACGAGTGATCTATGATATCACTAGGGTTACACCTTGAAGCTCTAAGAAAACGTATTAGAAAGATATATTCTAACTATGAATTAGGATCTCCTTTTATACAGCAAGGAGTCCTCTTTTACAAGATAAGTATAATACTAATAGAATAAGATATACACAAAATCTTTTCTATGTTTATCTAAGCGCGTTTCTCTAACAGTTAACAAGTGAGCAGTGGTAATATTTGTTCTTGCAGTGGTAATAAGTTTCCACTGCAAGTACAATCTTCTGCAGTTGTAATATCTTCACTAGCCGTGATAACTGATAGAATAATTCCCAACAATACGTCATCAGAAACTACAAACAAAACCATAAACTATATACTAGACAGAATGTCAAAAGAACGCTAAATCCATCAGCTCCAAGTTGCATCCTTCGACTTGAACCGAGCCAATATCCAAGCCTTTGATCAAAAGGTAGCGAACCAAAGCCTTGTAATTACACTGGAAATGGTACTCTTAGGATTGGTTTTCGATTACAACCATACAAAGAAAAAATGTTCATCATCGGGTATTTGTCAGTATTGATCAAGTACAAAACTAGGCTTTCCTTTTAATATTGATTAAATAACCTCGTTGAAATAAAATATTAAACTTTATTGACTAGCTTAAAGTTTGAATCATATTTGGCTTTAAGTTTTAGATATTTCAAATATTCGTTTCCAAAAAATAGACCTTTAAATAACTCACGTCTATATAGAAACAATGTATGCATAGACTTCATTCTCAAAGTCTCTCTCATGGCTGAAGAAACGACAATTTCAAAATGGAAAGGCAAAGCCGCAACGCAACTGAAAAACACACCACCACAACAAATCTGGCCACTTTTTGAAGACTTTTGTTCATTACACAAATGGCTTCCATCCATTGACACATGCCATCTTGTTGAAGGACAACATGGTCAACCCGGTCTCGTAAGATATTGTGCTTCAACCGTACCATCATCTAACGGAGAGAGCGCCATCAAGTGGTGTCACGAGAAATTGGTGTCGATTGATTCTGTGCAACGTTGTTTGAGCTATGAGATAGTTGAGAACAACTTGGGGTTTACTTATTATGTCGTGGAGATAAAAGTGAATGAAGTTGATGATGGAGGGTGCATGATCGAGTGGTCTTTTGAAGCGGATCCTATTGAAGGGTGGAGATTGGAAGATTTGTGTGGTTATATCGAATCGAGCTTGAAAGCTATGGGGGAGAAAATGGAGATGGAGTTACAAGCTTCGACTAATTAGAGTAACGGTATGATTAGTAATCTCAGTTATATATCTTTATAAACTTGTTTGTTAATGGTCATGTTAGCTGAAACTTGGCAAATGAAATAAATTATGAACATGGTTTTAGTTGAAGTGTTAAACATCCAAGAAGATGAGTGTAATGTTTTAATTCTAGTAAACAAAGTTTGTATTCCTTTATTTGCGTTGTTGAAGTTTGGATGTAGAGTAGTCTTGTTTAATAATATACTGTAGTAAAATATCACATGCTTCTCCCAGTATATAAATGAAAATATGGACATATGACATATCAATAACGGTGACTCGTGGTTTAGTGTGTTAGATACGGTCGTGGTTTGGTGATTCGGAGCGTCGTGTTTTTGGTGTTAGAGTGTCGTCGACTCGTGGTTAAGTGTATTGGATATGGTCATGTTTCTTGTTTTATGAGTTCAGCGTCTACGGTTGTAATCTTATGATTATTGTCAAGGACGAAGCTTTATGAGAGCTGTGTAGACCTTGACCCTCCAAAATTTTAAATACCGAGGGCCCGCTTGGTTCAAATGGTGAGGAATGTAAAGCAATGCATTCCTTTTCCCCTAATTTATTGGGTAATGCCTCATTACTCACTACTGGGTAATAGGTCATTACATTACCCTACACCAAGCACAATCATTCATTATCTTTGCCATTGATTATGCCATATGACCTTACACCAAGCACCCCTGAGTGTGTTTTTTATTTATTTATTTATTATTATTTTTTTAATGTTAGTGCTAAATTTTTTTATTTTTATCAATTATGAGATGCTTCAAGCTTCGTTAGTGATCATTGTGTTCAGTGGTCATTGTAGCGTTGTTAGAGTCGAATCTTGTTTGGTCTGTAATTTCTAGCAACTTGCTTTGCTTTTTATATCTATATAATACATTGCCGTTCCAAAAAGTAATGTAACGATGAAAATAAATTCAGATGTGTCAGTGGGTATCCACTATAAGAGGTTCATGAAAAAGGTTTATAAAATTTGAAGAGGTTTATAAATTGAGTCACCATAGTAAGATGAGGTTTATGATGATATGGAATGAAATAGGTCTAAGTTTATAGACCTTTTCATTGCAACTAAATACATGTAATTCATTTAATACCTCATTAAATTATAAAGTTTTAACAAGTTTAAGCATAGTGATAATAGGTTTATAGAATGAGAAATTTAAAAGCATATAACATGAAAATTTTATAAACCTTTTTAAAAGGTTTACCATAGGAGATGCTCTTAGTTAGAAGGGGCAATTGCATATATACCCATTAAAACTTGAATATTTGCATATATATCCAAAACATGCTTAATTGACATTGTACATCATGCATTAAAAACTTGTATTTTGAGTATATATGTAAGTTTTTGAGTTTTAGTGGGTATATATGCAATTCTCCTTAGAAACCGCAGAAATCTCAACCTCATAAGTTTAAAAGCATTAAACAAGTCCAGTAACGCATGTTAGATTCCCAAATAGGCGCTTCGCATGTTCAATGTTCCTATGCTTTGCATACTCGCATGTGTCTGTCTGACATTATTTATATTTGCATGACAATTAGGAAAAGGCTAATGGCATATACACACCATCTATTTGGCATATACACACCACTGCATTATTTTTGTATTTTACTCCGTACTACATACAGATAGACCAAGAGTTACTTTATCACACAAAAATACTGACAGTACATTCTCTTTCTCACATGATATATCATCTCTTTCCCACACCTCTTTTATCCACCTAACACCACCACCAACTATCATTCCACCACCGGTCCACCACCCAAAACAACCACATCCACTACCATAAATCAATAACAACCTTATATCTAACACGAAAACAAAGATCGAATAACTAAAAAAAATATTCTCCTAAGAACAAAGTACCCACTTTTTTTGTCAGCTCACTCTTTTTAATAAGAGTAAACCTTTAGAGATCTGGGGGATTTCGGCTGTGGTGATCCCACTGATGGCGGGTTCTGGCGGTAGATGTGGTTCTGTGATGACGGGTTTTTGTGGTGGTCCGGGATGGCAGTTGCTGTGATGTTGGTTGTGGTAACGGAGGAGAAGGAGGATAAGGTGATGATGGCGTTAAGTGGTGGTTGGCGAAGGTGCAATGGTGGTGAGGCAGACAGACATACGTCGGAGGTACGATGGTTCTAGTAGTGGTGTTTTGCCGGAGGTGTGTCAAAGTGGGATATGTAGAGAGAGAAACTTTGATGCTTGTGTAGAGCTTCCAGAACTAAGCACGTTTCAATGGAACCACCTTCAAACTCAAAACTTTGGGTTGGTTTTAAACTTTTGATGATAATAAAATGAGGAAGAAAGAGAAATTGGATGTGTATAGGGGACCAACTCAAGAAAGCAGTAAATTTCAGAAGTTTTTGTTTGTTTTCTATTTTTTAAGATTATTTAATTATTAAAAAATAAAAATTTATTAAATGGTATTTCAGGTGGTGTTTAAAATTTATTAAATGTGTATAGGGGACCAACTCAAGAAAGCAGTATACTGTTCCGCGAAATGTGATACATTTGAGGCTGGAGCTGAAGCTTAATATAAGCGGGAAGCCGAATCTTACTTTTTTTATAAAGTTGTTTGACGAATTACGTAGTAGTTGAAACTAAAGCTTATTAAATCGCATAAAAATACATCAAATTAATTTAAGATATATTTTTTAGTTTTTATGTAATAATCCACTATATTTAGAAATAGACTAAAATACATCGTTGGTCCCTAAACTTTCCACGAAACATCGCCATGTACCTTAACTTTTGAAAAATGTCTCCATGCGTCCCTCCTCAAGTTTTTTGAGGCCGATTGCATCCTTTGACCTGTTTTCCGTCGGTCAACGCCGTTTCCTGCCGTTACATTTTGTTTTTAGCACAAGGACAATACCGTCATTATGTAAAACCGTGTGCTAAGTCACACGCGATATCTGCAGATGCTACAGTAATTATATGATAATAAAAGCTAAAAGTATTTACCACTCATCCCTAAACTCTCCTCTCTCTCATCAAATCTTATCCTAAAATATTTCCGATCAAATCTTAAGAATGGCGCGATGCGAATGTGGCAGATGGGCGGTCCTAAGAACCTGTTGGAACAATGTCAACGCCGGAAGGCGTTATTATGATTGTCCGGTGGAGGTGCGTTCGTGGTTGGGTTTGCTTTAAGTTAAAATGTCACGTTTAGTTTAATCAATGTTTTAGTCTAATGGCTGTTTTTTATTACATGTTTATGTTCAAGTTACGAGTTTAAGCGTCAAAGTCTTGATTTTAGATTATTAATTTTTAGGGATCCACATGTCCCTTCAATGGGTGGTACGATCCACCAATGTCACCAAGAGCAAAGGAGGTGATCCTCTACTTGAGGAGGCACATTGATCGTAATGAGGCGGCATTACAAGAATGCCAAGCACGCATCATGGCTGAGACATTGGATGCCGTCAACGCCCGAGACAAGGCAATCGAGCTAGAGGCTGCTCACCAAGCAGCTGTAGCTGAGCTCCATCTGGAGAAGGAGAAAGTTTGCCGCTTGAGGAACTTGTGTGTTGTATCATGGATACTCATCGTTTTAGTTTGCATATGGTGTATGTAGTGTCTTTAGAAAGACATGTTTTTTGTGTTTTGCAAAGCTTCCTAGAATGTAGAATGCATGTATAGTTGTTTGGTTAGTGTTTTATGGAAGCGTTATTGTAGGTGTAGGTTGTTTAGTGTTATATGGAAGCGTCATTGTAGGTTGACTAGTAGAAAGCTTTGACTTCATCAAATTTTGGTAATTGGCTATGACTAATATAAAGCTTTGACTTATTTGCTCTCTGTCAAAATACAAAAAACATCAGCCAAGTAAGAACTCAAGCATGACATGATTTCTTACATAATGCAAAATGGATATATTTCCAAATGCATAAAATTTAGTAGTCTACATAGTTCAGAAACACACATTCTTAAAACATAGTTCAGAAACACACATTCTTAAAACATAGAAAATATTGTCTAGGAATTACATATTGGATGAAAACCACTGTCTTATGAATTACATACTCAAGCAGCATTCACTTGACTTCCAGTAACAGACTGGTCGACACTTGCTTGTTCAGTTGCTTCGAAGTTGTTACCTTTACCCTTTCTCTTCTTCTGTGATGAAAGTTTTGGCTGGGATGAACCTGTTTTTTGAGACTGTTGTGTACTGACTTGACTTTCAGTAACACCTCCTTGCCCAAGACATGTTTTCTTGTTGTGTCCAGCATTGCCAAAAATTCCACAAACTACACTCCTACTAGACTGTGACAACTTACTTTCTTTATTAGTATCATCATTTTCTGTAAAAGCCCTAGTTCTCGTCTTACGTGGCCTACCAAATGGTTTATGATGCTTAGGTGGAAGAATGGTTGTAGGCACATTTGACTTTTTCCAATGTTGGTATCCCCTGATGGGCTGGATGTGGTGTTTGTATGTTTCCGTCCATGTCTTAAGCAAGTAACATGGATGAACCCATGATACTACAGATCCTACTTCGATTCCATTGAACCTCATATACCGGTTGGCTATAATAGCATGTTTGCATGGCATACCTGTAAGCTCCCATCTTCTACAACTACAAGACCTGGCTTTAACATTTACCAACCGCTTTTCGCCCCATCCACTAACTTGATAGTTATCTCCTTCAATCCCTAAAACGAAGTATTTATAAGCCTCTTTCTTATTGAAGTTTAACATGCGCATTGCCTTTGGTGTAAATGGTCCCGGGCACTTGTCAATTGTATGCATAACATTCACTATTCTCTGCGTACAATATGCTCTAACGTATTCTAAAGCAGTAATGATGGGTTGGTGCCTACCTCCCACAAGTTTCCCATTAAACACTTCACACATGTTATTAAGTTACACGTCAGAATGAGCTCTCCCTACATATGTATAGTACATGTTTTAGTAATACATAAAAAAATGTTAAACATTGTTGATAAACACATAATTGTTTACTACCTGAAAAATGTGACCTTGACCAATGGGCTAGTGGTATCTTACTTAACCAAGCATGTGCAGGTTCGCTAAAACTCTTGAATGCAAGCATTGCTGCCTCAAATTGTTCGACGGTTGTTGCTGCAGCACATCTCCACAAATGTGACTTGTATTCTGCAGAATTCCACTGCAATTTCATATTCTCATGAATGTGCCTCAAACAGAATCTGTGTTCCGCACTAGGAAATACTGTTGCTAAAGCTGTAATTATACCCTGCAGAAAGGAACATCAATCCATTACTAATAAACCAATCATTTTTTAATTATATAACCGAATATAATCAATTATAAATTAACATCACCTTTTGTCTGTAGCTGATAAAAGTGTAGTGTGAATTTGGTTGCAAGTCAAGATCATCTGCTAGACAATCAAGAAACCAAATCCATGAATCTTTGTTTTCAGCCTCAACAACAGCATAGGCTAAAGGGTATATTCCATTGTTGCTATCAATACCAACACCTGTAAGAAGCTGACCAGGAAATGGACCCCTCATAAAAGCACCATCTAAACCCAACAACTCTCTTTGATAAGCTTTGTATCCTTCCTTCAAAGCACCTAAGCAAACGTACATCCTCTTGAAAACTCTCGTTGGACTTGATGGATCTAACGCAGTTTGCACACTTATCCTAACTGTTGTATTAGGATTTATTTTCTGCAACTCTTTAACATAGTCCCGCAAAATGTTATATTGCTGCTTATGATCACCCTTGATCTCAATTTCTGCCTTGTTTTTTTGCCCTTAATGCCTTTTGCATAGACACTTGGACTGCAAATTGTTTACTGAGTTGATCTTGAACAGCCCTGATTGGAATATATGGATTCACTTGAACTTGGTCAAGTATTTGCTTTGAGAGAAACTTGTAGCACAAGCTTTGATCTCTCTTGATTGCAAACATTTGTGTACATCCTTGAAAGTTCTAACACTCCATACATCTTTATATGTATCTTTTGCTACATACAACAACCATGGGCAATGTGTTGGTTCCTCCTTTTCTGATCGCAAATATACATCCCTTCCGCGACCTCTAGTTAACACACTAGTTTTCCTCTTTGGTACTGTTCCAAGTCCAATACCTCCATTTGTACCACACGCTGGTATTGTTCCAATACACGTAGCCCTAATTCTTTGTTTGTCATTCTTAATGAGTTGCAATTTCATCCGAGTTTGAATTGAATGTAGGTTGATCTTATCTTTCACTTCTTTTGCAGTTATAAAGCTTTGACCACAGAAAAAAAAAAAAAAAAAAAAAAAAAATTCTTCGTCTTCTTGTTGTGCCTCAATTAACTTTTGTTTCTTGTATGCCGTCATCTTTTTCTTCCGAATTACATACTCAACCTCATTCTCAGAACCACTTGCAAAGTCAGCATCAGTCAAGAGTTCTTTTACCTCATTTTTCTTAAAAAAACCATCTGGTATCTGGCTAGAACTACATATACTAGGTATAGGTACCTCGTCAATCAACTTGAACATTTAAAACTCAACATCAGACTCATCAAAAATATTCTCTTCATCAACAATAATGTTTCCATCTTGATTGTTCTCAATATCATCGACATCAGTCTCACAATTATCTGTTTCACTCACATTTTCATCACCTAACTCTTCATCAGTCTCACATAAGTTTATAGATTTACCTTTTTGCATACGATGAACAGGTGTATGTATTTCCTCATCTAGATGACCAAACTGTTGTTCAGTTTCACATACCTCTACAGGACTACCTTTTTGGCTATGGTCAACCGTAACCGGACTATCTTTTTGGCTATGGTCAACACTAACCGGACTATATTTTTGGCTATGGTTAACAGAAACATGACTATCTTTTTGGCTATGGTCAACCCTAACCGGACTATCTTTTTGGCTATGGTCAACACTAACCAGACGATCTGTTTGCATATGATCAACATGTGTATCTATGATCAGCAAGGGTTCAATTTCTAGCACCTCACTAGATTTTACCAAAGTATTGACTTCCAAAGGTGGTTGTCTGACTTCACTTAAACCCTTTACCACAGGCTTTTTAACTATGCTTTCTAATGTCAAAACCCATAAAGTTTCATCAAACATCATTTCCATCACAAGGTAATTTCACAGGTAAATTTTTACTTTTCATTGCATACATGACTCTTTAGACCTACTCACGTATCCACATATGCCCAACACCACTATGTTTACACTATGTAAACACCCCAAGTATGTCAAGTCTAGGTTCTAAACATCGTTACACTAAATAATCTATCACTCTAGTATGCTATATCTATTAGAAACCCTAATTGAACCCTATGTGTTTACGATTATCTTTAGAACCCTAATTGCTTATTTGAACTAGTTTGAAAGTGTTCAAGGCTTAAGTATGAGTTACCTTAGGAATATTAGGATACCTTAGGACTCTTAGGCACTAGTACAACTCATTAGAACTTAGGTACAAGTCCCTTAAGCACAAAACCCTAAATAGGTCATAACTTCCCGAAATTAGGTCTAAACTATCCCAAAACTTCACCATAGGTTACCACCATTTAGTATAAACCTCTTAGGACTTAGGATTAGTAATTAGGCACTCATAGGACACTAATATAGGCATTAAACCCTAGTCTCTCACTAAGCAAACTTAGGTCATTTATGTCCTAAAACTAGGTCAAAACCTTCCCAAATCTTTAGTATAAGCTACCACCACCTAGGAAATAACCTCTAAACCTTAATACTAGTCACTAATCACACTTAGGACCCTAATCTAGGCACTAAAACCTAGGCAAAACCCTAATCCCTAACTAGACAAAACTAGGCTAAAACTAAACCTAACACCTAAACTAAGCTACCATAGCACCTCAAACCACCCAAAAAAGTACCCTACCAGCTTAAAGTAGGTGCATCACCTACTTGTCACCTACTTGGTGTTTCGGCTGTTTTACACCACAAACAACCTATACCAGCCCCCTACCTAGTATTAGCTCGTCTTTGTCATCCTATAGACTCACCACATCGACTCCTAGCTGCCATGAGTCAACCTCCCCCCTCCTCGACAGCTAGCACCCCAAAATTACACCTATACCACTCGTTCACCCTATAAATACCCCCTTCCTTCACCATTTCACTTCGCACCTCTCCAATATTCTATCTCACTCATATTCTGTAGTACTAAGCCCTCAAGACCAGTAGGAGTCGAGTGGTAGAGCCTTGGTCCTTGTCGAGTCCTAGTTTTAGCTTAGAAAACCCTAGTTTTCACTTTAAGCCTTCCCCGAACTAGGTAAGCCTCAACCTTGACTCTAATAGCCTTAGTACTGACCTAGGATAGTTATAATATTCCTTAGACCCCATAGGAACTTAATCTAGAGCCTTGATCATTTTCTTTTACAAGTTTTCATTTTAAAACCCTGGTTTTAGATAATTATGTGTTTATGTGCTAAATTGCTTTATTATATGCTATAATCTGATTTAAGTGACTTAGTTAAGTATATATTAGTTTAACATAAGCTAGGAAACTTAGTTGTTACATAAAAATATAGTTTACTTGAAATTAGGACTAGTTTTGCAATAGTTTTCATGCATAGGGGTATATATGGTAAATTCCTGAAACTATAAAGTCTAGGGACTATTTTTGACATTCCCTAGAAGTTATTAGTGTAAGGACTCTTTTTGCAAAGTTCTAAAACCTTAGGATAGTTAGTAAAATAAGTTATAAACTAAAAAGGACTAGTTTTGCAAATATAGTTAAGTTATGGGTATAAAGGGTAAATATTGAAAGTTAGTATAGTTTAAGGACTATTTCTTCCATTAGTTGAAAATATATAAGTATAGGGTCTAGTTGTGTGAAAAATAGAAAGTTATATGCTTAATTCTTATATGTTTATAAGTTTAGGGTAGAAAGTGTAAATTTATAAACTTAAAGGGTATAAATGGACTATTTTCATAATAAGTATAAAAACCTATTTTTGAGTTAGAAACATAACACAATACTAGGGAGCTTCATGTGAGGAGTACCATGTGGATATTTCGTTTTGACGAGTTTGCTGGGTTTACGAATTAAAGTGTCCTGGCTTCTCAAACGATTATTGCATGTACTTCTGGATTATGATGGCCAGAACGGTGTTATGCTATAACTAAAACTTAATAACAACATAACTCAATAATAAGGAGCTTCATGTGAGGAGTATTAACTTCTGAATTATGATGGCCCGAACGGTATTATGTTGATAACATAATACAATAGTAAGGAGCTTCATGTGAGGAGTCATATACTTCTAAATTGTGATGGCCCGAATAGTGTTATGTTATATCTAGAAACCTTAAGAATAATTACTTAAAAACCTAGACTAAGACTTGACATACATACACACACACACCCCCAAACCCTACTCCCAAGATTCGTGAGTCAGCACTCTAATCCTTGAGTCACTTTTCACATCATAATATCCTAAAGCCCAGGTGAGTTTTCATAGCCTCAAACCTTTTAAATGCTTTCTAAATATTTTACAAACCCTGTGAGGGGGATACATGCTACTTGCTTTACTTTAAACTGAATACAAGTCTTTTCATTAATTATTGCACGAGTAAACTATCTGCCACGACTACATAACCAAAATTCATGAATCTAATCATTTGGGATATTTTACCAATGCGAAACGCGAATATAGTTGATAGATCTATTAGAGTTTGACAACTCCCGTTGGTATTAACACCTCTCTGGGTGGTACCAATCAGTACTATATTTGAATCCACTGAAGAAATATCGTTTGGGATATTTTACCACATGACACGGATTGTTAAGGTTTGATTCATGAGCTTAGTGTAATAACACCCTTATATGTAGTATTGTACTGATCATATAATACTGATAGATACAACTGTTTAAATACGGTTTCTACTACTCTACATGGTGTTGATATAAATAAATGCCTAAAAACGTTATTCATATCTTTCGATGTCTCTATGTTTTGATAATTACAAAACGAAAACTAATCAAACCAAAGATCTAGACGTAAATAAGTATTTAGTAGTAAATGTTCACTTTTACTATCTAATCACTTAAAGTATGAATAAACAAAGTGTCTAATGCATTATAAGATCAAAGGAACATTTTTATTAATCACTTGATTTTTATAAAATGTCACAAAACATCTTATATCTTTTATAAAACATTTTTGGAATTAAAAGAATATGTTTAATTCATTATAAATATATGAATTCAAATTTTCAACCAAAAATGGCAAATCTAATCCAGAAAAACCTTCCCCGCAAAAGGACAAAGCTGGGCAATGTTCTGGAGGGGCGGCCCCCTTAATTAACTAGGCGCCCCCCTTAATAATTAAGAGGACTGACCCCTAATTAAGGGGACCGGCACGCTCCTGATCCCCCCCCAGCTGTGCCATTAAATACTGGTTCATTCCACTAATTTTTCTTACCTTTTTGCACTCTAAACATTCTGATCTAAAACCTCATTTCTATCCTCTATAATCCTTTGATCATATATACATTAATCTTTGTTTCAAAGTGATTCAAGCCTCAACTCTCAAGTGCAAAGAGAAGAATACTTCTATCATTCAAGACTTGAAGTATTACAACTTAGTATCATCTTGCTATCTAAGTTGTTTGTTCATTTCATCTTGTAAATCATTCAATCTTTGGTGTATAAGGTGTGCATATTAGTTAGTTAGATTTAGACTTGTTGAAGGTATGAAGTGATACAAGAAGTGAAGAAGTAGAGGTGGTTAGGAATAGTTGTAGGAAGTATAAGAAGTAATAATACTTTGAAGTGGTGGTGAGTAGTAAAGATATAGAAGCCGTATCGTTGTGAAGAAACCTTTAAGTAGCAAAGACGTTGAAGCCTTAGAGTAGTGAAGACGTAGAAGCTTTTAAAGTAGAAGAAGCCTTGTAGCGGATCATAGATTAAAGCCCTTAAGTTGTGACATAGAAGTATTGAAGTTGTGAAGACATAGAGGCTTGGAAGTTGTGAAAAAGCATTAGACTTGAAGTAGTGAAAAGATAGAAGTTGTGAAGGTGTGAAGACATAAGTGTTGTGAAGAAGTGTAGAAGGAATAAAAGGGTGTGAAGAAGTTGTGGTGTGTTTGAAGTTGTGATATTGGTTCTAGCTAGGATTAGAACTCGATATTTAGCTTTGTGTCGTTAAATTGGTGTAAGCTAAGGTGTGTACTATTTTCTCCGCCATAAGGGAGCATATTGACTTAGTGAAGAAAACTCTCGAGTTCGGTGCTCGGGGAGTGAGTAGGGCAAGGAAGGTGTCCTTGTAGCCGAACCACTATAAATCCTTTGTCTCTCGGTTTGATCTTTCCATCTCTCACTCTTTGCTTACTTACTTACTTACCTACATATCGCATATAGTTATAATTGCTTATGTTGTGCATATATTGGTTTCACATAAAGATCAAATTAATTTCCATACACAACACTAATCTTATTTAAAACAAACCAAAAGGATATATATATATATATATATATATATATATATATATATATATATATATATATATATATATATATATATATATATATATATATATATATATATGTGTGTGTGTGTGTGTGTGTGTGTGTGTGTGTGTGTGTGTGTGTGTGTGTGAAATAAATAACATTGTAGTTTTTACTCAACATCTTAACTTAGTGGTGTTTAAACAATTATAGTGAACAAACTCAAATCTATAATTTTGAATCAAAGTTTTTATAAACTCGAACTATTCTTTTGAGCAAACTTTTATAAAACGAAAAAGACGTAAGACTATTCAACCCCCCCCCCTTCTAGTTTTTCACAATTGGTATCAAGCGTCACGTCAAACAAGATTTTTAAAATATACCGTATTTTAAAACTTGTAACGATCTATGGAATTAGAAAAATATTTAAAAGGGGAATTTACGCAACAACCACCATTATTTGAAAATGATTATTTTCTTGAATGGAAAAATAAATTTGAAAATTATGTAAAATCAATAGATCTTGATCTTTGGCATATCATTTCAATTGGTGATCTTCAACCAACTAAAATGGATTTTGAAAATCAATATAATCATCCTCAAACAAAGATTGATAAAAAACCTAAAGCTAAATTAATGATTTACAAAGCTCTACCAAGAGTTGAATATGAAAGAGTATTCTTTTGTAAAATGGCAAATGATATTTGGAAATGTCTTTTAAATTTTCACCAAGGGAAATGTAAAACCAAAGATGATAAACTTGATGTTGCACAAGAATTAGTCACTCTAGAAAATTTGATAGATAAATATTTAGTTGAAATAAACACAAGTACTACTAGTTCAAATGTGATTATTGAAGGTATCAATAACGAAGAATACATGAGCCAAATCCGAAGAAAGAGTGTAAATAAATCATGGAGCGACAAGGATGAAGAAGATGATGAAAATATGGCTTGTGAAGATATTCAAATAAATGAAAATACAAGTATTGATGGCAAGGACTACATGCGCCAAGATCTAAGTGAACCTACAAATAAAACATGGAGCGACATGGACGATGAAAATGATCATCGTATAACATGTGAAGATTGTAAAACTACAAATAAGGTAGTAAACGAACGAAGAGATGTTTTTATGGATCGTGTTAATACAAATATCGCCTAAAAACGTTATTTATATTTTACGATCTTTGCTAAGTTTTGTTAATGATAAAGTATGAACTTTAGTTTATAGTAAAAACATCACTTTAGTTTTAAGTCTTGTATAACTAGATTTTACATTTCATATTAAACATAACATTTTTTTTTATTTCTTAAATAAGAAAGTGTCACATCACATTATGCATTTATGGTAAGTTTGTGTGTTTGACTTACCATAAGCTCTTACACATTTTTGGAAGCATTCTACTTTGATTCAATGTGTGTTTGACTAGAAATAAGTTGATGTGACCTTGGTTGGTTTGGAAAGATTTATGGCAAGCTTGTCTGTCAGTCCTGGCGGAACCCTCAGGGTACATGGGCGGAACCCATTCTAGGGTTCCGCCGGATCCGCCAGACTGCTGGTTTGTTTTGCTATAAATACCAAGCCACTTGCTAGTTTTTACCCATCACTTTAGGACATATATTTCACATATTCTCTCATCTAACTCAGTAACATTTGATTTGTGTGATTCTCTTATGTAGCATAGGAGTTGACAAGTTCATTCAAGAAGTTACAAGTTTCAACTCAAAAGTTGCAAGACTTGTTAGCTTTGTTATGTATAAACTTTGGTAGTTTATACTTCATTTGTATCTTGTGTAGAAGTGATCGGTTAGTAATTTAGGCCTCAAAATACATAGTGTGACGGGAGTTGTTGTACCCTTGTAAAAGAACTATCGGGAGTGGTTGTACCCTTGTAAAAGAACTCGACATCTAGCTTAGTGTCGGAAATAGTGGATAGGCGATGTTAGGTTGGTTCTACCTTGAACTAGGACTCGGTATCTAGCTGTGTACCGGATAAAGTGTAAGCGACGATTGTAAAGGTTTCTCCACCCGTGAAAGGAGCTTGTTGACTAGTGCTTGAAACTCTCGAGTTGGAGACTCGGGGCGTGGATGTAGGGCAAGGAAAAAGTGTTCTTGTAGCCGAACCACGATAAACAATCGTGTTGTGGTTTGATCGTTTCTTACTTTGTCTTTGCATATTACATATTGTCTTTAGTTAGAATCGTTAATTACACGTAAAGCTTTTCAAAGATTAACAAGTAATTTGAGTTCATATCTTTAATGAAATGTAAAGTTTTTAAAGGATAATTAAGTTAAAAAGCGGTAAACTATTCAACCCCCTTCTAGTTTTCCACAATTGGCATCAGAGCTACGTTACTCAAGATCTTTAAAATATATTGTATTTTAAAACTTGGATCGATCCATGGATTTTGAAAATCTCAAAGAAGGGCAACCTATTCAAAAGCCACCGCTATTTGAAAACGAAAAGTTCCTTGAATGGAAAAGTAAATTTGAAAACTATGTGAAATCAATTGATCGAGATCTTTGGCATATTATTTCTATTGGTGATTTCAAACCAACAAAAACAAGTTTTGAAAATCAAGATGATTATCCTAAACTTGATAAAAACACTAAAGCTAAGATAATGATTTATAAAGCTTTACCAAGGACCGAATATGAAAGAGTGTATTTTTGTCAAACGGCTAATGATATTTGGAAAAATATGTTAAACTTTCATCAAGAAATATGTCAAGTCAAAGATGATCAATTTGATCTCACATATGAATTAGAAGTCTTAGAAAAATTAATAGATAGACATTTAGTTTAAATAAAGGTGTAAGTGAAGATGATTACTTATGTCGAGCTCAAAGTGGCCTTGCTTACGATTCATGGAATGACACGGATAAAGATGAAGCCAACTATCCGGTTTGTGATTCTCAACTAGATAAAATATCAAGCAAGGTACAATTTGAAACCAAACACTTTTGCTTTGACACATTTATCCTAGAATTTTCTAAACTAGAAAATGAGTCTAGACTTTTATGCAACATGGACCTAAAAACTATCTTTAACATTGAACATTCAAAATCTCTTGTGAACAATCTTGAAAAAGAGATAATGTTAGAAGATAAAATGTCTAGACTTGAAAGCAATGTTGAAATTGATCTAGAATTCAAAGTATGTCAAGATTACAAATATGAAATTCAAAGACAAAATGAAAAAGGAAAAATACTTGCTAAATTTGAAGAAAGTTCAAAAGCTCTCAAAAGCTTATTGAAAAGTCAAAAGTCATTTAGAGATAAAACCGGATTAGGATTTGACTCAAATGCACCATCAACAAGTAAAACAAAACAAGTTATGTTTGTAAAACCTAGGAGAGAATTGTAGGAGTAATTCTATCTCTATTAGGAGCTCATGATAAAAGGATAAGGATATCATGTTCAATACTTTTATATGTTTGTCTAACCTCCTTGGATTCATAAGTATTTGAGTTTAGCTATCTTACGAGTCAAGATTATTTGCTTTAAGATTATCTTCTTGGTGGTTCATCTATGGAGCTTAAAAGGTACACGTCTCTTCAACTTATCTTTCATTGCTTCTTGTTGATTAACATTAAGTTTTGTCGTGGGTGTTATTAATAGTTTTTACTCTAAGGTGTTTATGTGGTGTAAGTAACAACAAGGATTAGATCCTCCGTGATTAAAGGATTTAGACACTACATCTAGTAGGAGATATAAGGTGTTTCATCTCTTTAAACTTTCGGGAAAAGACACGAGAAACTCTTGAGTGAGTCTCACTTAATACTTGTCTACAAGTGAGCTAACTAAGAATCTCCTAAGTGATTTAACAACCAACACTTTTGTGATGCTTGCAAATCTAGCAAAACCACAACATTTCATAGATGTTTTTGGTACAACATCTTTTGACATATTTTCAATCGTGTCTTTAATTCAATCACTCTTTTATTAAAGTTTCATATAAGACACACAAAGAAAATAAATCATTTGAATACATTAGGATGATTGGGAGAAAATGATTTATAAACATCTAGGATTTGCACATCTAATTCGACCCATAGTCTTATGATGTTGTATCTCTTGGACATTTACACTTATAGTGTTTTAAGTAAATAAACCTAAAGAGTCGAGGAGTCATTGAATCTAACATTCGATGAAAGACCACCTCCTTCTAAGATATCATCTTTGGTAGATGATGACTTAGTCGAAAGTCCAAGTTTGAGAAGACAAGTAAGTTAAGATTAATAACAAGGAAGATGAACTAAAAAAAAAACATCTTTTCGTCTTGTGTCAAACGTTGAGTCAAGCAATATTGACTTGGTCATAAAAACATGAATCATGGGTCATAGTTGTGATTAAAACAGATTTGATAAAAATAGTTTTTGGACATTAGAATAAAGCAACCATTAAAACAAAATAGATCTTTCAAAATAGAAAATAATGTAAATCTATGAAAGACTTTTTAATAACCTAAGCAAGCTCCAAAAGCAAGGAATAATCACTCAAAGACATTCCTAGTTATTCACAGGTTCACAATGATTAAGTCTTTTATGACTTATCAAGAATGAGATTAGTGAATTCGTAGGTAAAACTAAACATAGAAAATGTTTGGAAGTTTACTTGTTCTCACAACAAATAGATCCAACATTATGTTTAGTGCTTGTCTATGTGCTCGTTTTAGAGAAGATCCTAAACCCTGAACCCTCCACATTGTTTTCATATAGGCACACACTAGAACATCCACATTATAAAAGTCATTAATTTAAACTTAAATTTTGTGTTTTCTAGGAATCAACATGCCTCCTGCAACATTCTCCGATCACAAGGAAACTCTTAATTACTTACCCAAACACCATAGGACCAAAGGCCTTACTAAAGATCAAGTTGAAACTTTTAAGGGTCTAGAAAAAGGCTACGTTCATGAAGGAAGAACCATTGATCCATCCTTCCTAAAAGGAACATCCATTCGCCGCATCCTAGACATCGATGAGCAAATTTGTCCTAGGTTCATCTTAGAATTCTATGCAACCATAAGCCTTTCCTTTGATGACGATAGTGAGATATCATTAACCTTTACAACCAATCAAATACCAAATATCATACCCTTGAAAGATTTTGCAATAATCCTTGGTGTCCCTAATGTTGGTACATGTCTCTACACGGATAAGTGGCCCCTTTCTAGTCTTGATTCCATTGAGCGTTATCATCCATACGACACTCTTCTTGCTAATAAGGAAGAAATTCGTGAGCATCTCTTTGTTAGGACCTCAAAAACTAAGAAGAATCGTTCGGGAAATGAGGTAGATAAGAACCCGTTTGGTATGGAACTCAATGAGCTTAAACCACAATTTAAGAAATGGGAAGAAATTCTTAGAGCCAACGTTATAAGTTCCATAGGAAATAGAGATCATGTCAACACATCTCTTAGCTACATGCTCTATAGCATTTCCACCAGTCAACCTTTTAACTTAGCCTATTACCTAGCCAAAAGAATGGCCGACATATCCTTGGTAGGAACAACCGCTCTTCCTTATGGAATGCTTCTTACCCTCCTCTTTAGAGCAATCTCGCCCATTCCTCCTAACAATAAGGGAATGTGCCTTGATTACTCTCTGGTTCCTTACATATTCGTCCCTCTAAGTGATAAAAGAGTCTTCAAAGTTAAGGGCAAGCGTACTCGCTCTCCTTCACCATCATCGTCATCATCTGATATAAGCGATGACGATAAACTTCCTAACTCTAAGCTACCCCCTTTAGACTACCTTCAAGAACTTCCCGTCATTAGCAATGCATCCGAAGAGTTCAAGAAAACCAAAGGAATATTCAAGTGCTTTGGAAGGTACCTAAGAAAGCTCAATAAGAAGATAGACCGGTTGTGAGATATGTGTTTAAGGAGTGTTTGGCTTATGTAGCCTTTAGAACTTTGTACGTGTTAAACTATGTGATTTGTATTGCTTTCTATTTCCATGCTTTATTATTTTTGTCGGACTATGTTTTGTATGAGCCTTTATGCATATTGAAAATATTTGAGGTGTTTGTCAATTTTTCATGCTTATGGAAAATTTCACTAAGTATAGTGAAATTCGCTAGCCCCCGGTCAAAGTCCTATGATATGAATGTTTACATGTCCAATTTTTGCATTTCCTAACCAGATATGAATTATATTTTTGTTTTTAGGAGTTTTCGAAAAATTCGAAAATCGTCTCGCGGGTCAAAAAGGTGGATTGCCTTGTTTTTCAGGCCTGGCGGAACTGGCGGCACCCTAAAATGGGTTCCGCCAGTGTAATTTACTGTAATTCCAGAAATGGCCCAACGGACCAGCTGGAACCCTCAGAAGGGTTCCGCCTGTGTTATCTCAGGGTTCCGCCAGTCACCTGCAGAAATTTTTTGTCATTTTTCTAAATTTCAAAATTTGTAAAATGTCAAATCATTATCTTTAGTGAGAAACATCTTCCCTTACTTCCAATAAACATATTAGGATCACTCTCACTCACTAGAACTATTAGGAAGTCATTTCCCGCCAAAAATTCAAATTCAAACATAACTAACCCAAGGAACCCTTAAAAAGGATCCTTCAAAACCTTTAGAAAATTTTCATCCAAATCACTTCCCATGATCACTTAGCATTGAGTGCATAAGTTAGTCTTTCACTCCACCCAATTCCATTGGATTGGCATCCAATGATTTGACATGTTCTTGGAAATATTCTAAATCATTAGAAACCTCAACATTTGTATGGTAAAACATCAAATCCAAACACCCCTTCCAACATCTCTTCCACTCTATAAATTTGACAATATTGCAACACTTCAAATCACAACATCGCCATCAAAATCCCTTCTCTTAAAGCTTCAAAACCACACCTTTGAAATGACTAAATCCAACACCTCATCCGAATCATCAAAATCCATTAGAAAAACCGCTAGGATTAGTGTAAAACCTTGTTGCTTCAATAAAACCATCAAACCAAGCTCATCATCATCAAGTGATGCATCACTTGACATTTCCTCACCTATCCAAGATTTCCTTAACCTTACTACCTTAACACCATCCTCAACACCTTGCAATATCAATGTGATCACTATACAAGATTTGCTTAATCTTGCTACTCCAACACCCTCTCCAATACATTGCAACACCAACATAGCCACTATTCCACCACCAACTAGACCTTCAAGTGATTCAACATCACCTTCTCAACAAACTCAACCATCAAAAACTCCATCGCCTCAATCACCAACACTTACACCAATGGAACTTTTCCATACACCACCAACATCACCACTACCCTATTTGGAAACTTTAGAAGACCTATCACCTAAATCATCGAGTCCTCCATCATTGTCACTTTTTGACACCATTGCCGAAATGGAAGCCCAACAACAACCAATGTTTCAACCAAATGAGTCATTTGATGATGCACCTCATTAACCATCATTGATAGAGCATTTGGCTTACCGTTATGCTAGACCCTCTATTTTTCCACAAGATCAAGGTCATACTCACCTACAATCATTTGTGTTTTACCCCATTTACAAAGACCTTCATGGTAATCCTTCTGGAGGACCAAGCTTCCGCCATTATGTTTAACAAAAAGAACCACAACAACAACAACAACCACCACAAGAGCATTCCCAACACTTTGAATCTCTATTTCCTTCTTATAAGAAAATAGAAGCATCCATATGAGAAAAATCTCCAAACCTTAATGATGAAATGAACACTCATTTAAACCACCTTCATGCCTTCAAATGTATGGTTGACTCTCAAATCAACCATATTATGGATTTCCATACGGCATTACACTCAACTAGTGAAGGAACCAAAAACACCTCTCAACCATCCACATTTGCTCCTTCAAGTTCAAATGATCCACCACCAACAAGTCAAACCTCACTTCCACCAAACTTTCACCGCCATGATTGCGGACATTGCGAAAGAACCGCTCACATTAGTGAAAGATGTCGAACGGAAATTCGCGAGCTAACCGAAGAAATGAGGTTTATCCTAAACCACATTTTGGACCGTCTAGAATCCTTGTCTCACCCACCTCAAGTTTAGAGTCTCTAACAATAGGGACCCATCCATAATAGCACCAAAGACACAAACTAACAAACCAAAAATGTTTTACTTCCACAACATTCAAAGTGAAATCCGCTACATCCTCCAACACACTTTTTCATCCTTAAACAACCTTAGCCTTGTTTTTGGAAAATGTTTCTCATTAAGGAAATTGATGGTTTTCTTTAGTAAATGTAGGATTTTATGTTCTTAGTTTCTTTTTATTTTTCTTTTTATTTTTAGAGGTAGGATGTTATCTTCCTAATTTCTTGTCTTTGACTTTCTAAAAGTCAAATTTTACACGAAATGAATTTCATTCTACTATAAGATATGCATTGTTTGTTGACCATTTAGGTATTGTGAGTAAACTATGCGTTGCTATGGTAGCATACATATATCTTGTGTTTTAGAAACTAACCTTCTTTTTTGTAGGATCATTATCCATGTTTCAATTCCTTGATACTCCATTTAGGGGAGTAATATTCAAGGGGGAGCATGAGAATTGCATTATTCCGCTTTCCAACTCTTATTTGTGTTTTAGACAAAAAGAGCTTTCATGACTTGTTCTACACTTGTCTTGTGCGGCAACTAACATTTTTTTTTTGTAGGTTCAAAATCCATGTTTCCTATCTTGGCACTCCTTAGGGGGAGTATTGTCCAAGGGGGAGCACTTGCATCCTTTCGCTCCGCTTCTCATCTTTTTTTTTCGACAAAAAGGGGGAGAATTTACATTAAACTTGTTCTCTTCTCTAACTCTTGCATATCACATCATCTTAACAAAAACAAGTTTTAATACAAACTTTATAAGACTTAACACTAAAACTAGTGGCTTACTTATAAATAAAGTTTATGTTTTGTCATCAACAAAAAGGGGGGAGATTGTTAAAACAAATATCGCCTAAAAACGTTATTTATATTTTACGATCTTTGCTAAGTTTTGTTAATGACAAAGTATGAACTTTAGTTTATAGTAAAAACATCACTTTAGTTTTAAGTCTTGTATAACTAGATTTTACATTTCATCTTAAACATAACATTGTTTTTATTTCTTAAATAAGAAAGTGTCACATCACATCATGCATTTATGGTAAGTTTGTGTGTTTGACTTACCATAAGCTCTTACACATTTTTGGAAGCATTCTACTTTGATTCAATGTGTGTTTGACTAGAAATAAGTTGATGTGACCTTGGTTGATTTGGAAAGATTTATGGCAAGCTTGTCTATCAGTCCTGGCGGAACCCTCAAGGTACATGGGCGGAACCCATTCTAGGGTTCCGCCGGATCCGCCAGACTGCTGGTTTGTTTTGCTATAAATACCAAGCCACTTGCTAGTTTTTACCCATCACTTTAGGACATATATTTCACATATTCTGTCATCTAACTCAGTAACATTTGACTTGTGTGATTCTCTTATATAGCAAAGGAGTTCACAAGTTCATTCAAGAAGTTACAAGTTTCAACTCAAAAGTTGCAAGACTTGTTAGCTTTGTTATGTATAAACTTTGGTAGTTTATACTTCATTTGTATCTTGTGTAGAAGTGATCGGTTAGTATTTTAGGCCTCAAAATACATAGTGTGACGGGAGTTGTTGTACCCTTGTAAAAGAACTATCGGGAGTGGTTGTACCCTTGTAAAAGAACTCGACATCTAGCTTAGTGTCGAAAATAGTGGATAGGTGACGTTAGGTTGGTTCTACTTTGAACTAGGACTCGGTATCTAGCTTTGTACCGGATAAAGTGTAAGAAACAATTGTAAAGGTTTCTCCACCCGTGAAAGGAGCTTGTTGACTAGTGCTTGAAACTCTCGAGTTGGAGACTCGGGGTGTGGATGTAGGGCAAGGAACAAGAGTCCTTGTAGCCGAACCACGATAAAAAATCATGTTGTTGTTTGATCGTTTCTTACTTTATCTTTGCATATTACATATTGTCTTTAGTTAGAATCGTTAATTACACGTAAAGCTTTTCAAAGATTAACAAGTAATTTGAGTTCATATCTTTAATGAAACGTAAAGTTTTTAAAGGATAATTAAGTTAAAAAGCGGTAAACTATTCAACCCCCCTTCTAGTTTTCCACAAATCGCTCACTTTCATATCATACATATGAAGACTAGTGATTCATATTACCTTGATTCACATTCTACACACGATTTGCAAATGACTTAGTTGCGGCTATTAAAAGAATCGATGATAAGATTTTCACTATTGGAGTGTTGATTTTGTGATGAATTCTTTACTACCTCAAGATGAAGGAATCAAACGCAATTATCTTTGACAAACACGACTCATGATGCTTGAAGTAATCTAATACGTGTTTCGTATCAAGCTACCCTGATCTTAAATAGCGTTGGGGTAATACCTTGCTACTTTGTCATGCTTTGGGCAAACATTGAAGATGTTAACCAACACCCACATGCCTACTCATAAAGAAACTGGACCTGAGGTAAGTTTTCTTTTCAAAAACTTATTAATATCACACTATATCAAATTATGCCATAATTAGTTTATAAATATGGTTAAGTTTGTAGGTTGCCTTGTTCATATATCAATAATATTACTAATATATGTATACTTGAAATTAGTTTAGTTGACCCTCTTGATTTTGGGTCTATTGCCCATTTTCTTATTCATCATTGAATTTGGAAATTATCTATGACCACTAGTAGAATACTTATCATTTAGGATAAATGACCATTCTAGTAGCAATAATAGATATGTTATAATATAACTTATGATTAAGATAAGTTAGTATTAAATACAATGAAGAAATTAGTATGTATATGTGTTAATCTTGCATCCATAGATGATTGGTTTTATTCCTCTCAATTATATTGTATTAAGCCCATTAGATTATTTCACCACTTATCCATGTCTTTAGCTATCATACAAGGTGATTATATGTGACAACGGGCTCAACCGATTCTCTTGAACATGATATATTTTAACATACTTTATAAATCCATAACTAGTGATTTTTGCTATCAAAAATCAAATGTCATGCATAAAACCTCACATTTTGAAAAATAATCTTTTAAATAACTATTCCATTCTTCTTCAAACAACATATTTGACTATAAGCAATCACAACTTTGTTTTAATCAAAATCAAGATTGGGAAAATTTTCTTATCTATTTTGTCAACATCTCATGAAGCAAAACCCAATCTATTTTTACTTAAATATACACTTGAATCTACTTTGAAGCATTGTTGAATAATGCTAAAAACGTTTTTCTTATGTCATCTATGATAATCTCACATTTGTCATAAACTGTCGTGAACCTTACACTCATAACAAAACCAAGTCATTTCAAGAGAATCATGGTTTGTACATACGAATCTTGCTTGCCACAAGTCTTAAATGCCCTTACATTCATACCTCTCCTTTTATTGCACATAGGCACTACTTAGAATCAATGAACTAGTTCATTAATCTTATTAGTTAATCATTATATTAACATGATTTGTTGTCTTACAATTTATATAATGTAATTGTTTAATAAGTAGGTTGCATGCTTATTTAAAAGGAAAATGCTTGTTTTCTTAATCCTTGCATATAATTTGTTTTATATGTATGACTAGCATATCCTATATTGCCTCAAAGAGTGAACTTGCTTAAAACCAAACCCAAACACATAACCTTCCCTAAAAATTTCTGCCAAAAAAACCCACTTTTGGTAACCTGGAAAACACCAGATGGGCGGCCCCCTTAAATTACAAGGTGGCCCCTTAATTATTAATAGGATCGGCCCCTATTTAAGGGGACCGGCCATCTAATGGTCGGGGTTCCTGTTTCCTTTATCACTTTTTGACCCACTTCACCCTATACTTCCCAAAATTCATAAACACATTTTGTCCTAAACTATCCCTCAAAATTTACCTTCCTAAACCACATTTTTCCTACATTATAAATACCTTCACTTCTTCATAAATGCTCATCCATCCAAACATGTCATCTCCCAACAACCAAAGACCCAAGTTTTCAAGAGTTGCAAAGATCTCTGTCAAACCCGTTTGGAGGAGAAAACTTGACTCCTGTCACAACTCAAGTGATGTTGTTCAAATCAACCAACAACTAAACCTCATACCCACACAAATGATCCATCCCACAACCAATCATCCACTCTTGCCTTCACTAATGCTCCTTCATGTGATGAGCACACACAATCCCAAAACAACAATCCTAACCTTATTACCAATACTTCACATGTTGCTCATTCAACAAAAACACCATCCACTAATGAAGCTACTCTTCCACCCATATCATGTTTTCATGATTACCCAAGCTCAAACATGTCTCCACCACCAAGAGTGCCACCACCACATCCCACTACTTCACATGCCATTCCTATGTTGCATGTTCAAACCTTCACCCAAGACAACATTCATGCTCCACCACCATCACCTTCCTCCGAACACTTAAAGTTCGTTGAGAAGCTAAAAGAAGCACATGAGCTTAGTGCTCTTTTAGCATTACATCTTGCTCAACGCAATTTGGATCCACCTCCATCTAGATCACCCTCATCACCACACAACATAAAACAAATTGAGAAGCATGTAAACAATTGCCCTTGTTGCATCTTCCTCCAAAAACAAACAATTGCATTGAATGGGCACTTTACTTGGATTGAGTATCTTCTCACTAGATCTCAACAAACACCATCACTTAAACAACATCAAAACCCTCAACCAACAAACTCAACTCCAAATTCACCACCTCCAAGCTCAACATCACCAAACTCACCAACATCCATGAAACCAAAAATTTACCTCCATTAAGCCATCAACATGATCCCCACTTACCACTTTCACCTAAGAATTCCATATGCTTATGCTTTTTATTTTTCAAATAAAACAATTCAACCTTTTTTGGAATACAAGCAAGTTTGATGACACTCTCTATTGGCATAATGGGATATTCTACTTGGTTTAGCATTCTAGTATTATGTATGATGTAACAATGATTATGTGGTTGACATAATCATTTTGAATTAATGAATGTTTTAATATGTGTTCCTAATTCTCCTTTGCCATGCTTATTATTAGTTGTTGTTATGCTATATATATTTGCTTGTGCTTCTAATATTTTTCTTGCAAGTAATCCATAGCTCGAACCCATGGTGCCCTCAAACGAGGGGGAGCTCTCAACTTATCGGCTTAAACCTTTTTGATTCTACAAAAAGGGGGAGAAGTGAATATAAACTATGTTGAGGAAACATGATCAAGATTTCTTTATGTTTTAATGATGACAAATAAACCATCGAAACACATAAAATAACAAACGTTAGCTCAACGCGCGGGTGACGCGCCAGGAGTCTGTATGGTTCCGGGCGAATTTTGAAAGTCGGCTTTCCCTTTACCCGACAAATGTGGATCTTTCAATACAGGTATGAATATGTTATATGCTTAATTGAGAACACTCGAAACGAGTTTTGAAACTTGAGAGATCCCACTTTTTGAACACCCATTTATGGGAAAACGCCAACTCATGTTTTCTAACTATCGCCTCTAGCCAAGGCTTTTCTAAACTTAGGGAGCTTATATATTTCACGTAACATCGTGTTAAAGCATCAATATGCTCATATCCCGTGCTTACGTCTTCTCTAATTACGTAACGGGTTTACTCCCTTATTGGTCAAACTAAGTCAAAGGTCACTTTGCGTAAACGCATCCTTTCCCACTTGGGTTATGCTTTACATCAAGGCAAAGCACTTAACTTGTTTGAACCAAGGTATTAGTTGAGAACGTCGAGTCGTGGAAAGTCACGAGATTTGGAACTATGGATTCTCGACGTTGTGTTACTTGAACTTATAAGTAACCTATGATTTTCTCAACTTATAATCTTTATTGTCTAAACCATTTCTTCTTAATGACAATAAGATTATGTGTTAATCCTCTCTTAATCCCATTTATACAAAAGACAAAACCAATCATATCTTAATCAAATATTCTCTTACACTCTTACATATTCCCTTACACACTACATGTTGTTCCCTTTTACATAGTTAATAGTAACTCAAAAGCTAATGTGTTGACATAAATAATGTATAAAAACATTGTTAGCATATTAACAATATCTCTATGTTTTGATAATTACAAAGCATAAACTCATTAATATAAAACTTATGACGTAAACAAGTTTTTAGTGTTTAATATTTGTATTTGAATCCATATCACTTAAGGTATGAATAAACAAAGTGTTTATTGCATTTCATGATCAAAGGAAAATTTTCTAATCACTAGAATTTTTATAAAATGTATTAAACATTCTATATCTTTTACAAAATTACTTTTGGAATTAAAAGAATATGTTTAATTCATTATAAATATATGATTTTAAATTTCCAACCAAAAATGGCAAATTTTATCCAGAAAAATATTCCCCACTAAAAGACAAGAAAATCCAACGTTCTGAAGGGGCGGCCCCCTTAATCATTAAGGGGACCGGCCTATAATTAAGGGGACCGGCCACGCTCCAGAACAGTATTTTTTCTCCCTATAAATACTGGTTCATCCCACAGAATTTCCTCACCTTTTGCACTCCTAAACTTTCTGTTCTAGATCCCCATTTCTATTCTCTTAATCCTTTGATCATAAATACACAATTCTTTGTTTCAAAGTGATTCTAACATCATCCTCTCAAGTGCAAGAGAAGAATACTTCTATTCTCAAAGACATGAAGTATTACAACTTGTTGTGACTTCCACATCCAAGTTGTTGGTGCATCATCAAGATTATTTACATAATTCGTTTGTGAAGATTGTTGTGAATATTTGATTGTAGATAGTTGTGCTAGGTATATTGATTGTTTGATTAGTTAGTTGTTTGGTGTGAAGAAGAAAATTTAGGAATTAGATTGTAGTGAAGAAGCTAGGTGTGAAGTTGTTAGTTGTGAAGAAAATTGGTGTGAAGAAGATAGGAGTGAAGTAGTTAGTTGTGAAGTAGATTGGTGTGAAGAAGTTGTGTAGAAATTGTGATTTAGGTGTGAAGAAGTTGTGGTGTGTAAATTGGTGTGTAAGGTTTTCTCCGCCATAAGGGAGCTTGTTGATATAGTGAAGAAAACTCTCGAGTTAGGTGCTCGGGGAGTGGAGTAGGGCAAGGAAGGTGTCCTTGTAGCCGAACCACTATGAATCTCTTGTCTCGCGGTTCGATCTTTCCATCTCTCATTCATTTCCTTACTTATCATTGCTATATCTTACTTATTGATAGTTGTTTATATTGTGCAAGACTTGAGATCATATATTATCGAATCTAAATTTTAAAAACTAAGAAAACATCAAAACTATCTTTTATAACAAATTAAAAAGACGTAAAACTATTCAACTCCCCTTCTAGTTTTCCACAATTGGTATCAAGAGCCACGTCGAGCAAGATTTTTAAAATATATTGTATTTTAAAACTTGTAACGATTAATGGAATCTGAAAAATATTTAGAAGGGCAATCTATGCAAAGACCACCACTATTTGAAAGTGATGGATTTTATATTGGAAAAATAGATTCGAAACGTATGTGAAATCAAAAGATCTTGATCTTTGGCATATTATTACCCTTGGTGATTTTCCCCTATTCAATATAATGTTGAAACTAAAATGGATGAAATTGTATCTTTTGAAAAACAAAATGATGATTTGAAAAAGAAACTAGCAAAAAATAATGAGGCTAAAATGGTCATTTATAATGCGTTACCACACAAAGAATATGAAAGAATTTTTATGTGTAAAACCGCCAAAGAAATTTGGGATTCTTTACTAATTACTCACCAAGGTAATTGCCAAGTCAAAGATAATAAAATAGATCTTCTTGTACAACAATATGAACAATTTACGATTCCGGAAGAGGAATCAATTGATAATGCTTTTGCTAAATTTAACACTATTATCACAAGTTTAAAAGCACTTGATGAGACATTTTCTAGTAAAAATTGTGTTAGGAAATTTCTTAGGGCATTGCATCCGAAATGGCGAGCTAAGGTCACGGCAATTGAAGAATCAAAGAACTTGATGACGTTATCACTAGATGAACTAATTGGCAACTTGAAGGTTCATGAAGAAATTATAAGAAGAGATTCGGAAACGGTCAAAGTCAAGAAAGAACAAACCAAATCCATTGCTCTAAAAGCCAAAAAGGAACCTAGTGATGATGATGATTCAAGTGACGAAAGTGAAGACGAAGAATATGCAATGGCCGTAAGAGAATTCAAGAAATTCTTCAAGAGACGAGGAAGATTCACTAGATCATCACGAGATGAAAGAAAACCATTCCAAAGAAATAGAAGTGACAACTACGGGAAAAGAAAGTGCTTTAGATGTGGAAGTCCAAATCATCTCATTGGCGAATGTCTAAAGCCACCGGGTTATGAAAATCAAGGCGCATTTGTTAGTGGAACATGGAGTGATAGTGACAAAGAAGAAGTTGAAAAGCCAAGAGACGAAAAGTGTTTTATGGCAAAAGAAACCGACGAAATATGTTTAGGAATTGACTTGGAGCCTGACGAATGGATCAAAGATAGCGGATGTTCGAGGCACATGACAGGGAACCGCAAGCTATTCTCTACATACAAGGCATACAATGGAGGTAACGTTATTTTCAGTAGTGACTTACGTGGAAAAATCATTGGCAAAGGTACGATTTCTCAAGACTCACTTACTATTGAAAATGTAGAGCATGTAGATAATTTAACATATAACTTGCTTAGTATAGGACAAATATGTGATAATAAATGTAGAGTCACTTTTACCGAAGAGGATAGCGAAATAGTTAAGAATGAAAAAATTATAGGTAGAGGAATTAGGAAAGGTGGCATATATTTTATGAAACTAGGAAACAAGCCTGAAGATAGGATATGCCTAACGACCCTAGATGAAAACTCTACATTGTGGCATAGGAGATTAGGACATGCTAACATGAAACAAATACAATCTTTGGCCTCGAAGGAATTAGTTAGAAATTTGCCTAATCTAAAATATGACAAGCATTTTTGTGATGCATGTAAAATTGGAAAACAAGCTCATGCTAGTCACAAAGCTAAGAATATAGTATCCACTACTTGGTGCCTAGAATTATTACATATGGATCTTTTCGGTCCATCCGCTATGCGGAGCTATGGAGGAAACAAATATACCTTAGTAATAGTAGATGACTACTCACGATACACGTGGACTAGGTTTTTAAGTGACAAAACCCAAGCCTTTAAAAAATTCGAAATATTTAGTAAAATGATTCAAAATAAATTAGGATGCACAATAGTTTCCATTAGGACGGACCATGGTAGGGAATTTGATAACGAAGTAAAATTCGGAAAATATTGTGATTTAAATGGAATATCTCACAATTTCTCCGCTCCTCGTACTCCTCAATCAAATGGCGTAGTAGAAATAAAAAATAGGTCACTACAAGAAATGAGTAGAACAATGTTAAATGAACAATCCATCCCACAAAACTTTTGGTGTCACGCCGTAGATACTTCGACATATATTTTAAATAGGGTATCAATTAGGAGAATTCTAGGAAAAACTCCTTATGAGTTACTAATAGGTAGAAAACCAAACTTAAGCTACTTTAGGGTATTTGGAAAACACTAAGGATTACCTCACTAAGTTTGATCCAAAATCATATGAAGGAATATTTTTAGGATACTCACAAAATAGTAAAGCATATATAATACTTAACAAACACTCCATGAAAGTAGAAGAATCACAAAATGTAACATTTGATGAAACACCACCACCTCCTAAAACATTACCTTTAGAAGATGATGACTTAGTCGAAGATGAAGCTATTGAGGTTAGTAAAACAAAACCCATAGGAAATGATAATGAAGACATTCAATTAGGAAACAACGAAATTGTTAATGTTAAAGAATCTAGATCACATCCATTAAATAATATAATAGGACATCTTAACCAAAGAACCCTTAGGTCACAAGCCCAAGATAAAAACAATTTCTTTTGTTTCCTCTCAGCAATAAAACCTAAGAATATTAATGAGGCTTTAAAAGATGAAAGTTGGGTTATAGCTATGCAAGAAGAATTAAATCAATTTAAGGCAAATGATGTTTGGGAATTAGTCCCAAATCCAAAGAATATGACCATCATAGGAACTAAATGGGTATATAGGAATAAATTAGATGAAAATGGAGTAGTTACTAGGAATAAAGCTAGGTTAGTTGCCCAAGGTTATAATCAACAAGAAGGAATTGATTATGACGAAACTTATGCCCCCGTAGCTAGATTAGAATCAATTAGGATACTACTTGCCTATGCATGCGCCCTAGATTTTAAGTTATTCCAAATGGACGTGAAAAGTGCATTCCTTAACAGTTTTATCAATGAGGAGGTATATGTGGCACAACCTCTAGGATTCGTTGACTTTGCAAAACCTGATTATGTTTATAAGTTAAAGAAAGCTTTGTATGGACTCAAACAAGCTCCTAAAGCTTGGTATGATCGATTAAAATCTTTTCTTATTAAACATGATTATTCCATGGGAATGGTAGATAACACTCTTTTCACTAAAAGGAAAGACCCAAATCTCATCATTGTCCAAATATATGTTGATGACATTATATTTGGATTGACTTGTCAAGACATGAGTGATGAATTTGCCAAAATCATGCATGATGAGTTTGAGATGAGTATGATGGGTGAACTTAACTTCTTCCTAGGATTACAAATAAAACAATTAGAAGATGGAATATTTTTTAACCAATCTAAGTATATTAAGGAAATGCTTAAGAAATTTGGCCTAGAAGACTCAAAACCCATGAAAACTCCCATGTCTACGGAAGTAAAGCTCACAAAGGATGATGAAGGTGAGTCCGTAAAGAACACCAAGTATAGAGGAATGATAGGTAGTTTACTATACTTGATGGCAAGTAGACCCGATATCATGTTTAGTGTCTGCCTTTGTGCCCGTTTTCAAGAGGATCCCAAAACCTCTCACCTAGAAGCGGTTAAGCGTATCTTCCGATACATTAAAGGCAATATACACTTAGGTTTATGGTATCCTAAGGGATCCGGTATAGAAACCATCGTCTATGCGGATTCGGATCATGCGGGAGACTACGTAGATAGAAAAAGCACTAGCGGTATTTGCACGTTTATGGGATGTTGTCTAACATCTTGGTTTTCGAAGAAGCAAACCGCTCTTGCTATTTCTACCACCGAAGCCGAATATGTAAGCGCTGGAAAGGCATGTCAACAAGCACTATGGATGAAACAAGCTCTCATAGACTATGGCATTAGGTTAGAAAATGTTCCCATTATGTGTGATAACAAAGGTGCGATAGATTTAAGTAAAAATCCGGTGCAACATTCTAGGACTAAACATATAGAAATACGCCACCACTTTCTTAGGGATAATGTGCAAAAAGGAAACATATCTATAGAAAAAGTTGCATCGGAAGATAACATTGCGGATATATTCACAAAACCCCTTAAGCGTGAATTATTCAACCACTTGCGTTTAGGATTAGGAATGATGGAACAAGTTGACTAAATTTTATTTCATTTAGACAAAAAAAATTTTGATTTTCTTTTCTTCCATTTCTCCATTTCTGAGTCTAGGAATCTATTTCGCACAAAATTAAAGATTGGGAAAGTTTATTTTCTTTGCATAAACTCTTTTGTAAAACCCAATCAATTTTCTTTAAAAATTATTCTCACATCTAGGAATCACATGAAAATCATTTTCCTTGCATTGTTGACTAATGCTAAAAACATTATTTTCCAAAATCACGCATAAACTCTCACATAAATTGTCAAGGTATATAATCTAATATATATCTTTGACATTCATGATCGAGCAAAACTCGAATCAAGGAGATTTTGGATTGTTTCTTAAGAATTTCCTTTTCATTTAGAAGTCGAAACAGTCACAACTCCACATTTGTTGCATATAGGCACACACTAGGACATAATCACTCATAACATTGTCATCTTGTTTCATCACTAGATGCTTGACTCACTAGTTGCCTTAGCCTTTGATCTAAGATAGGTGCCTTAGGAAGTTTAAGTGCTCTTGCCTTTACTTGTCTCCTTTTGCTTATTATGTGTTGCTTATTTGCTCTTTTGCTTATGTGTTTTTGCATGCATGCTATATTATAGTTAGATTAGATGCTATATTGTCTCAAGGAGTTGAACTTGCTTGAATTCTAATCCAAACACACAACCTTTCTGCAAATTTTCTACCAAAAACCCAATTCTGGCAATCTGGAAATCACCAGATGGGCGGCCCCCTTAATTTTGTAAGGCGGCCCCCTTAATCATTAAGGGGACCGCCCCCTAATTAAGGGGACCGGCCATCTGATGGTCGGATTTACAGAATCTTTTCTGCTTTTTAGCCCATTTCAACCTACATTTCCCATTTTTCACCAACATATTTTGTCCTAATCTCCCAAACAAACCTTATCCATCCATAAACACACAAATCTTACACTATAAATATCCCCAATCTTCCACCTTCTCCATTCATCCCTTCATGACTTCTCCAAACAAACCAAAACCAAAAGCCTCAAGGCTTGCAAGAATGACGGAAAAACCCGTTTGGCGAAGAAAAAGCCCTCGTAACAAATCCATCATAACAAATAAATTGGAAATCACTCAACACCTCCAACCACTTACTTCCCAAACTTTACACCAAATTCACAAGTACATTCATTTGATCCCCTTTACAAACCATACAACATTGGTCAAACATCTTCCTTTATGCCAAACCACTCATCTCATCCTCCAACCATTTATAATGATCCATAGAAGTTTGATCAACCATCCAACTACAATTCCAACTACACGAACCAAATTCATCCATATCAACACAATGACTCTATCCGCATTGCCACGGAAAAGCAAAAGTTCCGTGATGAAATATCTCAAATCCATGATCTTAGTGATCTCAATGCCATGCATCTTGCACAACGCAACAAAAGGCAACCTCCATCATCACCCTACAACAATTGCCTACCTCACTCTCTCAACTTGGATCAAGTTACAAACCACACTCACTATTGCCCTTGTTGCATCTTCCTTCAAAAACAAATCCTATACTTGAGTGAAGATATTTCTTGGATTGAATATCTCCTCACTCGTCCTCATCCCATACCACCCTTAACACGCTATAACATCGTAAGATCCACCTCTTCCGCTCCATATCCCACTCCATATCCCTCTCCATCTAACAACTAAGCCTTATCCTTATGTTCTCCTTCAAGCAAATAAAACAATCAACCATGGGTTGCAAGCAAGTCCAAGTGCTCTCTTAGGCAATATAGGACTATGTCTTTTCTTTTGTTTTATTGTAATCAATATGCTTTAAGCATATTGAATGTTGTAATGCTAATCATTTCTATGATGCTTGAATGAATCTATTTTTATTTGCATAATTATTGCTTTGCATGTATATGTGTCTTGTTCTCTTCTAATATTTTGTGTAGCCAAGATTTCCATAGCTCATTCCCTTGGTGCTCTCAAATGAGGGGGAGCATACATCAAGGGGGAGCATTCTACCCGTTTAATCTTCTTTCACGAAGCTTACTCGGCTTAACCTTTTTGATTTTACAAAAAGGGGGAGAAGAGAATGTTAAACTCTAATAATACTTGTCTAAAAATTATTTTTTAGACCTAATGAGTTTAAGGTTTTGTAATCATCAAAAAGGGGGAGATTGTTGACCTAAATAATGTATAAAAACATTGTTTGCATATTAACAATATCTCTATGTTTTGATAATTACAAAGCATAAACTCATTAATCTAAAACTTATGACGTAAACAAGTTTTTAGTGTTTAATATTTGTATTTGCATCCATATCACTTAAGGTATGAATAAACAAAGTGTTTATTGCATTTCATGATCAAAGGAAATTTTTCTAATCACTAGAATTTTTATAAAATGTATTAAATATTCTATATCTTTTACAAAATTACTTTTGGAATTAAAAAAATATGTTTAATTCATTATAAATATATGATTTCAAATTTCCAACCAAAAATGGCAAATTTTATCCAGAAAAATATTCCCCACTAAAAGACAACAAAATCCAACGTTCTAAAGGGGCGGCCCCCTTAATTCCTTAGGCGCCCCCCCTTAATCATTAAGGGGACCGGCCTATAATTAAGGGGACCGGCCACGCTCCAGAACAGTATTTTTTCTCCCTATAAATACTGGTTCATCCCACATAATTTCCTCACCTTTTGCACTCCTAAACTTTCTGTTCTAGATCCCCATTTCTATTCTCTTAATCCTTTGATCACAAATACATAATTCTTTGTTTCAAAGTGATTCTAACATCATCCTCTCAAGTGCAAGAGAAGAATACTTCTATTCTCAAAGACAAGAAGTATTACAACTTGTTGTGACCTCCACATCCAAGTTGTTGGTGCATCATCAAGATTATTTACATAATTCGTTTGTGAAGATTGTTGTGAATATTTGATTATAGATAGTTGTGCTAGGTATATTGATTGTGTGATTAGTTAGTTGTTTGGTGTGAAGAAGAAAAGTTAGGAATTAGATAGGAGTGAAGTAGTTAGTTCTGAAGTAGATTGGTGTGAAGAAAATTGGTGTGAAGAAGATAGGAGTGAAGTAGTTAGTTCTGAAGTAGATTGGTGTGAAGAAGTTGTGTAGAAGTTGTGATTTAGGTGTGAAGAAGTTGTGGTGTGTAAGGTTTTCTCCGCCATAAGGGAGCTTGTTGATATAATGAAGAAAACTCTCGAGTTAGGTGCTCGTGGAGTGGAGTAGCGCAAGGAAGGTGTCCTTGTAGCCGAACCACTATAAATCTCTTATCTCGCAGTTCGATCTTTCCATCTCTCATTTATTTCCTTACTTATCATTGCTATATCTTACTTACTGATACTTGTTTATATTGTGCAAGACTTGAGATCATATATTATCGAATCTAAATTTTAAAAACTAAGAAAACATCAAAACTATCTTTTATAACAAATTGAAAAGACGTAAAACTATTCAACCCCCCTTCTAGTTTTCCACATAATGTAACCAAGTTGTATGAATTTTAACAAAGATGTATAAATGATTAACAATAAAGCAACGTAAAGATAAGAGACAATATTTTTCAATGTTTAATTCTTTATTAGAAGTTAATCAAAAGAATCATACCCAAGTGTTTGCGGAATAACACTTGGGATTGAAAATGACAAGTGTGGTATACTCCTCTCTAAACTCAAACAATGTTGAGTGACAACTTCAGGACCCACTGAGCTATCTCAGGGGTTATGTTGTTCTTTGGAGGAGTAAAAGTGGTTTGTGAATGCTTAGCATTAATTGCACAAACTTGTCAACTTTTACTCCTCACTTATGCTACCTATTTATACACAAATATGAACAACCCTATTATACAATGGACCTAAGTGTTACTTAATAAAATCTTGATAGATTTTATTCTCTGGCAAGTGAAACTTCTTTGGGTTAAGTCCAAAAGGCAATTTCTGATGACAGCCTGGTTTTAACCATTTGGGGAAAGTTTGACCTTAAAGTGATAAAGCACTTTAGTGAAACAGATCAAACTTTCCCGCCCAGTCCCGCCAAAACATCAGTCTTTAAGTCATCAGTCTTCAGTACCATTATAGTTGTTGAGGAGTCCTGGGGTTCAGTGAGTTATTGTCATCCTCACTGAACCCATCACCTTCTTCTTGGCTTAGATCACACTTCACTGAGTTCCGCCTCACTGAATGGAGAACCTTTCTTCTTAGGCTCGGTCTAAGCATCCTGAAGATGACTCACTGAGTTACTGTTCACTCAGTGACTTGTTTTATACTTAGGTTATTTTACGTTCAAATCCTTGTTAGAAGAAGATTGGGGAATTCAGTGACCCAACAATCTCCCCCTATTCAAATCTCTTGATTCAGTATGAGATTGCAGGGGTCTTCATCTCTTACTGAATGTTGATGTAATTATAAGTAGGACACATAATTTAAACAAAACATCAAAGTTTATTCATAGTTATTACAAGTCCTACAAATTACAAAAAAATAAAAGATAGTTGTTGTTGTTGCAGATTAGATATTCAGGTGGTATCCAAGGACTTCAAGCTTTGCTTTCTTTGTTCTGAGTAGATGTCTTTCAGGATGTTCATTAATCATTGCTTCCAAGTCCTGGCAGAATCTTTTGTTCTCAGTACTCTTGATGGGGGACGCCAACATGAGGTACATGAGCATTGCTTTAACTCCTGCCTTATCCATATCAGACCATCTTTGGAAAGAAAAGTTTCCATACTCATCAGTAAAAAATAAGCCTCTTTCAGGAGCTTCAAGGACCGCATTGTTCATGAAAGTGATCCCTTCAGGAAGCGACCTGTCACAATCTAGCCCTGGTACTTTGATCTCAGGCTCCATCTCAATATGCTTCCTTTTCTTTTTGGAGGCCTTAGATGGAGCAGTCTCTTTTGCTGAGGCAAGAAGAAGTGAGGGAATGTTAAGAGCTTCAGGCATTGCTCTCAGTCTGTCTTACCTTTCCTTTAGTGACTTGAGAAGGTTGGGGACTACAACATTGTTCTTCTTGGCAATAATAGGACGAAGCTCATCAAGTTCAGTGATGCCAAAGTCAGCAAACCTGAATGGCTTATGGACGTCAAATACTCTTTGATCACGTCCCCTGAAGACCGTGACCACTGCAGGATCGGTGTTTCTGTGGATTTGAATGTCAGTGATGGTTTCAGGTCTTAGCCTTTCTTTCATCACCCAAGTATACTTTTCGAGCCTGTGTTTTCTGATTTGAGCGTCCTTCCTGAGCTTATTTTCCCTTTCCTTTTTGAGAGCCTTTAACTCTTCTTCCTGAGCCTTTTTAAAGGCTGCACCAGCTTGCTCAGTTGCTAGTGCCTCAGAATCCAAACCAATCTTTTCAGCTTCCTCATGAACAACCTGAATAAGAGCAGGCTTGCTCATTCTCTCTTCTTCAGCCACCTTTTGTAGTATCTCAATCCTTTCCATGTGAGCTTGAATTTCGGCATTGGTGAGATGATGTACTACTCCATTGATTTCAAACGGGATTCTGATAGGTTCATCAGGGTCATATCTGACTATGGTTGAGGCTGGCTTGAGCACAATTTCAGGTTCAGAGGTGGTAGCAATACTTTTTCCTCTATCCTGCCTGAAAGTGGAGGAGACTGGTTCCTCCTGTGGTGGAACTTTAGTTATTGGAGTGGCCTCAGTGACATGCTCCCCCTCAGTGTGAGAGGGCTGTCCAGCATCATGTTCGTCAGTAACAGGGGTTTCAGGAACATTCTCCCCCTCAACATTTGTCGGAACAGCAGTGATGGCAAGTGTTGGAGGAACTGACAAAGCAGATGTACCCTTGAAGGCTAGAAAAATTTCAGTCATCATAGACTTGATCTCCTGAGTATCTTGTTGAATGGTGGATACTTTGGAGTCAAGTGTAGCCTGAGCAGTTTCAAGAGCTGTCATCCTGGATCCCAAAGTCCATGCCAGAGAAGTGGACCTTTGGGATTGAGCTGCCACTGATTCTTCCATTTTGGTGAAGGAAGATTTAAGAGACTCCACAGTTGTGGTGAGACCTTGAACATTCGATCCCTTTAGCAAGTCAAGTAACTCAGTGAGGGCCACTGAGTTTACCTGATACGTCTCAGATGCCTGAAGAACCTTCCTGGTGAGTTCAGGATGATCCTTGACTGATTCTTGAACAGACTGAACCCCTACATTCAGCTGGTTAAGGGATACCAAAAACTGATTCAGGCGAGTGATCATCTGCGTCAGGGAGTGGTTAACTGAGGCATTCTGTTCCCTGACATCATCATCGAAGTCTTCCACAGCATCTTTGAGATTATGGTAATGAACCGCCTGTTCAGTGTGCATGTCAAAGACCTCATCAGTGATCCCCCTGTACAAAATGTTAGTAATCTTTTTGATGAATTTGGTGAAGGCTTTCACGGTGAGAGGAGCTTGATCATCGCCTGAGGACTCTGGCTCGGAATGTGTGTCAGCTACTTCATGGTTAGAAGATTTAGGAGACTGAGGAATTGGTTCAGGGACTGTCTCCTCAAGCTCCATATCATCTCCGGCCTTAAAAACTTCCTCATCACTGTCGAATTCATCATCAGAATACAAAACTGCCTGAGCATCAGCTAGGGACTGAATCTGCAAAAGAAGGTTATCTGGCTCCTCTTCATAAGAAGACTTGCCTTTGTTCTGGCCAGGTCCTGACCCCTCAAATCCGGTAGATTGGGTTTTATCTACCTGGTCCTCAAGGTCAATTCCCAAGTTATGCGCTTCTTCGGGGGTGGTTGTGGGTTCCATATCAGCGGGTGGCATTTGTCCCTCTGAATCTTTGTCCCCCGTGACCCCTTCAGACACTGATGGGTGTTTCTCAGTGCCATCATGAGGAGCCGTGAATGTTGTGTCCCTATCAGCGGGTTGTATCTTTCCCTCTGAGTCTTTGGGATGAGTTTTTGTACCCTCAAACAAAAGCTTTGATTTGCCAATGTCCTCATCAGGTACCTGAGTGGTTTTGCCCCCCTTTCCAACAGGCTTGTACTGGCCTGTCGAAGATTTAGGGGCGAGAACTCCCTGTTGCTTGGGTTGTGATTTACCCGAGCCTTTGGCAGGATGGGATTGTTTGTGGATCCCCTTCTCAGTGGAGTAGTGCTGCCCCACCGAGGGTATAGGACCCCTTACTCCCTGATACTCTGGTTGTGATTTGCCAGAGTCTTTAGCAGGATGTGAAGGTTTGGTTGGTTCCAACTCCACTGACTTGTTTATGTCAGCAGAGCCTTTAGGAATGGGTTCGCCCGAGGACATTGAGTGTGATGTCTCAGTGCCCTCCGTTGGCCTTTGTTTTGGGGCCAAAGATTGGCTAATGATCCTGAGGGTGTCAGTAGTCAGGGTCTGTTGTTGTTGTTGCCCCCTTTTGCCAGGCTTAGGGGCAGAGGTCTCAGTGGTGAGTGACTTGGGTTGAGCCACCTTCCTGGACCCCTGTCCGTTCTTCCTCTTCACCTTTTTGGTGGGAGAGGGAATTGGTGATATGATGTTGTCACCCTGGATAGCAGTCAGCATATATGTGGTTACGGCGACAGGTGTTACCTCAATAGGGTCACGTGAGTAATTTGCCGTATGTAAGACATCAGGTTCAAAGCCGACACTGTCAGGCTTGATATAGTCAGACCCTAATAAGTCATTCAGGGCACAGGAAATGAATCTAGGGTAAGACATGTCTTTTTGCCTAGACTTCCCACCCAATTTGGCTATGAGGTCCCTGAAGATAATTTCTCCAAGGTCAATCTTTTTACCCTCAATGAGACAGTACACTATCATTGATTGAGTAGTGTTTAGTTGCTCAGTTGAGGATTTATTCCCCCCAAGGACCTTAATTACAAATGTCATCAGGATCCTCCAGGGGGCAGGGAACCATGTTTTGATTATGGGGGCTTTGGACAGTAGGGCCCCTGGAGTAACATCAGGATGATGTTTATCATAGGGCACAAGTTCCAAGAGGAGTTGTCTGACTTCCTCTTCAGTTGGTGGGGCTACAAAGGTCTCAGTGTAGTCAAGGCCAATGGCTTTGACAAAGGTTTTGTAGTCAAGAGTTAGGAACTTAGTTCCATTCTTCACTGAGAACCTGATTTTGGCCTCCTTTGGCGCATCAGGGTTTTCAACCACCGTTGTGCACCAAAATTCCCTCAAGTAGTCAAGATAGATTACTGAGGGGGTCTTTGTGAATGTGGTGGTAAGAAAACAGTTTTGTAGGAGATGACTGAGGGGGTCTTTGTGAATGTGGTGGTAAGAAAATAGTTTTGTAGGAACTTTACCATATTCCTGTATTCAGGAAACCCTTCAGGGTAGGCAAAGTTCCCCACCACATTGTTTTTAGTAAGGTCTACACTTTCCATTTGGAAATCCACATTGGATGCGTATTTTATGACCTTTGAAGATGCCATTTTTGTATGATAAAAGGTTTGGTTTTGAACAAAGAAGAAGCACACAAAGTTTTTGAAAACAAAATGATTCTTGAAATAATTTTTCAAGAGTTTTGTTAATATTTTTAAAGCGTGTGTGTGTTCTTCTTTGTGGGGGTATTTATAGGGTGGGAATTAGGGTAGTGATGTTGCGGATACCAACAGTTTTTATTATTCAACCGAAGCGTCATAATAATATGGGTTTGATATCCGCATTTAATATCACGATTCCCATTGCCCCTATTTTCTCTCACATCATGGGTGAACATTTGTGTGGCTCTGCAAATAATGCACTTTTGTAGAGAAAAATCATCACAACTATTGTGTGTGAGGGAGCATTTAATGCTCAGTGGTGTTTGGTGAGAGAGATGTGGGAGCCCAAGGAGTGGATACCAGTTGTGTAAGTGACATATATTCCTATATTTAATAGGAATCAGTTACCTACCTGGGACATTAACTAACTAATTACTTAGAGCATTTAGTTAGAGTATTCAATGCCATTTTTCATCATGAGCCCCCTGAATGATTTTTCATTCAATAAAAATGGGTTTTCAGGAAGGGTGTGATCACGGACCTAGAGAATTTACATCAGGTTGGAACACTTTTGATCAGTTTCTTGATTCTATGTCCAACATGCCCAATTCAGCTTTCAGTCTTGTGAAAGTGGGTTCATCCAGGGGTTTTGTGAATATATCAGCTAGCTGATACTCAGTGGGGATGAAATGTAGTTCAATTTCTCCATTTGAGATGTGGTCCCTGATGAAGTGGTATCTGATGTCAATGTGTTTGGTTCTTTAATGAAGTACTGGATTGTTTGATATGGCTATGGCACTTGTATTATCACAAAAGATAGGTACCATCTTATACTGAATGCCATAGTCACTCAGTTGGCTCTTCATCCATAGTACATTTGCACAACATCCTGAAGCAGCCATATATTCAGCTTCAGCTAAGGACATGGCCACTGATTGTTGTTTCTTTGTACTCCAACACACAAGTTTACCACCAAGAAATTGGCAGGATCCTGAAGTACTTTTCCTATCCATATTACATCCTGCATAGTCAGAGTCAGTGTACCCTTTGAGATCAAATCCTGAACATTTTAGGCAATACAAACCAAGGTTTGGAGTACCCTTCAGGTACCTGATGATTCTCTTGACAGCAGTGAGATGTGATTCTTTAGGGTCAGCCTGGTATCTTGCACACAGGCAGACTGAGAATTGGATATCAGGCCTTGAGGCAAGTAAGTACATCAGGGAGCCTATCATTCCTCTGTATATTGGGTTTGATTCACTGATTTTCCAGTGAGATCAGGGCCAAGGTTGTTTGGAGGAACCATAGGAGTCTTCACTCAGGAGCAGTCAGTGAGCTCATACTTCTTCAGTAGGTTCCAAAGGTATTTTTCTTGGCAAATGGATATTCCCTTTTCAGTTTGTTTAATTTGGAGTCCAAGAAAGTATGTGAGTTCACCCATCATGCTCATTTCAAACTTTGTGGTCATCAGTTTCTCAAACTGTTTGCAAAGTTTGTAACTTGTTGAGCCAAAGATGATGTCATCAACATATACTTGGATAAGAATGACATCACTCTTTGTTCTGTAGATGAACAGTGTGTTGTCAATCTTTCCTATGACAAACTTGTTTTGGATCAGGAAGGCTGAAAGAGTTTCATACCATGCCCTGGGAGCTTGTTTCAGTCCATAAAGGGCTTTGTTAAGCTTGTAGACATGGTTGGGGTATTCACTACTTTTAAAGCCAGGAGGCTGTTGCATATAAACATCTTCTTTGATGTTACCATTTAGGAATGCACTTTTAACATCCATTTGGTAAACTTTAAAGTTCATGTAAGTTGCATAGGCAAGGAAGATCCTGATGGCTTCCATTCTAGCAACAGGTGCAAAGGTTTCCTCATAGTCTATACCTTCCTATTGATTATATCCTTTGGCAACCAATCTTGCTTTGTTTTTGATGATTGTGCCATTCTCATCGGTCTTGTTTTTAAAGACCCATTTCATACCAATGATTAGAACACCCTGGGGGCATTCAACAAGGGTCATGACATCATTTCTGTCAAATTGTTCCAATTCATCTCTCATGGCCTGAACCCAACTTTCATAAGTCAGGGCTTCTTTGATATTTTTAGGCTCTATTTCAGAGAGATAGTCAGCATAAAGACATATATTGGCAGAGGCAGCCTTGAGTTTAGCAGCCTTGCTTCTTGTGAGCATGCCTTCAGTGGGTTCACCAATGATGTTCACAAGCTCAATGATTTTAGATCTAGTCCAGCTATCCTGAGGTTTGGGATAGGAATTTGAGCTTGAAGGAGCCTGATTAGGTTCAGACTCAGGAACATGAGGTGACTCATCACTATGTACTTCAGTGACATTTATGGGAACAATTTGCTCTGAGGGTTCCTGAACAATTTGTTCAGTGGTTTCAGTCTCATTGGAGACATGCTGAGTTTCAATGAACTCACTGATAGGTGGTTGGGGTAGGTTGTGAGGGATGATGTAATAGGAGACGTCAGCATCAGCTTGGTATTGGGTTGAGGGATTGTTCTCAGGATGATACTCATCAGGAGGATACCTTGACGAGTCATTAATACCAATTTCTTCAACTGAGGAATTTGAGAACCTGATGGATTCAGTGCTCTCATCAATAGTAATGTCATAAGTTTCCTCAGTTTGTTGTCTCCTTGTGTTGAAGACCCTGAAGGCTTTAGAACCCAGGGAATATCCCAGGAAGTATCCATCATCAGCTTTGGCATCAAATTTACCCATGTGATCCTTGTGATTATGAATAAACACAGGACACCCAAATACATGAAAATAGCTGATGTCAGGGATCCTTCCTTTGAATATCTCATAAGGAGTCTTATTGTGCCTTTTCACAATGATTGACCTATTTTGAGTGTAGCAAGCTGTTTTAACTGCCTCAGTCCAGAAATGTTTTGAGAGGACTGAGCCATTTAACATTGTTCTTGCTGCCTCAATGAATGTTCTATTTCTCCTTTCAGCTACTCCATTTTATTCAGGAGTATAGGGAGAAGTGAAATTTTGAGAAATTCCTTTCTCATCACAGAAACACTCAAGGTCTTGGTTTTTGAACTCAGTGCCATTGTCAGTCCTGATCTGTTTAACTTTGACATCATTTTGATTTTCAATGTTCCCGACAAATGACATGATGGTTTCAGCTGCCTAACTCTTTTTGGTCAGGAAGTAAACCCAAGTATATCTTGAGTATTCATCCACTATGACCAGAGTATACTTCTCATGGTGAATGGACATTGGACTGACAGGTCCAAAAAGGTCCATATGAAGAAGATGTAGGCAGCTTTTGATGGAAAAGGTTTGTTTGGTTTTGAATGATGCCCTGTGGTGTTTTCCTTTTTCACAAGCAGAACAAGGCTTGTCTTTGGTATACACCAGGGATGGAAGGCCCATAACTTTGTTTTGTTTTGCCAGGTTGTTGATGCTCTTGAAGTTGAGATGAGAGAGTCTCCTATGCCATAGCCAGTTGATTGTCTCACTTGCCTTTGAGAATAGACAAGTCCCATTTTGAGTCAGGGATGACATGTCTAGAACATATACATCATCCCTCCTGGGGGCAATCAACACAACTTCCTTATTGGCATTAAAGATGGTCCCTCTCTTGTCATCAAACTGAACTATGTATTTGGCATCACATAGTTGGGAAACACTTATCAGATTGTACTTGAGACCATTAACATAAGCTATTCTTGTAAAAACTATACCATTGCAGTTTACTGAACCATAACCTTCAGTGGGAGCTGATGAGTTATCACCAAATACTACTTTGGGTCCTGGTTCTTCCACATATTTGTGTAGATAACTTTTCACACCAATCATACTTCTGGGGCATCCACTGTCGAGATGCCAAGTAGGATCCTTGATGTGTTTCTGCACAAACAGTAAACTGGGTTAGTTTTTCTTGTTGACCCACTTTCTAGTGGGCTTAGTCCTCAGGGACCTTTTGAACTCAGCTAATGAATCATGGTCTGAAGTTGTGTGACCTGAGCTTCCACATGTTTTACATTTTGTGGATGTTGATGCCTCAGGTGACTGAGAAGTATTGGTGAGGTTTTTCCTACTGGACTGAATAACTTTGTCATGTCCCTTGGTTTCATGGGAGGGATCTCCACAGATGTCACAGCAATCTTTCATCATACAATCATCAAGAAGATGATCATTGAAACCACAGTGAGGACATGGAAAGAAAGGCTTAGCCTTCAGTATTTGTTTGGAAGGTGTGGTTTACTGATAGCCTTGAGTTTTGTATAGACCTCTTGCCTTTAAAGAAGCAGTGTGGGGGATGTGATCACAAGTTCTGTGGTCCTCTTGTTTGCATATCATGCAAAACAGAACCCTGTAGCATTTATCAGTGCTATGATTTGGATAATTGCACAGTTCACATCTCCCTGAAGGTCTGGGTGTGGTTTTTGGTTTGGAAGAACTTGAGGATACTGAGGGCCTATTAGATTGTGAGTCTGAGGGTTTTTCAGAGGACTCAATTTTCTCACTCAGCATCCTGACAAGTTCAGCAAGCTGATCAACCTTTGAGTCAGTGCTTTCAGATTTCACTTCAGTAGGTACTGAAAGTGTTTGGTGTACAGTGGGTGCAGGAGTAGGTCTTTTCAGAATAGTCTTTCCTAACCCTGATTTCTCCTTAGGAGAATGGGATTGATAGACTAATGGTGCAAGGTCAGAATTGGGTTCAGCTCCCTGAAGATGTTTCAGTGGAGGGAGTGGTGAATCATACTTAGACTCAGTGATGGACTCAGTAGGACTAAGTTCATCAGTGACGCCTAGCAGCTCCTTAATAGCCTGACTTTCAGGCTCTAGGATTCTTCAAGTATTAAAATTTGGCATTTTACTGTCAGGATTGTTTCTTTCAATCCAATCACTGGGTTTATGAGCAAGTTCTTTGCTAGAAAGTATGTTGGCTGACAGAAAAGTTGTTGAATGGCTACTCTCCCCAGAAACTTCAGTGAGTTGATCATCACCCATACCAGCCTTTTTGGAGCTGGGTGTGAGACTCAGTATTTCATAAAGTTTGAGGTTTTTCTAAGTCCATTTCCAAATAACATCCTTTTCTTTCTTAAGTTCTTCATGAAGAGCTTGATTTAATTTTACTAGTTCAGAGTTTTGAATTTGAAGTGTAACACTTTAAAGCCTTGCTTGTTTTAAAGCAAGTAGTTCATCTCTACTATGATTTAATTCAAAACTCAGTTTGTTAAATTTTGAAAACAAATTAAGTCTTTGCTCTTCAACATACTTAAGATCAACATTAATATAATCTAAGTAAGATTTCCAATCATCATTATCATCCATAGAAAGTAAAAGGTTTACCTTCCTCATAGTGATGTTAACCCATTCACCATTTCTTGCATGACTCTTCCCCACAGCAAGCTTGTTGTCATCTGATAGAGCCATCAGGGCACTGATGTGAACTTCATCATCATCAGAGGACACTTCAACCTCATCCCAGTCATATGTTTCAGCAACAAGCCCTTTGTTCTTGGCATGAGAAGGCTTTGGAGCCTAAGGAGGCTGAGAGACTGTTGAGGATGATTCAAGAAGGGCAAGTTTAGATTTTGCCTTTCTGTACTTGGCTTCAAAGTCAATTTGAGGGACTTTTTTAAATCTTTGACTAGCTTGAAGCATTTTTTGTTAAAATTTGCTGGGGCCTGAAAAAGAGTTATTTCCTAAAAATTTGAAAGATGGTTCTGAGGTTGTTTTTGAAAAACAATCTTTTGCAAAATGGCCCATTTTGCCACATTTAAAACATTCAATGTTTTCATTTGCTTTTGAAGGGAATTTGTTTTTCTTAAAAAACCTTTTTGAATTAGCAAGGAGTGCCCTTTCATGAAATTCAATTTGAAGATCATTTAGGTACTCCTCACTGGTTCTTTGATCAACCTCATCATCAGATCCATCTTGAAAATCCTGCATAACACCTTTGGAATAGAAAGCATTTGATATGGGTGAAATTGTCAAGGGCTTTTTGGTCTCCTGAGCTTTACCAGGGTATCTCCTGGTGATAAGATTGTCTTCATAGACAAACTTCCCATAGATGGCAGGGAGCTCAAGGTTCTGAATGTGGTTTGCATTTCTCAATCCCTGAGAGAAGTTTAACCACTTCTCAGGGAGACTGTTGATAAAACCAACATTGATCTCATGTTTTGACAGAATAACACCATCATTGGTCAGCTCATTCAGGAGGGTCTTATACCGAGTATAAGTCTCAGAGAGACTTTCAGAATCCTTGGCCCTGAAGGTATTGAATTCAAGCTTCAGGTTCATGATTCTATTCTCTTTGGTATCAGAAGGCCCTTCATAGCTATGAACCAGGTCAGTCCATGTCTGCTGGGCAGTGGGACAGTTGATCACTGATTCCATTATATCATCAGGAAGGCATGATATAATGATGCTTTTCAAGCGCTGGTCTTGATTGACCACCCTCCTTTCATCTGGGGTCCACTGAGCTTCAGGTTTGATTAAACCTTGGGCTGTTGTTGGGACATATGGACCATCATTAATCAACTTAATGTAATATGGTTCCATCCCAGTTAAGTAGCAAAGCATTCGCTTTTTCCACTTTTTAAATTTTCCAACTTCAAGTCGAGGGGCAGTTGCTGAATAACTTCCACCCTTTTGTCGACAAGTTGGGGAACATCTATGTCAGTCATAGTGGGATCTTGATTTTAAAAACTTGAGCACTCTTAAGTTTTGAAAAAAGGTTTAAGTTTTACAAATCAGAGGCTCTGGTACCACTTGTTGTTCCCTTTTACTTAGTTAGCAGTAACTAAAAAGCTAATGTAACCAAGTTGTATGACTTTTAACAAAGATGTATAAATGATTAACAATAAAGCAACTGATGCGTGGGAATTGCACCAGGCTTTACCTCTCAAGGGATCTCGAGAAGCTTACAACCCCAACCAGGCAGTGTACCTGATCGTTGTAGTATAGTATAGTGACAAGTACCGGGGGATTGATTGTTCAACTCAGAAATAGTGTCGCTAGGATTAGAAAGCCTAAAAACTAGGTCTAGAGGTGAGGGATGATTCTTTTTGTATTTTTTATGTTTTATAAATGCAAGTAAAATCTCGGGTTTTGGAAAAATGGGCGGAATTAGTTGCTAGTCAACTAACCCAATAACTAAGATGCAATCAAAATTAAATAACAAAAATGTAAATAAACTAAATTAAACTAGTGGTGTGAGCAATATGTGGGAGAATGGTGTTTACTTAGATTTCATTACTCCCTAGATATCTTTTACAGGTTAATTACTTGTTACAGTTGCGTGGATGACGGATTGTATTCCTTAATACCATTCATGGGGTGGCGTACTTACTTCCCCAATTCTATAAGCTCCTACTTCACTCCTATGTCGAGCCGGCTAAGAAGCTCCTAACATGGGATCACTAGAATTCGCTCATGCATTAAATACAACCATAAAAACCTAGTACACATCGGTTCATGTTTCTTAAGACGTTCAAGCAAGTTACACAATGGAGATCTGCCAGTTTTCTTAAGCCTAACATTGAAATCATTCATCCATTACAACCATAAACAAGTAATCAACCTATAATCAACAACTAGGTTTCATTACATCCAAGCAAACACACAAAAGATCTAGCCTAGCATGTTAAAATCAAGACAAGCATAAGATATATTCAAATAACACATAGACATATTGAATGAATTGAAAGAGGACTTATCTTAATTGAACATGAAGGGTTTCAAGGGGTAAAACCCTTGAAAATACTGTTACAGACGACCTAGGGTTTATTAGGTTCGGCCCTAGTATTCTCCACACAAGTTCCTCCTTTAATGAATGAAAAATAGAAAAGTATATATAGATTTTGTGAGGTGACGGCGTCAAGAGGAAATTTCTGACGCCGTCATCTCGCCGCTAATAAAGTTCTCGGACTGCCTAGATTTGGGTCTGACGCCGTCATGTGTAATCGTGCTCCAGGCCGTCACCAAAATAACTCTTGACGCCCTACTTCTGACGCCGTCACATTTTCTCTGGGCCGTCATGCATTTTGCTCCTGACGCCGTCAAATTTTCCTTCTTGACGCCGTCAGGTACTGTTTCCAGCATTGAAAAATTAAGTCTTTGCCGTTTTCTTCACTTTTATGCTCCAAAATGCTTCCTTTTCCAGAATTCACTCCCAAAGTACCTAAAATCACAAAAGGAACGATTTAGGGCAATATTTGATCAAATAAATTCCTATTTCGGCTTAAATGACCCCCTAAAAACGGTTCATTTTTCGCCTCATCATATACCCTTACACTTGAGATTTGCTTGTCCACAAGCAAATACGCTTTTATTCTAGTCAAAATACAAGTTAGGGGTCATTTAACACTAATATAAAAGTAATTACAACAAATAATCGTTCCACTAAAAACCAAAGTCAAGCACAGAGGTCATATACTAGCACCTCACAAATAGCGTTTAGATACTCACATCTCTCGGGTGTAATAAAGTATATATCACAATATGGAAATGCAGAACATCTCTCACTACCTGTCATAGCAAAATAGATTACCATAGGGTTGGGAAAGGATCAAACCTCCACCACATGGCGTAAGCTCCTAGGATAAACTATCAAAGAGGTCTTTTTAAAGGGTTGTAACGTTAGGTGTAGGGATATGGAATACACGGTTTTGTTGGATATAGGCAGTCTTTACTGGTGGCGAGTTAATAATCTTGGTTAATTACATGTACAATATGGCGTTGCTAATCCAAGACTAGACTCGACTTAAGCTAATAAATGAAAAATGACAAAAACATAAAATAAACATAGAATGAAACGGGATAGTAGTTTGTATGTTTTTTTCTCTTTTCTTTTGCTATTATTTTTTTTTTCTTTCTTTTTCTTGATTTTTCGATTTTTTTTTTTTTTTTTTTTTTTTTTTTTTTTTTTTTTTGCATACACTCTTACCATACCATCTAAAACAATACATCATAGGGAATGTACATTCCCCTTACACTTGAAATTTTTACATACTTTACAATAAACTAATCTAATGACTCGAATCAAGAAAATCAAAACACTTGGAGTACTTTTTAGATTAACGCACATATGGGGGTAATAATATGATGTTCTTCCCCATTACTCCATAACAATAGTATTTTACCCATGAGTCCCAATCGTCCCAAAACAATATGTACAAGGATATGACTCAACTTAGCAATCATGTAATCAATTAGATAATTAACTAAGGGTTTAAACAAATAGCAAAAATGCACTAAAGATGAGTGCATACACGGAAGGCTAAGGCGATTTGGGTGTACATTTAAGTAGGGTGTAACAAATTCTTCCTTTAAGTAAGATGCTTAAAGTTAGAAACGAAAAGATAGGCTCGGAGGGGTGTACTAGGGGTATCGTGTACTAAAAATGAGTACAACGCTAAAGGTGTGGGGAAAATTAATTGACTTAACTAGCCAAGTAATATGACTTAAATGGTCAAGTAATTATGATACGGGTTTAAACACAAGTGTGATCCTAATGCCTCTTATCATGTAGTAAATCCTACTACACGAATGTAGTCTCACTTGCGGTCTCGGGATGCATCACTAACGCAAGTTCTAGAATCTAAATGCTACCGGTACACTCAGAAGCACTAATAGTAAATGCTTTTCCTATCAAATCTAAAGTCGAACCTCACATATTTGGGTGGAAAATTTTTCTGAATGGTACGGTTTTGTGCTAGTCATACAATCTCCTATCCATGAGACGCTTGCTATGGCTAAAGTTTCACTCCTAAATGTTGTAAAAAAAATTAAATTTGGCGCTAAAATTACACTAACAAGTATTTCTCATACTTTTATTACACACCTACCATCAAACAAACAAACTCAAGCGAAAGTGTATCTATAAGGTATCATCATTTTACCCTCCCCTTACACTTAGGATGAACATTGTCCCCAATGTTCAATTAAAGAATGTAAAAGTAAAACAGGTAAAAGAATGAAATCAAATACTCTCCTGATTCGCTTGGTATGGATAATAAAGTAATGAGGTTAGATCTTCCTCCAAGAAAATGAACAATCAAAGCTTCCCTTCCAGAATATAAATCATCTTCTTGTCAAACATAACCTGTTAAACCTGAGAAAACAAACAAGGAAACCTTGCGTAAAATCGGCGGGCAATCTATATATGCTAACAAATCCCAGAAAGCAAAGTAAGATATAATGCTTGTGGAATGATGTTTGCAGATTTCCTGGAGATTATAAAACTAAAGAATTAACAAAAACTTTAAGACTCTGTTAGAAAAACAAAACTGGTAAAATTTCCAGAATTTTACACGTGACGCCGTCAGGAATTTCTTCCTGACGCCATCAGAAGTGACCTGCAGAAATTCTTATGTTAAGTTTCCAGAAAATTTTTGGAAAAACTTTGTCCTACTTCCTGGAAAATCCTGCAAAACTTCATTATGACTCGATACAAGCATTTGACTCTAACAAATACGAATATACATTTTCATTTAATATTGTGAAGAATCATGATCGGTTTCGTTTCTCAGTAAACATATTTGGGGTTTCCCCTTACACTTATCTTTTGCGAAATACCTTTGGATGAAGTTAAGCCTAGGCCAAACAACAAAATAAAGTATTTTCACCATTTTATTTTTGAAACATGATCTACCAACAATAAAAATAAAGCATGCATATGGAAACAAATAACAATCAAACAATTAAAAATCACACACAACATGGGTTGTCTCCCAAGAAGCGCTTTTCTTTATTTACGAGTCTTGTAGCTAGACTCAAGGTCATGGGTTACTACGTGACCTCATCGTTGGTTTCACTCTCTAGATCATCTCCTATACCGGTATTGCTTTCATAGTGCAGGTATTTCGGGTCTTCAAACTCAAAGGCATTTTTTCGATATTTAGACCCAAGTTTACAAACATCCTTAAAGAACCCACATGATAAATCAGAAGTGTTCTTACATCCTCTTCGAACATCTTCATCACACAAGATGAGTTGAGAACTTAGCCTATCAAGCCCGTCACAATTGATTTCCTTGAGATCTTTTCTCTTGTATGGCGTTTGGTATGAAACCCTCCTAATTCCATCAGCGAAGGTCATGATTCCGTTCCGGTCATCAACTATTAAATTAGTGATTTCACAAAAGGGTACCCCGAAAACAACTTGTGACAACCTCGGGTCAACATAGTCTTCGATGTTGTCCATGATCGTAAATTCCATAGTGAATGCCATATTTCCTACGAGTACCCGGATTTCATGATCTCTACCGACCACTTTCTCTCCCTTATAAATCATTCCCCATCTACAAATATTGTTATAGTGGAATAGGGACATAAAATTCTTAGGTAAGAATACGTTGATGTAGGCGTTATCGAAATACTTATGACCGATCATGCAAGGGATTTTGAGATTATTCGGATCACGCCGCCTTATCTTCCCCGATCCTCCATCCCTTGATCCATATAGATTCCCCTATAGGGATGGATGGTACTCGTACACCTCCTCGTTACCCCTACGAAAAATTACCTTCTTGATGCCATTGGTGAATAATGCGCTACCATCTTTCTCATCAAGGATTACTCCCGATTCATTGAAAAATGGTTTCCCTAAAACAAGGTTGGTTAATATTAGATTAGTGACAGGGTCTATGTCATCGACCACAGTGAGGTCGATGTTGTAGACAAGTTCTCCAATCATGACTGATAAATCCTTTATTACCCTTGCGTTATTGATCCATTCATACACCGTGTGTTCAGGGAAGGCTTCGTGGCATAGGGAAAGGGGGATTATGTTGATAGGGAGGCTAGGATCTATATGACTATCGGTTAAGAGCCTTTTCCTAATAGTGCAGGAAACCTTGAAAACTTTAGAGTTGTTTTCCTCAGTCCTATCACTACTCACACTAGTCATATCCACCAATTTTCTCTCGGGTTCCTCTATAATAGATTTACCCAAAATCGTTGGATTTCTCGTATGCTCTTTCGATATCTCTTTCACCTCATCCAATTTGCTAGATTCTTGCGTGACGGAGTGCTCTAATGAGTTGGTAGGGCTTTTGGCCAATTCGTGGTCCAACCTTGAGGTTTCATCCGTAACTGTATGACCCATATTTCCAGTTGGTTGTTGGTTCAGGTTAGGTGTAGGAGCAGATATTGTGGTGATAGTATTTACAAAATGGATCGGTCCTAGGGGGTTGACAGGGTCTTTCACTTTTGGTGATAGATGTTTAAATAGCTTACTAGGACTTTTTATTTTCACAGGAGAAGTTGGCTAATTCATGACGGTAACAGATTTGACCTCTTCAGCTTGAATCGGTTTATCAACAGCGTGCTCTTTGATAGCCGTTAACAGATTACAAATCTTGTTATTCACATCGGCTTGCTGTTGTCTAAATTTAGCCTTGAGCGTAGAGAGCTGTAATTCTTGAGATAGAATGAACTTTCGCAAGGCATCTTCACAGCTTTGCCTAGGAATGCTCTGTGAAGGAAAATGCTCGGACCATTCGAGTGGGGAGGAATCATTGAAGGATACACTCCAAGTTTGGTATCCTCTGAAATTAGGCTTATCCTTCCATGCCTCATAGGCCTCGTCAAAGTTTCGAGGACCTCGACCAACGTGTGACGATGTGAATTCGTTATAAGCACGTTTTGGAAGCTCCATGCAGTTATGAATTTCGTGAGGGCCATTACACAATTTACATAAAGAAGCGATTTTGTTCACTTGGCTTGAAGGCTTAGGAGCTTCGTAAGATTTCATGAGAAACTTGACTCGATCTTCAAGTTTCATGATCCTACGGTCGGGAGTGCTAGAATTGTTCGAAGGCAAAGATATTGCCTTGACCATTTTGTTCAAATCACGGGGATCATTCCAACTTTCGTTGTCATAGAGAGCAAGATCTTCTATGAGTTCCCATGATTATTCCGCACTAAGATCACGTAGCTTGCCACCGGCCGATTGGTCAATGGTTCGCCTTGTGGAGAGATCGATATGGTCATAAAAAATTTGGACTTGGAGCCAAAGATCTATGCCATGATGAGGAACTTTTTGGAGTAAGTCCTTGAAACGAGTCCATGCTTCATATAGAGTTTCACCTTGACGTTGTTGGAACATCAAGATATCATTTCTAAGCTTGGTAGTTCTCCCCGATGGGAAAAATTGAGCAAGGAAACGAGTGGTGAGATCATCCCATGAGGTGATAGATCCCGCGGGTAAACGTTCAAGCCATTGACTAGCTTGATCACGTAGAGAGAATTGGAATAGGCGTAATCGGGTTGACTCTCTAATTGTAACATCAAGGTCTATAGAATCTACGATTTTAAGGAAGTCCTTGAGATGTTGATTTGGATCTTCGGAACAAAGTCCATGGAATGCACATCCGCTTTGCACCAACCGGATGGTGTCGGATCGCAAGGGAGACACATTGGCTCCGATGAGCTCAATGGTGTTTCAATAGCCTTGGTGGCTAGGTCGGGAATACTCTCCTAGGGTTCAGGGCCTAAGAGGTTTGTTAGCTAGAGGTGGGTTTTGTGGGTGGTCTTGTTGTGGTGGGTTGATGGGTTCAAAGATGTTACCACCTTCCATGATGTCGGATGGTAAAGAGTTACGAACAAAAACACGAAGAAAAAGGAATCTAGCAAGTAGACCTAATAAAAAGAAATCCTATCCTAGACAATAACTATTCCCCGGGCTGCGGCGCCAAAAACTTGATGCGTGGGAATTGCACCAGGCTTTACCTCTCAAGGGATCTCGAGAAGCTTACAACCCCCACCAGGCAGTGTACTTGATCGTTGTAGTATAGTATAGTGACAAGTACCGGGGGATTGATCGTTCAACTCAGGAATAGTGTCGCTAGGATTTGAAAGCCTAAAAACTAGGTCTAGAGGTGAGGGATGACTTTTTTTGTATTTTTTATGTTTTATAAAAGCAAGTAAAATCTCAGGTTTTGGAAGAAATGGGCGGAATTAGTTGCTAGTCAACTAACCCAATAACTAAGATGCAATCAAAATTAAATAACAAAAATGTAAATAAACTAAATTAAACTAGTGGTGTGAGCAATATGTGGAGAATGGTGTTTACTTAGATTTCACTACTCCCTAGATATCTTTTACAGGTTAATTACTTGTTACAGTTGCGTGGATGACAGATTATATTCCTTAATACCATTCATGGGGTGGCGTACTTACTTCCCCAATTCTATAAGCTCCTACTTCACTCATATGTCGAGCCGGCTAAGAAGCTCCTAACATGGGATCACTAGAATTCGCTCATGCATTAAATACAACCATAAAAACCTAGTACACATCGGTTCATGTTTCTTAAGACGTTCAAGCAAGTTACACAATGGAGATCTGCCAGTTTTCTTAAGCCTAACATTGAAATCATTCATCCATTACAACTATAAACAAGCAATTAACCTATAATCAACATCTAGGTTTCATTACATCCAAGCAAACACACAAAAGATCTAGCCTAGCATGTTAAAATCAAGACAAGCATAAGATATATTCAAACAACACATAGACATATTGAATGAATTGAAAGAGGACTTATCTTAATTGAACATGAAGGGTTTCAAGGGGTGAAAACTCTTGAAAATACTGTTACAAACAACCTAGGGTTTATTAGGTTCGGTCCTAGTATTCTCCACACAAGTTCCTCCTTTAATGAATGAAAAATAGAAAAGTATATATAGATTTTGTGAGGTGATGGCGTCAAGAGGAAATTTCTGACGCTGTCATCTCGCCGCCAATAAAGTTCTCGGACTGCCTAGATCTGGGTCTGACGCCGTCATGTGTAATCCTGCTCCAGGACGTCACCAAAATAACTCTTGACGCCCTACTTCTGACGCCGTCACGTTTTCTCTGGGTCGTCATGCATTTTGCTCCTGACGCCGTCAAATTTTCCTTCTTGACACTGTCAGGTACTGTTTCCAGCATGGAAAATTAAGTCTTTGCCGTTTTCTTCACTGTTATGCTCCAAAAACGTCCAAAATGCTTCCTTTTTTAGAATTCACTCCCAAAGTACCTAAAATCACAAAAGGAACGATTTAGGGCAATATTTGATCAAATAAATTCCTATTCCGGCTTAAATGACCCCCTAAAAACAGTTCATTTTTCGCCTCATCAGCAACGTAAACATAAGAGACAATATTTTTCAACGTTTAATTCTTTATTAGAAGTTAATCAAAAGAATCATACCCAAGTGTTTGCGGAATAACACTTGGGATTAAAAATGACAAGTGTGGTATACTCCTCTCTAAACTCAAACAATGTTGAGTGACAACTTCAGGACCCACTGAGCTATCTCAGGGGTTATGTTGTTCTTTGGAGGAGTAAAAGTGGTTTGTGAATGCTAAGCATTAATTGCACAAACTTGTCAACTTTTACTCCTCACTTATGCTACCTATTTATACACAAATATGAACAACCCTATTATACAATGGACCTAAGTGTTCCTTAATAAAATCTTGATAGATTTTATTCTTTGGCAAGGGAAACTTCTTTAGGTTAAGTCCAAAAGGCAATTTCTGACGACAGCCTGGTTTTAACCATTTGGGGAAAGTTTGACCTTAAAGTGATAACGCACTTTCGTGAAACAGATCAAACTGTCCCGCCCAGTCCCGCCAAAACATCAGTCTTTAAGTCATCAGTCTTCAGTACCATTATAGTTGTTAAGGAGTCTTGGGGTTCAGTGAGTTATTGCCATCCTCACTGAACCCATCACTTTCTTCTTGGCTTAGTGATGCGTGGGAATTTCACCAGGCTTTATCTCTCAAGGGATCTCGAGAAGCTTACAACCCCCACCAGGCAGTGTACCTGATCGTTGTAGTATAGTATAGTGACAAGTTCCGGGGGATTGATCGTTCAACTCAGGAATAGTGTCGCTAGGATTTGAAAGCCTAAAAACTAGTTCTAGAGGTGAGGGATGATTCTTTTTCTATTTTTTTATATTTTATGAAAGCAAGTAAAATCTCGGTTTTTAGAGGAGTGGACGGAATTAGTTGCTAATCAACTAACCCAATAACTAAAGATGTAATCAAAATAAAATAACAAAAAATGTAAAATAAACTAATTTAACTAGTGGTGTGAGCAATATGTGGGAGAATGGTGTTTACTTAGATTTCACTACTCCCTAGATATCTTTTACAGGTTAATTACTTGTTATAGTTGCGTGGATGACGGATTGTATTCCTTAATACCATTCATGGGGTGGCGTACTTACTTCCCCAATTCTATAAGCTCCTACTTCACTCCTATGTCGAGCCGGCTAAGAAGCTCCTAACATGGGATCACTAGAATTCGCTCATGCATTAAATACAACCATAAAAACCTAGTACACATCGGTTCATGTTTCTTAAGACGTTCAAGCAAGTTACACAATGGAGATCTGCCAGTTTTCTCAAGCCTAACATTGAAATCATTCATCCATTACAACTATAAACAAGCAATCAACCTATAATCAACATCTAGGTTTCATTACATCTAAGCAAACACACAATAGATCTAGCCTAGCATGTTAAAATCAAGACAAGCATAAGATATATTCAAACAACACATAGACATATTGAATGAATTGAAAGAAGACTTATCTTAATTGAACATGAAGGGTTTCAAGGGGTGAAAACCCTTGAAAATACTGTTACAAACGACCTAGGGTTTATTAGGTTCGGCCCTAGTATTCTTCACACAAGTTCCTCTTTTAATGAATGAAAAATAGAAAAGTATATATAGATTTTGTGAGGTGACGGCGTCAAGAGAAAATTTCTGACGCCGTCATCTCGCCGCCAATAAAGTTCTCGGACTGCCTAGATCTGGGTCTGACGCCGTCATGTGTAATCCTGCTCCAGGCCGTCACCAAAATAACTCTTGATGCCCTACTTCTGACACCGTCACGTTTTCTCTGGGTCGTCATGCATTTTGCTCCTGACGCCGTCAAATTTTCCTTCTTGACGCTGTCAGGTACTGTTCCCAGCATGGAAAATTAAGTCTTTACCGTTTTCTGCATTTTTATGCTCCAAAAACGTCCAAAATGCTTCCTTTTCCAGAATTCACTCCCAAAGTACCTAAAATCATAAAATGAACGATTTAGGGCAATATTTGATCAAATAAATTCCAATTCCGGCTTAAATGACCCCCTAAAAACGGTTCATTTTTCGCCTCATCACTTAGATCACACTTCACTGAGTTCCGCCTCACTGAATGGATAACCTTTCTTCTTAGGCTCGGTCTAAGCATCCTAAAGATGACTCACTGAGTTACTGTTCACTCAGTGACTTGTTTTATACTTAGGTTATTTTACGTTCAAATCCTTGTTAGAAGAAGATTGGGGAATTCAGTGACCCAACAATACATCTAAACCATTCATTCCCTTACAACACATCTCATCCCTTCATTTCTAACACATGGGGAATTGTTTGAAACCCTAATGTGGCTCCTCTCATCCAAACCATTGATTTCAAATTACAACACATCACAACCATCCATCCAACCCCTCATCTCTATATCATCACATGGGCTTGATCTCAACCATTGAATTCAAACCAAAACCATCTCAACCATGGATTTCTCCTTTCCCCCTAAGCAAAGCATATTCCTTGGAATATCCTTCTCAACCCTAACCTAGGCATCTTTGATCCTAGCCATCCATTTCAAATGAATTCATCTCAACCATTCACATTCCACACATGCCAAATTGTTTGAAAACCAAGGGAGGCTCCCTTTGATCTCCACCATCCAATTCAAACCATTTCATCTCAACCCTCCATCACATTCTTCCCCCCAAGCATTGGAATATTCTTTGGCATATTCTTTCTCTCTTTTCTATGCTATGTGAGGAGATACACTTCTACCCCTTCCAAATTACCCTATCTACACTTTATACCCTTGGTAATTTGGTTTCTCTTTAAACACTTCACAAAACATTTTCCAAATTGGCTATTCAAGTTGGAAAACCTTAGAATGATTAATGTTAAGGTTTAGTGTGAGGTACAATTGGGGGTTTAGCAAGGATAGGTATTTGTAAGATCCAAACACCCAACACTTGGGAAAATCTTACAGACGCATGGGGTGCTGCCCGCGCGTTGACGCGCAGGTGACGCGCCGGCCTTGGTAAAATTTCTCAAGTTTGGGTTCTTGGCCTATAAATACCATCCTTGTCTCTTGTATTCCTCACCCCTTGCCATTATTCTTTCTCTCTAGATTCTTTCTCTCTAAACACTCTCAAATCTCTCTATCTCTAATCTTGTGTTCTTGATTTTCACACTAACATCTTTGGAAGAACGCATATCTTTGCAAGGGAAGAATCACAAGAACCTAATCCACTCTTGTGATTGTGTCGAGGGTCTTCTTTCTTATACCCTTTCTATTACAATCGAGTCTCTATGTTAGGTTAGGACTTGATTGAACAAACATTCATTCATTCATTCATTCAATTTTTTGTAAGGGAAGTCTTGTGTCTTGGTGACCAAGCCTAGATCATTGGGGATCTAGTTGGGGTTTGATACTTCGTGTGGGAAGTCTTGGTAGTGATCTTTGTGATCCTTAGGTGAAGTCGAATCGCGAGATTATTTTGGGTGGTTTCCGAGGGCGGAATACCGTGGGAGTAACTCCTTTTTTGTGAGCATCAATATTGGTGAATATTGGTGGAGTGAATTGTAATGGTTTGTAGTCCACCGAAAGGATTATACTAGTGAATAGTATCGGAGTCGCGGATTCGCAACTGGACGTACAGATGGTATAAACCCCATATCCCGAATCAGTATATATCGTTGTGTTCTTTACTTGCTTTATATACTTTGGTTGTATTAGTGGTTGTTGGATTATTGTACAACCACTTGGTGTTCTCTTTGGCTTAAAGTTTTAAAACATCTAAAAAGCCGAAGAAACCGTATTCACCCCCCCCCCCCCCCCACGGTTCTACAAACTCACTAAATACTTGTCTAAAAATTAATTTTTGAATTTAATGAGTTTAGGTTTTGTAATCATCAAAAAGAAGGAGATTGTTGATATAAATAAATGCCTAAAAACATTATTCATATCTTTCGATGTCTCTATATTTTGATAATCACAAAACGAAAACATATCAAATCCAAAAATAAATTTTTAGACAAGTATTTAGTGAGTTTATATTCACTTAAAAACGTTATTCATATCTTTCGATGTCTCTATGTTTTGATAATCACAAAACGAAAACTCATCAAACCAAATATCATGACATAAATAAGTATTTAGTAGTAAATGCTCACTTTTACCATCTAATCACTTAAGGTATGAATAAACAAAGTGTCTAATGCATTATAAGATCAAAGGAACATTTTTATTAATCACTAGATTTTTATAAAATGACACAAAACATCTTATATCTTTTGTAAAACATTTTTGGAATTAAAAGAATATGTTTAATTCATTATAAATATATGAATTCAAATTTACAACCAAAAATGACAAATCTAAGCCAGAAAAACCTTCCCCACAAAAGGACAAAGCTGGGCAACGTTCTGGAGGGGCGGCCCCCTTAATAATTAAGGGGACCGGTCCCCTAATTAAGGGGACCGGCACGCTCCTGATCCCCCTAGCTCTGCCTTTAAATACTGGTTCTACTAATTTTTCTTACCTTTTTGCACTCTAAACATTCTGATATAAAACCCCATTTCTATCCTCTATAATCCTTTGATCATATATACATTAATCTTTGTTTCAAAGTGATTCAAGCCTCAACTCTCAAGTGCGAAGAGAATAATACTTCTATCATTCAAGACTAGAAGTATTACAACTTAGTATCATCTTGCTATCTAAGTTGTTTGTTCATTTCATCTTGTAAATCATTTAATCTTTGGTGTATAAGGTGTGCATATTAGTTAGTTAGATTTAGACTTGTTGAAGGTGTGAAGTGATACAAGAAGTGAAGAAGTAGAGGCGGTTAGGAATAGTTGTAGGAAGTATAAGAAGTAATAATACTTTGAAGTGGTGGTGAGTAGTAAAGATATAGAAGCCGTATCGTTGTGAAGAAACCTTGAAGTAGCAAAGACGTTGAAGCCTTAGAGTAGTGAAGACGTAGACGCTTTTAAAGTAGAAGAAGCCTTGTAGCGGATCATAGATTAAAGTCCTTAAGTTGTGACATAGAAGTATTGAAGTTGTGAAGACATAGAGGCCTGGAAGTTGTGAAGAAGCATTAGACTTGAAGTAGTGAAAAGATAGAAGTTGTGAAGGTGTGAAGACATAAGTGTTGTGAAGAAGTGTAGAAGGAATAAAAGGATGTGAAGAAGTTGTGGTGTGTTTGAATGTGAGATTGGTTCTATCTAGGATTAGAACTCGACATTTAGCTTTGTGTCGTTAAATTGGTGTAAGCTAAGGTGTGTACGGTTTTCTCCACCATAAGGGAGTATATTGATTTAGTGAAGAAAACTCTCGAGTTCGGTGCTCGGGGAGTGGAGTAGGGCAAGGAAGGTGTCCTTGTAGCCGAACCACTATAAATCCTTTGTCTCTCGGTTTGATTTTTCCATCTCTCACTCTTTGCTTACTTACTTACTTACTTACTTACCTACGTATTGCATATAGTTATAATTGCTTATATTGTGCATATATTGGTTTCACATAAAGATCAAATTAAGTTCCATACACAACACTAATCTTATTTAAAACAAACCAAAAAGATATATATATATATATATATATATATATATATATATATATATATATATATATATATATATATATATATATATATATATATATGTGTGTGTGTGTGTGTGTGTGTGTGTGTGTGTGTGTGTGTGTGTGTGTGTGTGTGTGTGTGAAATAAATAACATTTTAGTTTTTACTAAACATCTTAACTTAGTGGTGTTTAAGCAATTATAGTGAACAAACTCAAATCTATAATTTTGAATCAAAGTTTTTATAAACTCGAACTATTATTTTGAAGCAAACTTTTATAAAAAGAAAAAGACGTAAAACTATTTAACCCCCCCCCCCCCTCCCTTCTAGTTTTCCATACATGGATGTAAAACAACGTAGCCCATGCTTTACTAAACTTGTATTCACATCACTACTAAAACCTATGACTCTCACTCAACACCTAGTGTTGACTTTTTAAGCATGTATCTTAGGTATATAGACGTTACGGAGATATGGCAGGAAGCGGCACTGAACTCGGAGGACTTTTAATCTTGTAATCATTCAAATACTATTTCACACTTAGATTCACGGGACCTCATCTTAATAAAACTCTGATATTTTAATGAATGATAACTTATTTATAAAAAGGTCTCTTTTCGAGTCGTTTTCTATTATTGTGACTGTGATACCATGGAGTAATACCCCAGACCTAAATCCGCTGTGGTTTGTGAAAATGGGGGTGTTACAGATTGGTATCAGAGCCTCAGTTGTAGAGAACAAGGTCAAAACCTAAACAACAACTACTTTTCATAAGCCCGAGAAAGTCCTCAGTGCCACTGCCATCCTCCGCAACAACATAGGCTACAGGTTGGTATAGTACTTAACTGTTTAACTACTTAGCTGCTTAACTGCTAAATGCTGCATATCATCTCTATTATTATTTAGCTATGTGTACACCCTATCACTTTACCCCCGTCTCATCTAGTTTACATCCGGAGACTGCTCTTTCCTCTCCGAATGTACTAGATTATCCCTCAAAACACTATTTCCCAAAATCTTTAGAAAACTTTAGGAATAGTATAGATTCCCTAGACTCTCTAAATTTCTCGCCTTTTCCCGATAATTCCCCACTATCCCTCTACCCACTATTTTACCTTTACCCCAATACTACCCTCACCGACATTTGATCCCGAAAGGTTCTTTATACCCGAAGGATCTATGTTACTTAGGAAACCCACTTATCCTTTATCGCACTTACCTAGTAGTAAACCTAGATTATTTAGGAAACCACCCTATACCTTAGTACTTCCCTATATCCCCACAAATCTTCCCACCTCATCTTGAAAACTTGAGGTTGGAAGAGATTCCCTTAGGACACACTTAGAACACTAGGAAGATTAGGTTTAGAATATCCCAAATAGTTTAGGTAAACCCTTAACTGACCTTTTATTGAAGATAGAAAAAGGTCATAGCAATAACTAGATAGTAACCCAATAGGATTTATACCCTAGAAAAGATAATAGATAATAACCAGCCACTTACCCACTTAGATATATGAAGTCCTTGTGACCTTAGGTATTAGGTAATCTTAGGAGAAATCACCAACTAGTACAATTTAGTTGCCCGATAAGCTTAAGTTAGAATTCCACCCTAGGATATGCACTATAGATAATGTGAGTTATAGGATATACCTTGCCCTAGTTATCATACCCTAATCACCACTTAGGATAGAACACTACTTCCCGACCATCCCTTATTAGGTTACTTTAGGATATCCCGAACCTTAGAAAACTTATCTTTAGGAAATATAACATTATTTAGGTTACTTCAAAACCCAAAACCCCATAGTATAGAGAAATATTCATTAGGAATATTTGAACTTTAGGCATTATTAGGTTAAACCTAGGATATTACCCTTTAGGTAGTTAGTAAGTGCTGATAAAGTGGGCTCCGAGAAACAAATACATTCCCTATATTCATCCTTCCCCACAAAATTCCCATCCACATCCGGAAATTTGCCTAAAATCCTTATCCTCCCAAGTCCAACTGCGAGACATATGGCATAAATAACGACACTTGTTAAACCTTATGCAGTTATGACTTCATCCCCCGTTGTTTCATGACATTGTATGTCATGTATAACGACTTTCCCCATACTTCATCTCTTTTCACTTCCTAAAAACCCTAAACCTCTTAAATTACTCCCCTATCATTTCATTCTACATCATAACAACCTGAATTCATTCTGAATTCAGTAAACTACTCTTCCTCCGTCTCTAATCCTCATTCCTCCGAAACTTTCTAGTTTCCCCTAGTTAGAGAGCCTTCCCCTAACTACTCCTATATGCAAGTATATAATGGTATTATATACAAGTATACTTCTATCCTTCCCTCTTCACTTCTTGCTTCCCTAGATCACTATGATTCCCGAAGTAGTTTCCCCTCTTAGAAAACCCGTAGAATCCCCATATTTAGGTTAGAAATAATTTTAGGATACCCTTAGGAAAATCTAGGATTAGAAATATGATACTTTGAAACATCAAAATAGGCTATCTCTAAGAAACCCTTAAGGATATTAGAATTAGAAACCTTTAGGATTCAATATAGGAAACTTAGGAATAATAAAAGAATTAGATTAATACATCACTAACCTAGAACCTTAAACCTTTAGTACCTAGTCTAGTAACATGGGTAGAACACTTATGAAGTATTAGACCCTTATTAGGATTTCCCATAAGACTTTAAGGATTTAGAAACCCCTAGGAATATTACACCTTTAGGATATCCCGAGCCTACCCGGTTTTAAGTATTTAGGACATAATATAGACAACTTAGGTTAAAAGACTAAACCTAAAACTTCACCTAGAAATAGTAACAAACCCCTATTTATAGAATCACCTATCCCGTCTAGCCTTTCTCCCCTTTTAGGATCACCTTCACCAATTAGGTCAAAAATATCACCTTTAGATTTTAGGGCTATCTTTAGAAAACTAGATAATTCCTTAAGAATTATACCAAGACCTTTAGGAGGGAAACAAACTTCAAGGGAATCTATTAAATCTAATTCTCATTAGGATACCATTCTTCCAGGTATCTTACTTCTCCATCTTTCCTCACTCTACCATTTAATCCTATACTCCCTTCTTTTTCCACTCTACCTATTCCTACTCTTCCGTTTTAATCCCACTCTTTCGGTATCCCCTATTCCTCCGTATTTTCCTATTTCATCCCTTTCCTTTCCTCTTCCTCTTCACTCTTTCCTATAAAATCCATCTTTCCACTTCCTCATATCCTTTCGTTTTGTTCCTCCGTCATTTTTCACTCTATTTTTCCATACTCTATACTCTTTCCCTACCTCATCCTACAATGTTCTAAGAGTTAGAACTTGTACTTCTTGTCATTTCACAAGTTTCTATTAGTTAGAACTTGTAAGAATATCTAAGTCAGAGTTTTCATAATCCTCATTATAACTAACTTATGATATAATCCTTCTAATCTTGTGTTATCTTGCAAAGCCATAACTCAGGGTGCCATCCGGCAAATAGTTGCTAACAGTAGTACTACAACACTAGAAACCCGAGTTACTAACACGGCTAATGTTGACATTGGGCCCACAACCCATAGGTTCCCACAATCTCTAAAATCTTTCCTCAAGACATTGTAGGTCTCATAATGTTTTTCTCAACTTCATGGGTCAATCCCATCAAGTTTCCAAATTCCGAGTCAAAACACTTGTCCACTCTCTCAAAACATTCCCGTACCACATTCCCTTAAGTGTGGTTAACCCTCTCCTTTTTCCGCCGATACTACTTCAGGATGATTTATAATCGTCTTATTAACATGAAAGAGTACTATTTCATTTTAATAAGAAAGTTAAAAATCAATGGACCATGAATTTATAAGCTCTTACTTACAAGAATTGAGACGCCTTTACTTATGAGTAAAAGAATATAAATAAATGAGTCTGAGTATTTGGCACGCGTACAAACACTTCCTAATTCGCTTGTACGAAACAATTCCTTTCTTCTATCAATATCATCCTTTCCTTCAAATCGTAAAATCGTTCTTCTCTCGACACTTCTACTCTTACTTTAATCAAAATCTCGGGAAGAGATTTTCTCTAAGGGGGTAAGACTGTCACAACCCATAAAATTTCATCAAACATCATTTCCACCACAAGGTAATTTCACAGGTAAATTTTTACCTTTCATTGCATACATGACTCTTTAGACCTGCTCACGTATCCACATATGCCCAACACCACTATGTTTACACTATGTAAACACCCCAGTATGTCAATTCTAGGTTCTAAACATCGTTACACTAAATAATCTATCACTCTAGTATGCTATATCTATTAGAAACCCTAACAAAACCCTAACTGAACCCTATGTGTTTACGGTTATCTTTAGAACCCTAATTGCTTATCTGAACTAGTTTGAAAGTGTTCAAGGCTTAAGTATGAGTTAACTTAGGAATATTAGGATACCTTAGGACCCTTAGGCACTAGTACAACCCATTAGAACTTAGGTACAAGTCTCTTAAGCACAAAACCCTAACTAGGTCATAACTTCCTGGAATTAGGTCTAAACTATCCCAAAACTTCACCATAGGTTACCACCACATAGTATAAACCTCTTAGGACTTAGGATTAGTCATTAGGCACTCATAGGACACTAATATAGGCACTAAACCCTAGGATAAACCCTAGTCTCTCACTAAGCAAACTTAGGTCATTTAGGTCCCAAAACTAGGTCAAAACCTTCCTGAATCTTTAGTATAAGCTACCACCACCTAGGAAATAATCCCTAAAACTTAATACTTGTCACTAATCACACTTAGGACCCTAATCTTGGCACTAAACCCTAGGAAAAACCCTAATCATTAACTAGACAAAACTAGGCTAAAACTAAACCTAACACATTAACTAAGCTACCATAGCACCTAAAACCACCCAACCAAGTACCCTAGCAGCTTAAGAACCTCAATTAGGCACCATAGCACCTCACAAGCTAGCAAGCAAGTAGGTGCATCACCTACTTGTCACCTACTTGGTGTTTCAGCTGTTTTACACCACAAACGACCTATACCAGCCCCTACCTAGTATTAGCTCATCCTTGTCATCCTATAGACTCACCACATAGACTCCTAGCTGACATGAATCAACCTCCCCCCTCCTCAACAACGAGCACCCCAAAATTATACCTATACCACTCGTTCACCCTATAAATACCCCCTTCCTTCACCATTTCACTTCACACCTCTCCTCTCTTCTATCTCACTCATATTCTGTATTACTAAGCCCTCAAGACCAGTAGGAGTCGAGTGGTAAAGCCTTGGTCCTTGTCGAGTCCTAGTTTTAGCTTAGAAAACCCTAGTTTTCACTTTAAGCCTTCCCCGACCTAGGTAAGCCTCAACCTTGACTCTAATAGCCTTAGTACTGACCTAGGATAGTTATAATATGCCTTAGACCCCATAGGAACTTAATCTAGAGCCTTGATCATTTTCTTTTACAAGTTTTCATTTTAAAACCCTAGTTTTAGATAATTATGTGTTTATGTGCTAAATTGCTTTATTATATGCTATAATCTGATTTAAGTGACTTAGTTAAGTATATATTAGTTTAACATAAGCTAGGAAACTTAGTTGTTACATAAAAATATAGTTTACTTGAAATTAGGACTAGTTTAGCAATAGTTTTCATGCATAGGGGTATATATGGTAAATTCCTAAAACTATAAAGTATAGGGACTCTTTTTTACATTTCCTAGAAGTTATTAGTGTAAGGACTCTTTTTGCAAAGTTCTAAAACCTTAGGATAGTTAGTAAAATAAGTTATAAACTAAAAAGGACTAGTTTTGCAAATATAGTTAAGCTAAGGGTATAAAGGGTAAATATTGAAAGTTAGTATAGGTTAAGGACTATTTCTGCCATTACTTGAAAATATATAAGTATAGGGTCTAGTTGTGTGAAAAACAGAAAGTTATATGCTTAATTGTTATATGTTTATAAGTTTAGGGTAGAAAGTGTAAATATATAAACTTAAAGGGTATAAATGGACTATTTTCATAATAAGTATAAAAACCTATTTTTGAGTTAGAAACATAACACAATACTAGGGAGCTTCATGTGAGGAGTACCATGTGGATATTTCGTTTTGACGAGTTTGCTGGTTTACAAATTAAAGTGCCCTGGCTCCTCAATCGATTATTGCATGTACTTTTGGATTATGATGGCCCGAACGGTGTTATGCTATAACTAAAACTTAATAACAACATAACTCAATAATAGGGAGCTTCATGTGAAGAGTATTAACTTCTGAATTATGATAGCCCGAATGGTATTATGTTGATAACATAATACAATAGTAGGGAGCTTCATGTAAGGAGTCATATACTTCTGAATTGTGATGGCTCGAACGGTCTTATGGTATATCTAGAAACCTTAAGAATAATTACTTAAAAACCTAGACTAAGACTTGACATACATACACACACACACACTAAACCCTACTCCCAAGATACGTGAGTCAGAAGTCTAATCCTTGAGTCACTTTTCACATCATAATATCCTAAAGCCCAGGTAAGTTTTCATAGCCTCACACCTTTTAAACGCTTTCTAAATGCTTTACAAACCCTATGAGGGGGGTACATGCTACTTGCTTTACTTTAAACTGAATACAAGTCTTTTCATTAAGTATTGCACGAGTAAACTATCTGCCACCACTATATAACCAAAATTCATGAATCTAATCATTTGAGATATTTTACCCATGCGAAACGCGAATATAGTTGATAGATCTATTGGAGTTTGACAACTCCCGTTGGTATTAACACCTCTCTAGGTGGTACCAATAAGTACTATATTTGAATCCACTGAAGGAATAACTTTGGCTAGTTATCCTTCCCATCCCCTCATGTTGGGTCTGCAGCCCACATGACCCGGATTGTTAAGGTGTGATTCATGAGCTTAGTGTAATAACACCCCTATACGTAGTATTGTACTGATCATACAATACTGACAGATACAACTGTTTAAATACGATTTCTACTACTCTACATGGGTGTAAAACAACGTAGCCCATGCTTTACTAAACTTGTATTCACATCACTACTAAAACCTATGACTCTCACTCAACACCTAGTGTTGACTTTTTAAGCATGTATCTTAGGTATATAGCCGTTACGGAGATATGGAAGGAAGCGGCACTGAACTCGGAGGACTTTCAATCTTGTTATCATTCAAATACTATTTCCCCCTTAGATTCACGGGACCTCATCTTAATAAATGTAAGGAATTATTGACGATACTGATGACTGATACTGCTGACAGGTTCCTGCGGAAGCTTAGAGTGTTTCTGCTGATGACTGGTTCCTGCGGACGTATAGAGATCCTACGGATAGAGTTAAACCGTGGATAGAACTTATGTAATTTAGGACAAGATATGTAGAATATCTTTTATTAGTTTATTATTATTCGTTTCTTGTAAGAAAGGTTAGGGTTTCCATTAGTATATAAGGAACCCTAGGTCATTGTTTTATGTACGAGTTTCATAACATTATTAGTAAAAGTATATTGATCCATAGAGGATCAAGTTTAGTATACAAGTTTGTTTTTATATTCTGCAATAATTACAAGCTCACAGAGATTATCTAAGTCTTACTGGTGATTACATTAGTAGGCTAACGATCTATTGGCTCGAGATCTATCAAGGTATAGATCCCTACAAGTGGTATCAGAGCCACGAGATACTCTCTGTAACCTCAACACAATCACATAACTTTTCACTCAGAACCAATGGGAGACAAACCAGGCAGTGATGTTGCTCTCTCAGAAGCAGGCTCTCTCACTCAACAACTACAATAGGTAGCCTTCTCTAACAGCAATGCCAAACTTCCTTTTCTCAGGAAGGATGAGTATGAGATCTGGGCCATGAAGATGCAAAACTAGATTGCAAGTGTTGACTATAACCTCTGGAATGTTATACTCAATGGCTGTCGTCCTAAAAAGCAAAGTGTAGATGCTGATGGCAAAATTAAGATTTTGGAACCTGTTTCTGCTGAAGAAATTTTTGCTATACAAAGGGAGAACAAAGCAAAAACCATATTGCTGCAGGCAATCCCTGATGACCACATGGGAGATTTTCATTCCATGACTGATCCAAGAGAAATCTGGTGGGCTATAAAAGCTAGATTTGGTGGGAATGAAGAATCAAAGAGGATGAGAAAGAGTATGTTGAAGCAAGAATTCCAAGAATTCAAGATAACTGAAGAATAAGGTCTCCACAAAGGTTATGACAGGTTTCAGAAGATTCTGAGTCACTTGAATCAGCTTCTAGCTAGACCTGACAATGAGGAGGTGAATTCCAGGTTTCTAAGAGCCTTGCCTCCCTCATGGTCTCAGGTGAGTATATCATTGAAAAACAAAGGTGGCCTGGACTATCTCAATTTTGATGACTTATACAACAAACTCAGAGCTCTGGAAGGCGACATAAAGGGATTCTCTCCATATGCAGCAATTCCTTCACAATCTGCATTTGTCAGCTCTAACTCAAACTACATGCCACATACCTATACAAGTCCATCCCCAGTACCACAGGTTTACTCAAGTCCATCTACTCCAAGTCAAAGTCTTCCCATTACCACATTATCTTTTTCAAATGCTAATCCAATAACAAATAGCTTATGAAGATTTTGAGCAGATTGATGAACTTGCTTTAGAAGAGTTGTACTTAAAGTGGCAAATGGCTATGCTCTCCCTCAAGGTCAGAAGATTTGAGCAAAAGGTTGGTAAACAGCTCAATGTTGATGGTAGAGATGCAGCTCGGTTTGACAGGAGGAAAGTGAAGTGCTATGCTTGTGGAGAAATTGGCCATTTTGCAAGAGAATGCACAACCAAGAAGGGTGAAGCTAATACCAGATACTCAGCATACAAGAAGGAAGAGGTGGAGGCTGGTGAATCAAAAGCCTTGGTAACTGCTATAGATGCTGGTGTTGACTGGAATGAGCATGAAGATGCAACAAGCAGCCCTCCTCAAATCTCCTGCATGGCAAGCTGTGATGATGACTTTGGCCTCATGGGAATCTCTCCTCAGGTATCTACTTGTGTTTGTGATTGTGATTCTAAATATACAACTCTAAAAGAAGCTTATGATGAGATAAAACCAAAATATAATGAGTGTTTTATTGAAGTTGCTACTTACAAAGAAGCTTTTAAAACCTTAGAACAACAGAAGATGTGGTTTCAGCAAAATCAATTGGCTTATGAGGAAAAGATTAGAGTTTTAAGTAGAGATTTAGAATGTACTAGCAATGAATTAAAGTTTTCTGAAAAAGAAAAAGCTAGAATTGAGTTTGAGAAAAGTGTTTTGCAAGAGAAATTGGATAAAGAAGTAGCTAGGCATAAAGAGTGGCTAGTTTCAGGTGATAAATTATCTAGGTTACTCTATAGTAGTAAGTCTGTAACAACTGAGATAGGTCTAGGGTTTAAAAAATATGTTGGTCCAGAAGCAAATCATTATTTAGATAAGAAAAATCATAATTATTCTGTCCCTATAAACTATCTAAAGGAAGGTGAGATGCATGATGTCCCAGGACCTATCAGAGGTGTATTTATGCCTACCACCAAAACCTCTGACTTTGATGGTTCACACCATCTGTTTGGCAAAAAGTCTAAAGACTTGCCAAATAAGTCTGAAGACCCTCCAACCAAAAGAACCCCTAAGCCTACATCCCATAAGTTGGACTTACCAGAATCAAAGGAAAACACTGGCATTGGGATCAATGACTCCCCTGACTCTAGAAGTATATCTAGTAATGATTCTAACACTTATGTCTCTTGTTCTTCCAGGGACAAGACCTCAGAGACCTCTAGTTATGCCAGCTGTGATTACAAGACCAAGTCAGACTCACCCAAGTCCTCAATAAAGATTTCTGACAAGTCATCTTACAATTCTGTGGACTCTGAAGTTGCTGCTGATGAAGTTCTTTCTAAGACAGCCTCTTCTGAAGACTTGTTATTTACTTCTTTTGAAAACAATTCCTTTCAGTGTTTGCAAAAAAAAAAAATCTATTTCTGGTGTTTCTTTGAATGATTCTGTGTTTAATAAGACATCTTTTGGATTTAATAAATCTTCTAAGAAGAAGAAGTGTTTTGTTTGTAGTAGCAAATTGCATTTGATTAAGGATTGTGATTTTCATGATAAGAGGATGGGTGTTTCTGTTGTTAACAATAGACCTAGAAAAAAGTGGACTAACAATTGTACCAAACCCTCATTAGTTCCACAGGCAAATTACAATGTCAGTAGAATGCATTCCATTCCTGTTGATTGGTCTGTTCCTTCTGATAGGTCTGTTTCTGCTAGTAGATATATGTATACCAATAGAAATAGATATGGGTCAAGACCATTTTATGGATTTAATCATTGGTATGGATATAATGACCCAATGTTTATGGGAAGGGGTAATTGGGATTCAGCTGAAAAGTCCTCAGCAGATTGTTCTTGGACATATAACATGCCATATAACTACAGGGATTCCAGGAACAATTGTGGATCTAACTCATCTTCTTGGGTACATCATAATGATCCACAGGGCAGGTTCAAGTCTTTCCTGACTTAAGTCTCTTAACATTTTCATGTTGTTGTATATTAACTTCTTTTGTTGTAGGAACATCCTCTTCTTAATAAAGACTTAGGTATTGTTGATAGTGGCTGTTCAAGAAACATGTCTGGGAATCAGGAGAAGCTACATGACTTTGTGCCTATTAATGGAGGTATAGTGAGGTTTGGAAGTGGAGTAGGAAGGATCACTGGCAAAGGAACCATTATAACTCCAAAGGTGGATTTTGAGAATGTCTACTATGTGAAGGAGCTTTAAGGATTCAATTTGTTCTCAGTCTCACAAATTTGTGACAAAAAGCTTCCTGTACTTTTCACTAAAGAGGGTTGTTTCATTCTTTCACCTGAGTTCAAAATACCTGATGACAATCATGTATTGCTAAAGGCTCCAAGAAATCATAATCTTTATACATTTGCCTTGAATTATGTCAAGCCAGAAGGTGATCTAACATGTTTGGTGGCTAAAGCATCCTTGGATGAATCTACAAAATGGCATAGAAGGATGGCACATGTTAATTTCAAAGTCATCAACAAACTTGCTAAAGATGGACTTGTTCATGGACTTCCTTCCAAGATCTTCACCAATGAGCATAATTGAGTGGCTTGTAACAAGGGTAAGCAACACAAAGCTTCTTATAAGGCCATTACTGCTGTGAGCACAATCTCAGAACCATTGCAGCTACTTCACATGGATCTTTTTGGTCCAACATCCATTAGGAGTATTGATCATAAGTACTTCTGCTTGGTAATCACTGATGCTTTCAGCAGATTCAGTTGGACATTCTTTTTGGTGACTAAAGATCAAACCTTTCAGGCACTTAAGGAATTTATGGCTCTCATTGAAAATCAACTTAACAAGAAGATTAAGGGTATTAGGTGTGACAATGGGACAGAGTTCAAAATTGCTAATCTAATTGAACTTTGTGGTTTAAAGGGTATTAAAAGAGACTATAGCACTCCTAGGACTCCACAACAGAATGGAGTTGTAGAAAGGAAGAATAGAACCCTTATAGAGGCTGCAAGATCTATGCTTGCTGACTCTAAACTTCCCACCATGTTTTGGACTGAGGCAGTTGGCACTGCTTGTTATGTATTGAATAGGGTGTTGATTACTAGACCTCATAATAAGACACCCTATGAGCTACTGACAGGGAAGAAACCTACCATTGAACACTTGAAACCTTTTAGTTGTCAGGTGAGCATTCTAAACGCAAGTGATCACTTAGGCAAATTTGAAGCAAAAGTTGCTGAAGGGTATATTGTTGGTTACTCAGCTCATAGCAAGGCTTACAGGGTATATAACTTGGCTGCAAAGAAGATAGAAGAGACTCTTAACCTAAAATTTCTGGAGGAGAATGTAAATGTTCAGGGAAAAGGTCATGAATGGTATTTTGATCTTGATTACCTAACAGATTATTTGGGGTATGCTAGACACAAAACTAACCCCTCTGCAGGTATACAAGGGTCATCTTCTAACAGTGCAGGTACCCTACAGGATGATTCAGACAGTGATTCAGAAAGTGATGAACCCACTATTGTTGTAACTACTCTACCAATTCAAATAGCAGATCCTCCTAACACAGAAGCCTCTGATGCCAAATCTGCTGATGATGTGGAAAACTCAACCTATGCAGAAGATCTTGCTAGACTCAAAAAGCAAGAGCATGCAGCTGCTGAGGAAGCTAAAAGACTTGGTCTTGAATTTGCTCAAGACACTGAAGCACTCTTAAAACAAGCTGCTGTTGAAGAGAGCAGAAAAACTAGTTCTGCTGATACATCTACTGATGCATCTGCTGATTCTGCTGATGGGGATACTGCTGAAGGTATATATGCAGCAGTTCCTGTTTCCACTGAAACTTCCACATGCTTGGATGAACCTTTTGGCAGGTTTCCAATTCCCTCAGATCTTGCTAATGTTGAGCAAGGTGATGGCATTTTTCACTCAGCTTCTTATGATGAAGACTTTGCTCCTACACTAACCAATCTTGATACCTCCATTGATGTTAATCCGGTTACAACTAAAAGGATCAACAGCATTCATCCACAAGATAATATACTTGGTGATCCAAATGATATGGTTCTCACCAGGAGTGCCATTAAGAATACCAAGTTTGGGCAATGTGCATTTCTTACTTATGTATCCACTCAGAAGAGAGACAATCACACAGATCAGAAGCATTGTTTGTTTGCTTGTTTCCTGTCTCAAGTTGAACCAACAAGCATTGAAAAGGCTTTGAGTGAACCTAGTTGGGTTGAAGCTATGCAGGAAGAGATGCAACAATTCAAGAATCAAGATGTTTGGGTCCTTGTTGATCTTCCTGCAGGGAAAATTGCAATTGGGACCAAGTGGATCTTAAAATGCAAGAGAGATGCCAGAGGTATTGTGGTTAGAAATAAAGCAAGATTGGTGGCTCAAGGTTTCAGACAAGAAGAAGGGATTGATTACACTGAGGTCTTTGCACCAGTTGCTAGGGTTGAGGCAATTAGATTATTTTTAGCCTTTGCCTCATATATGGGGTTTAAGGTCTATCAGATGGATGTCAAGAGTGCCTTCCTCTATGGCAAAATTGAAGAGGAGGTATATGTTACTCAACCACAGGGCTTTGAAGACCCTCATCATCCTAAGAAGGTGTACAAAGTTGTCAAGGCACTTTATGGACTTCACCAAGCACCAAGAGCATGGTATGCTAGATTGTCTACATTTCTTTTGGAGCATGGCTACAGAAGAGGGGCTATTGACAAGACCCTCTTTATTAAGAAAAACTCCAGGGACATCATTCTAGTACAGGTATATGTGGATGACATTATATTTGGATCCACAAAAGAGGCATGGTGCAGGGAATTTGAAGATTTAATGAAAGGTGAATTTCAGATGAGTGCAATGGGGGAGTTAACCTTTTTCTTAGGGCTACAAGTCAAACAACAACCTGAAGCGATTTTTATCCATCAGGGGAAGTATGTTAAAGACATTTTGAAAAAGTTTGACTTTGAACTTCTGAGGACTGCTACTACTCCATATGAACCACCCAAGCTTAAGAATCCAAATGAACAAGATGAGGCTATGAATGTTCACCTTTATAGGTCCATGATTGGATCCCTCATGTATCTCACAGCTTCTAGGCCTGACATTACCTTTGCTGTCAGTGCTTGCTCAAGACATCAAGTCACTCCACTGACTTCCCACCTAAATGCAGTAAAGAAGATTTTCAAGTACATCAAAGGCCAACCCAAGCTAGGTCTCTGGTACCCAAGGGAATCACCATTTGTGTTGGAGGCTTACAGTGATAGTCACTATGCTGGAGCTAATTTGGATAGGAAATCCACAACAGGAGGTTGTCAATTTCTTGGTAGAAGACTCATCTCTTAGCAGTGCAAGAAACAAACCATAGTGGCTACTTCTACTACTGAAGCAGAATAAGTTGCTGCTGCCAATTGCTGTGGTCAGGTACTTTGGATTCAGAATCAGATGTTGGATTATGTGTTTAACTTTATGAACACTAAAATCTACATTGATAATCAAAGTACTATTTCTATTGTTAAAAATCCTATTTTTCATCAGAGAACTAAACATATAGAAATTAGGCACCATTTTATAAGAGATGCAAATGAGAAGCATCTAATTCAAGTGCTTAAAATTCATACTGATGATAATGTGGCTGATTTGTTAACAAAAGCTTTTGATGGACCTAGGTTTAATCACCTAGTTGTCACCATTGGGATGGTTAACCCTTGAATACTATGTTTGAGGGGAGGCATAAGCCTTAGGGGAGGCATATGCCTCAGGGGAGGATTGTACATGTTGTATAATAAGTAGATTATTATGTTTACTAAATTTGTCTTGCAGGTTTATTACTAACCTTGTATATTATTATGGTTGTTCTTTTGTGTTTTGTTTGGATGTTTGGTTGCAGGTTATGTTACTGCTGATGTACAAAGATCTACACCACATCTATCAGTGGAATCAGATGTAAAAGACATAAAAGCGTGATCTTTTATTATTTAGAGAAAATAAAGTACATCCATAACAAACACAAGTCAACATCAAGCATACAAAAGACATCTCTAACAAACAATCAAACCAACAAACCACCACCTCCCAAAGCCCCAACTCTCTAATCCATCTTCCTCTTCCCTTTGCCCAAGTCCTTTGGGTCAGGCATCTTCTTGTGGACCCCTCTGGATTGCATGTCCTTGTTCTAGATCTTGGGAGCAGCAAGACCCAGGACAACCTTCAATGGACCCTTGTTCCTCCTTAAGGACTATGGCTCTTTAGGGACAGAGATTTTCCTCATTTCTGCACACACCCTCTCTATTTCAGAAGTCAGGAATGCTGTGACAGGAGTGAAATCAGGGACAACCATAGCTAGAGGATTTGGAGCTTCCTCTGCTTCATTGGTTTCTTCTGATGAGGTTAGAGATGGACAAAACTCTGAAGGGCCTTCACCTAGGTATTAGTATGCTCTTTGGATTTGAGGTATGTCAAAGGTGGAGTCTGATGATGAGTCAGAAGAAATTTCAATGATTTTGGGGGATAGCTTCATGATTAAGGTGTTGAGAAAGACTTTGGTGGTATGTTATTAGTGTACTGATGGGGTTGTGAGTTGCTTATTCCTTGAAGACTTCTTTATAAAGACTTAATTTGGGTTTAATGTGAGTAAATGCAAGTTAATGGGAGGTAGTTGAGTCAGTAGCAATTACTAATTGTGCAAGTTGTCCACTTAAGTGGATTCTTTGGATGAAAGTCAATGGGTTTGACCACATGCTGCTGATAATATCTATTTTGTTGTTAAGTGTGTTCCTGCTGATGGTTTATTATAGATCACTTTATTCAGGGGAATGCAAATCTTTCAGAAGAATTAAAATCAAATAAACACAAACAAGGCAAATTGGTTTTTTATTGATTATTCAGAAGTACAATACAGGACAATAATATTGAAAGTTTTACACAAGTTCCTATTCTACTTTGCCCTTGCCCTTGCCTTCCACAGTCTTCTCCTTGCCCTTGTTGTTGATGTTGAAGATTCCTTTCCACTGAGGACAGGGCAACCCCATCACAATCTTTCTTGTCTTTGGCAATGGGGGATTTAATTTTCTTCCTCTTGGACGAGAGGACTGAGGCTTCTCAGGGGTTGTGGGGTTGTAGAGTGCATCATTCTCATCATCTTCTTCATCAGAAGAAGTGAAGATGAAGGGAGACTCATTAGGATTGGGAGCTCTGTTTGCCCTCTCCAATGCATTCCACTTTCTCTCCATCTCTCTCTGGTACTCAGGATCATCAATTTCAGAAGGGTATGGTGGAAGATCCTCTGATGATGATGAACTTGGAGCAGGGACATCATGTTTCTTCTTCTTGGCTTGTTCTTTTGTGAGACCACGAGGAAGTGTTGGCATTCTGAGTGGTGGTGGAGATGTTAGTGAGTCAGACGTATCAGATGAGTCAGAAGAAAGGTTGATGATACTTTGATTAGAAGCCATGGTTGTATTATTGATTGGTGGAATTGTAATTAGGGATTTGAATTGTGTGGAGAGATTTGGGGATAATTATCCTTTATTTATAAGATCACCCCAACCGCGTGTCTTTATTACCATAAATGCGAGGTGGTTTGGAGATAATTAAGGGTTATTTGAAATTTGAATAAAGAGATTTTTCAAAGATATTTGGTTTCCACTGAAGAGGTGATTCTGCTGATTGATTCTGCGGAAGGTTCTGTTGAATGAATGGTTGACCGTAGTCAACGATTGACTATTTTCTGCGGATTGACCATTTGGTTTCTTCTGTTTGGCTTGGTTTCTTTGGATGAGTTAGTTTAATTGGGATTTTATTCCATTGATTATTGGTCAAAGATTACTTTCCAATAATTCATATCAGTTTCATTCTACGTTTGGTAACTTCCATAATTAACCAAGACGTGCATATCCCACTCACAAATTAACTGATTCCCTCTCGCTATAAATGTTTACAACCATTTCAACATTCATCAGCACTCCCAACCCTAATTTCTAATTCTCAATCTATGGCTGAACTACTTTTCAAAGGTGATCATAACAAACATGCCTTTCTTGGTCGTGGTAAGGGTGATGAAGATTATGTGGGTATGATAGAATTTCTCCAAAGATCCAAGATTCAGTATGCCTTGATCCATTATCCAAATGTTATTCATGAATCTCTGGTTGTACAATTTTGGGAAACGGCAAGTACCAGGACTGTTGAAGATGGACCAACAGAGATTGTTGCTATGGTAGATGGGGAAGAATGTGTGGTTACTGAGTCATTGGTCAGAACTCAACAACAATTAGATGATGAAGGTGGGGTAACTTATTTGCCTAAGGAAGAGATACTTACAGGTATTCGGGCTACTGGTTATAGTGGTGATGGGAAAGTGTGGTACAAGAATTTGTTTTGTCCTAAATGGAGGTTTTTGACACACACTTTGCTTCAGTGTATGAGTTCTAAGTCTGGTGGATGGGATCAATTTTATACAGACATTGCTCTTGCCATTATGTGTCTCTCTTAGGGAAGAACCTTTAACTTTTCTAAGTATATCTTTAAAGAAATGCTTGATAATGTTAAGGATACCAAACTTAAGTATTTAATGTATCCTAGGTTTCTTCAAATTATTTTAGGCATTCAGACCAATGACCCTACCCACTTGCCTGTTAAGGGTTTATCTAAAAAGTTGTTTTCTCAAATGAAAATCAAATTTATAGGTGAACATAGACCCTTACTCCCAGCTATGTTGCCTGCTGGCAATGCTCCTGATGGAGTAGCTGCTGATGCAGCTGCTGATGCCCCTGTGGGCAATCCCCCTGATGGAGTGGCTGCTGATGCAGCTGCTGGTGGTCAGGATTCTCCTGCTGCTCAAGCACTAGAGGATTCTCCTGACAGGACTGAAGTTGCTCCTGATGCAAGTGCATCAGTTGCTCCTGATGTTCAGCCACCACCCTCTCCTAGGTCACCCACACCTGTACCTTCTCCAATGGATATTAATTCTCCTGAGCATGTACTCAATGAGAATTTAGGCCCTGATCAACCTGTACACTCACCACAATTTACAAGACTTCCCACACCTAGTCTATTGAGACCTCATTTTGAGGATCATGTAGATGTAGATGTAGATTTAGATTATTATACTCACAGGACCAATGATGCTTCCAATGCCACAGATATCCCTGTTGGTGGAACTGAAGGTCCTGTTACTCTTACTTCTGTAAATGATTTGTTGAATAGGTATGTAACTAAGGTGGACAAGTTGGAGAATGATCTGAATTTCACCAAAAAGAATCTTAGTAATGCTTTTTTAACTCTCATTGGAAGAGTTAAGAAGTTGGAGGCTAAGCTCAAGAAAAGGAAGAGACAAGGTGTTGTATATGAATCAGATGAGGAATCTACTAAAGCATCTGACACAATTGATTTGGAAGGTCTTGAACTTCTTGCTGCTACCACATTGGATAGTGTTCAGAAGAATGATGCTGCTGCTAGGCCTGCACCATCTCTTCATTCTACTGATGATAGGCATGCACCAACTACTGATGTTGTTCCTTATGCTGATACAAGTGTTCCAAAGGATTCAAGAGTAACTTATGTCAGGAGAAAGCATTCTGCTGATAAGACTTTTGCTGATGCTCCTAGGAAGGAATCTTTTCTTACTCCTATGCCAGAAGTGGGTACTCATGATACATCAGCAGATATCCAAGTTGATATTCCTGATGATTCTATTGACAAGACTTATGTTCCTCCTGAGACTACTACAATTAAGAAAGACAAAGGAAAGTCCATCATGGTTGATCAGGACATTCCTTCAAGAGTGAAGTCAAAGGTGGAACTTGCTAATGAAAAACTTAGTGAGATTGCTGCTGCACACTTGCAAGATAAAGAGAATGTTGCAGCTACAAAGGTTCAGTTGGATATGAAAGCCTCAGAAGCACTTGCTAGGAAAATACAAGCTGATTTGGATAAGATGGGAACTCCATTTACTAGCACCCTGCCTGCTGAAAGACAAAAGGAACTAGATGAGATAGCTAAGAATCTGTCCGGAGAACAATGGGAAAAGTTGGCTAAACAGGCTGCTACTAAGCCTACTTTGGGTGAATCTGTGCTTGGAGTTAATAATCCTGATTTTGTTCAGATGATGGTTGAAAGAGGAAAGTTGCAGAGACAATAGGAGGCAGAGAGAAAAGCTAAGCATCAAAGGGAAAGACCTTGGACAAAGGCAGAAATAAAGAAATACATGAGGAATTTTGTAAAGAATCAGGGATGTTCTATGTTTGGGTCAGGATGGACTCAAAAGAAGGTTTGGGGATTTTCAGATAAACAGCTCACCTTCTACTATGACAAAATCATTTCCAATCTTCATTCTTCTGGTATACATGTTCAAGATGTCTTAGAGATAAGGGGTAGACTTTTGGATGAGCCTGTTGCTAAGAGAACTAGGCTTAATGATACTGCTGATCAGCCTGCTGAGTCCATTGGGTCATTTCATGGTGGTCAGGAGAAAGTGCATTCTCCTTCAGTGTTGCCTCAGATGGATGATACTCATGATGCTTCTCATCATGATACTTCTGAATCTCAACCTGATACTACTGAAGCTCCACATGATGTTTCACATGATGCTTCAGCAGAAACTCCAATAAAAGTACCTGATGATGATGATTCCAAACAATTTACTCCTGATGCTTCCAAACAAGTGCCTAAAGAAGAACCTGCTGATGGTCCTTCAATTCCTGTTACTACTGGTACTAGGAGAAAGTCTAAAGCTATAAAGAGGAAGGCTCCTAAGGATGCTCCTTTAGAGGATAGTACTTTCATTGACTATGCTTCTGATGATGGCCAAGATCCTGTTGTTTGGGAGAAAATTGTGAAATGGGAACTTGTTGATTCTCTGCTTGGTCAAGGACAAGTGAATGTCATACATAGACAAGATGGCTCTACCAAAACATTCCTTTTTCTGAGCCAAATCTTGCACATGGTGGACAAGCAAGATCTTCTCTCACTTTATGACTGGGTTACCAATTATTATCAAACTCATTCCCCTGATGAAATTGGAATGTATTTGATGGGGGATTTACAAATTTTGTGTGATTCTCATCGTGGTGATTCTGGTGTGAAGTTTCAAGTATGGAAAGGTCAGAAGACCTGGGTGGTTGACTATTGGAAGTTCTTTCCTCTTCCTAATGTTCATATGATTGTTACAACCACTGGTAAGACCTTATACTGCTGGGCTGATGTTCTTTACCCAATTACAATGGACGTGATGAATCTCATGCTGGAGGCAAAACTTTCTGTTCCTTTGGATATGACTGAGAATGATCTTCATCTTGTTGAACAATTGATAAGGTTCATCAGAAGAAGTATCTTGACTAAGCAGAACTGAAAACTAAGTATGGTATTCAAATGGAATCATATTTGCAATGAGCTGGTCTTGGTATGGTATTTTGTTGTATATTTTATTTCTTTTCTTTTAGTTAAAAAAAAAAAAAAAAAAAAAAAAAAAAAAAAAAAAAAAAAAAAAAAAAAAACTAACTAACTAACTAACTAACTAACTAACATTTTTGTATAGTTTTGTGTATGTTGTATGCAGGTTTGGTGGTGATTCTTATCACACTTTTTCTGGTAATCAACTTACCTGATGTTGACTATTCCATCAAAAAGTTGGCTAGTCTAAAGGGTACAGCTTTGGTAAAGACTCATCAAATCTGTTGATAGCTGTAATGGTTTGCTCAAAACCATAGGGTTCTCAACTCACCCATGCTTTATTGCTGAGTGTTGAAATGGTTGTCAATTGACCATGGATTTTACCTTTTTGGATTCCAAATAATTGGCTAGCCCACATGTATATGGCTTGTGGTAAGGCAGTGGAAAACCATATTTGGTATTCAATTGACCAAGATGATTATTCATCAATAATTGACTAGTCCTGAGCAAACGGCTACAGGTAAAGACTTCTCAAATCCGTTTATAGCTGATGATTTGCTAAAAATCATATTATTTGGGTCATCAGTGTACCATAGTTTCTAACTGAGAACACTTGACTACTCCAGTAGTGATGGCTATTGGTAAAGAGACATCAAATCCATTATTTTCAATGATTCACCTCTCACAGGAGTTAACACACCTGGATGTGATGAGAATAGTATGAAACTTATATGTTTTGATGTACATTTGGTCATGTGTTGCTGCAAAGAATGGAGTTTTCCCATACTTGCTGATCATAGAGATTCTACTTATGAAGATTCTTTGTTGCTGATGTTCATCCTCAATCCTCTTGTGTGTGCTATTGGCGATCTATCAAGAAATCTTGAACTTAACTGTGTCAAATTCAAGATTAGGGGAGGATTGTAAGGAATTATTGAAGATACTGCTGACAGGTTCCTGCGGAAGCTTAGAGTGTTTTTGCTGATGACTGGTTCCTGCGGACGTATAGAGATCCTACGGATAGAGTTAAACCGTGGATAGAACTTATGTAATTTAGGACAAGATATGTAGAATATCTTTTATTAGTTTATTATTATTCGTTTCTTGTAAGAAAGGTTAGGGTTTCCATTAGTATATAAGAAACCCTAGGTCATTGTTTTATGTACGAGTTTCATAACATTATTAGTAAAAGTATATTGATCCATAGAGGATCAAGTTTAGTATACAAGTTTGTTTTTATATTCCGCAATAATTACAAGCTCACAGATATTATCTAACTTAGTCTTACTGGTGATTACATTAGTAGGCTAACGATCTATTGGCTCGAGATTTATCAAGGTATAGATCCCTACAATAAAACTCTGATATTTTAATGAATGATAACTTATTTATAAAAGGTCTCTTTTCGAGTGGTTTTCTATTATTGTGACTGTGATACCATGGAGTAATACCCCAGACCTAAATCCGCTATGGTCTGTGAAAATGGGGGTGTTACATCTAAGAACAATTTTTAGAAATATGGCATAATAACAAGGGTTGCATTCTTCTTTGATGCATCCACCTGAGAAATAACTGTCCTAATTGACTTTGGTGACATATCATCAACATCCAAACTTGTCTTACCGTTTTCAACATAAAGTTCTATCATCTTATGTTCTTCAACAACATCTTTCAATATTTCTAAATTCGCAGCCTCACTTAAGCTATACAAACCATCGTTTAAATTACTACCAGGCTTAACAAAGTAATAGTAATTTTTTTGACCTAGGTCGTAACCCAATTCATACATAAGAATATCCAACTCTTCAACTGACACACTATCAACGTCAACCAAATCAACTAAACTTTCCATACCTCCATCGTATATTCTACCAGGCCAGTATTTAAAAACACCATTGTGATGAACCCTCATGCTAAACATATTAGATCTACCACCTGAAATATATCAACAGACCAAAGGACATTATCAAACCTTAATAACAAATTGAAATATACCCCAATTAGAAATTCCAACGATTATAGCAACAAAACGTACCGTATTTTTTCTTAGCCGAGTTGCACAGAACGGTATTAGCAACTCGATAACCTGGATCTCTTCTTAATTTCCATAGAGTAAAATCCATGTTTAGAAATTACCAAAAATTTCACAATAACATGCAATGAGGGTTTGTGAATTGTGATAATTATTGTAAAGAAAGTTTTGGGACGAACAAAAGAGGTCGTCTATGTGTTTATGGGGCGGGAAGAGGGATATGACATGTGGAAGTAATACGGAGTTGCTATACCGTAATTACATAATAACGGTATTGCCCTTGTGCTAAAAACAAAATGTAACGGCAGAAAACGGCGTTGACCGACGGAAAACGGGTCAATGGACGCAATCGGCCTCAAAAAACTTGAGGAGGGACGCACGGAGACGTTTTTCAAAAGGTAAGGTGCATGACGATGTTTTGTGAAAAGTTTTAGTGACCAACGATGTATTTTAGTCTTAGAAATATATTTAAAATTTTGATTAACTATAAGTCTCTATATGCCCACTTCAACATAGTTGGGCTTATAAAAGATTCCATAAGCATGTGCGATAAACAAAGCTTATGCTATAAGCTATATATATATATATATATATATATATATATATATATATATATATATATATATATATATATATATATATATATCACTGATGGTAGTCAAATAGTATAAAACTTCATTACTAAATGTAAAGAGGTCTAACTAGTTGATACTGTTTAAGCAAACAATTATGGAGTGGTTAAGTTTGAAAGGAAAAATTTTATCCGGTTTAAGTTTGTGTGAGTCGATTAAAAGATTAAAAATCATAATTTAAAAACAATGTTGTATGTTGCCTTTTTCGATTAGAAATGTAATATCTACTATCTTGTTAATTTCACTACTCTTTCACAGATTTTGCTAAATAGCATGATGCCAATTTGCATAAATAATGATGATAAAAGGTAGGGATGAAACCAGAACACAAAATCATCAGATACATTTAGGAAAATGAAAAATGGCTACATACACAATTTTTTAGGAGCGGGTGCATTTATATAAATCGATGTTTTTTTAACGAAATTATAATTACGACGCAAAAAATCTATGAGTGTTTAAAGACCCGAGACTCACCCTGATTCCGTCACTGATGACAAGACTGAAGACTTAGCCAATGCATATTATTTTTTTGGGTAAAAGGTCAAAACGACCCAGTAAATGTATTGCTCTAAAAAAACATTTAAGTACAAATGATATAGGTGAAGTCCTATATCTTAACCCGTTACATAGGCGATAAAGCTTACATAATAAGGTGGACAGCTAAATAGCTTAAAAAATAGCAAAGACTAGTGCTTATGACATGACATAAGCACTTACAACTCAAGAAACAAAAAGAAACAAGCTAACCAGCAGCTACCGTGAAAGATGAACTTCCACCTGTATGCGGATTCAAATTAGCCGATTCTTCATTCAAATTAGCAACATGTTCTCCATCTTCATCTTCATCGTTCACCAATACAGCATACAAATTAGATGTAGTAATGTTATCTGACTTCAACATAGACGACGATTTAGATACATTACCCATAGTATTAACTCCCTTCTTAGGTTCAATAGTAGCCGCCTTCTGCTCATATCTCACATTCAGTTTTACAGATGGACCAACAAACTGATTTCCATTAGTAGACTTGGATTTACCCTTCTTTTTCTTCTTACCCACCTTTTGGAAACCATCATTATTCATCATTACAGTAGGAGTTACCACATGCGAAGTAGAAACAACATAAGGGCTCACCACCTGTTTGAGACATTGATCATGGGAATGACCAAATATTTTGCATATATCACACCTGGGAGGCCTCCATTCATATTCAACCCGGATAGTCTCTTTAGTAAAACCCTCCCCAGAAAGAGAAGGAAAGCCAATGGTAACAACCTCCACGAGATCAGCATTAGAATTGACCTCAATAAGACATCTAGCAAAACTACTTCTACCCCACAAATCCTTACACATAGAGCTCGTGTAAGAATCAAGCATAACAGGTTTACCAATAAATGTAGCAATCAAACTAATACCATCCTCTTCAAAAACTTAGAGAGGAACATCATGCAATTTAACCCACACCGGAATGCTAGTCAATTCTTCCTTACGCAAACTAGTATCTGTAGACCATTTCTTGAGAATTATTGGAGATTTACGTATCATCCATGGACCACATTCCAAAACAGCTTCTAAACCAGCCAATGTATCAAATTTAAAGAAAAAGAAGCCTTTTGAATTCATCATAATCCTTTTTAAGCCATGTTTCGCCCAGTTATTCCTAGCATAGTATTCAACAACTGGAAACGCCATCCTCTTACCAATAAAATAGCCATACAAAGTGTGTTCCAACCGAGAACTAACATTTTCAACCACTTTACGGGGAATAGATATGTTAACACCTTCAAATACCGGTTCAGCAACTAGGGGACGAAAATTAATAGCAATTTTAGGATGGTTGTCCCTCAAACCCGCAGCTCCAGCATAGGATGTAGCATTAGCATTGATGTCCACAGCTTTGACAATATGAGACTCATTAGGAGAATTAGTGGTATCTATTTCAACCTTAAAAGCCTCCCACAAACCATCTAAAGCAGCCATTATCATGGTTCGAACATCACTTTCCAAATCAGCCCACATCAGATATTTGCCCTCTTCAATACCCTTAGTGAAATCATCAATATCCTTTGGAGTTTCAATCGACACACCAAACAAAGCATCAATATAATCTTGTTTACTTGTAATAGAAGACACCACACCTTCCTTAGGACTAGTAGCATTAACCTGATTAGACGGAGATGCTGTCGTATCACATGGTTGTCCAACCGATTCATCAACAAAAACATTCCTACTAGGTTTCTTATGTTTCCTCATAGTCACATACGACAACGAATTCCTATTCACCTTTCCTGTACTCAATTCCGCAACTAAACTTAAAGGCTCAGCGTTCATCTCTCCTAAATTCGACATCAATAAAGCCAAATTCCACGATCACACATAAAATAAAGCAAGAAGAATGAAACGACAGATCTTCAGTTCCAATCGAAAAAAACCCTAATTTAAAACTAGGGAGGGTTTATTAGAAACATATAGAAAATGGTAATTGGCCATTGAAATAACAAAAAGAAGAAGATTGGTCATCAATTAATAGAATACAGATTTTGTAAATGCCTCTTGTGAGGGTTTATCTAATATTCCGTTGCGTGTAAAAAGAAAAAATGTTAAAAAGTTTAAGGGCCTGTTTGGTTTGTAGATGGGTTTAGGATTTGGCTTTAGTTTTTTATTTGAATTTGAATTTGGTTTTAAAATAGGACAAAAATTATTCTATATGTGTTGCTCCGAGAGAGAAAACCTCACAAATCAATTGGGGCTAAGATTTGGCTATGAGAATTTATAAATAAATAAATAAATAAATAATTGTTGAAGATAATTTTATAATTTATGATATAAAAAGGTAAAAGAAATTTGAGGAATGAAAGGTACTCCTACAGCGTATTATGATGAAGATAATAACAACTAACAAATCAAATCAAGCACTATACATGCAAACAATTTAACATTAGGGAATCAGGCAAGGGATTCAATAAAAAATAAAAAATAAACAAAATAAAAATGAATTTTAACCACACATTTTAAATATGAGGGATAATTTTAAAAGAAGATACATATATTTATGTAAGTACATCTGAAATGTGTGATTTTGGTTTCTTCTCACACATCTCATTTTAATTTTTATTTCCATTTAATCCTAACCATAAGTTGGTCATATGTTGTTGTGTTCAGTGGATGAATTTGAGGTGTAATGTCAGCCTGATGCCTTTTTAGCGGCTTGATCTATTTCCTTGTTTGTGAAGATGTAACTGCAAATGAAGAAGTGCTTTTTGACAGTTGGAAGAGGAAATGTAATCAAGGTGGGATGTATCCTCAAGTGTCTCCTTTCATTTGAGTGATGCTAACATATGTTGGAAATGTGGTTCTATGATTGAAGCCTTAATGGAACAGAAGTTTTACTCTTTCTTGGTGATGCCTTGATAAGAGCCTCGGGTGGTTCATGGGTTGACACAGGTAAGGTGTTTGTATGAAAAGGAAATGTAGCCAAGAAAGTGATTTCTCCATAGAGTCCTAGTACTAGTTTGCTACTCGCTAGACTAGAAGAATAGGTGAATGTATGCATAGTTTTGATGTTGTTTGAATGTTTTTTATTTAGCTGCTATAAATGTTGTATGGGCATGTCCATCCAGTCTTTTAGCTTGCTTTTGAATTGTTGGTATTACTGTGGCAATAATTTATATTCACCTTTTAAAAAATAAAAATAAATAAATAAATTAAACTCTAAAAAGATCATAGAAAACTATCCAAGGATAATTTTAACTATAAATGACATATTTAAAAATAATAGAAACACATATAATCACTAGTTAGTTTTTTACTTTTACTAATATATCTATTATCGGTTATTCTTATTATGTTCAACTCATCTTATAGCTTGTTCAAAACAAATAAGCAAAGTTAATATACTATCACTACGTTATACTCCGTAACTTATTACTAGTAACTTTTACGGTTATATATAAAATTATTTTGGGTGGTTAATGGATTATTCATAGATGACAAATCGTTATTATAGCCAATTCATTAAATATTTGTTTTCACATCTATATCCACTATTCATCCGTTTACTCAGTCAATATTCACTAATAATGAATGAATTTGTATTCGCATCTCTATATCCACTAATCAATATTCACTAATAATGAATGGATCGGATGAACATGTAGTAAATCAGATGTCCCACTGCCATCCATAGGCATAAGTACCAAACAACTCTTATATTAATATACTCCATTACAGAATTTGGTCAAACGTAGACTATATGACGAATTGACGATAGTTGAATGGATCTTGGTGCTTGCGTAGAAGTTAATGGGAAATCAAGATTCATGTACCTCGTATTCATACGTCAACTAAGAAATATGTTATTAGTTCTTTTCGAACTTAGGATTTCTAGGAGTTCAACGAAAAATCTCAATTTTCAAAATAAATGGGTTTATATTTCCCTGGAGATGAGCTTGATACCAATCTTACCGAACCGGTATCAAATTGGTGATATTGTATTTTTCCCGAGCATAAAAAGTACCGGTAGCGTATCGAACAGAATCCCGGTATCTGTACCAGTTCCGGTACTCGTTACCGAGAAAACTGGACGTATTTGGTTTCTCTCTTTTCTAAAAACCAAAATAAACAAACCAAAGATGACGATATATATATCGTTAGTTATGTTTCGTCTTTAGCAAAAAGTTTAATTAACACTATGCATAACTCATTAAATAAATATTGTAGGTAAATAATGTCTAGTACATCTTCACGTTTGTATTTAACAAAGATACACATCATTAACAATAATCATAACTCGTTAACAATAAATTATTACTAGTTCTTAAATATGATTGGTGATGATTGAGATAGTTTATGAATGCAAAAGTGGTGATTTTAGTGATTAATAATAGGTTATGGTTTAATTTTTGAGAGGGTTTGTAAATGATGAATGGTTATCATAGAAGATTTTTGAGCCTTTTTTTTTTCATCCAACTTTGTGTTTCGATTTATGGTCATTTTTTTCAAGGTAGTAGTATACATGGGAGAGACTAATCATCTCAAAGTTTATTCAAAAAATAACTCTGGTTAGTTTTGAAAGTTTATTAAAAAATATAACCCTTTGTATTCCAGTACCAAAACCGGGGATTTATGGTTTATATCCCATACCGTTTTTGAAGGTACGTTATTTCCCCCGTGATTTCATAGTCATGGTACCACACCATGTGGTGGGAACCGGTATCAGTTAAGTACGATTTGGGTCATAATGCTCATCCCTACATCTAACAAAGATAGCGCCTAAAGTACCAAATGTGGAATCGGTGAGTTTCAACATATCGTGTCCATCCATCACCAAAAGAAAACTTTCTTTGCCATATCGACATATTAAATCAAGCGGGGTGGATGGAAAATGATTGAAAACAGATAGGGTCATGTTGGCATAGCCGTCTAACCATTCACTGTTTTTTTACCCCGAAAAAAAATGTAGAAATGAGCTTCAAGGCTCAGTCTAAATATACGTTCATTACCAAGCATCGAAAATCCAAACGTTTAAATCCAATACATACATACATATTTTCTTTTATAGCAGACCACCAAAATTATTATCTAATATTTCACATTTCAAGTATGATGGTAACTTAGCTTCCTCACCATCCAATCAATAATATCTTGCGCAATCTCTTCACGCTCGGGTTCAAACAGAAGATCGTGCAAGAACCCATCATACAACCTAATATGCTTGTACTTTGAAGCTGCCTCATTGTACAAATCCTGAGAAGCAAGTGGATCTGTGACTTTATCGGCAGTTCCATGAAGAACGAAAAAGGGTACAGTGACAGACTTAAAATTACGCATCAAGTGAGATGAGATTCTAAGAATTTCATGACCAGTTCGGATTCTCATTGGCCCAGTGTAAACCAATGGGTCGGTGTATTTGGCAACAAGAGCTGCGGGGTCTCTTGAAACTGGTATACCCCTTTTGTTAGCACCTTTGAATTGGTATCGTGGGGCTACAAGTGAAAATATAGGAGCTACAGCCTGCATTAAGAGATACAGTAAGAGATAAGAGATAAGTTATCATCAAGTAAATCAAAAACTTTAGCATTGTGAATAGTAATTTTTTATTTTCTAAACTTTCAAGTGAAGGCTGTCTATTTTATGGGCTATGCAATGGAGCCATATTCAAGTTGAAGCTGGTCCAGTCTATTTTTTTAATGTTTATAGCAGGTTTAAAGTTGGTAGTTGAGAATGACCATTATTTTGTCTTGTCCACTTTCTGCCTTGTTTTCTTCTTTAAGAAAAGGCCACATTATTTTGTTACTCGGGTTGCAACTGTATCAGAATTCAAGGACCTTTATATAATAGAAGTCTAGCAACATTCATGATTATAAGCACTTAGCTTAAGCACATAAAGATGATGTTTTGAAGGTGGTGACAGTGGCCGCATATAGGTAAGAGTAATGATTAAAAAGAACATATGACAATGTATTGTAGTAACTGTTAATTTGTTTTGCATAGTAAATAGGAGTCTAGACAACCTTAAGTCGAAATATTCATCTTTGAGGTAGCTTTGAAACTATATATATTTTTAGTAGTAAGAAAGAAGCGGGATTGTATAGTCAATAGAGCCTGTTAATATCACCGACTATCCACTAATTCTCTTTCTATTGTCAACCAATACTGTAGTAGGTAGGACTTGAACAACATTATAGAGTATGACCATAGAAGTTTCTCGTATGTGTGTGTGTGCATGTATATAAAATTCATATCAGCAAAATAAATCTATTGTCATCGACTCCATGTTGCTCAATTCCCATCTACCAGCACAAAGAAATGTATAGTGACAAACGTAGATGGAAAAGCAGCTTTAAACTTTGCTTTCAAATTATTAAGTTTGACAGACTTTGATGGTAATAATGAGAGCTATCCTATTCGGTATATTATTGTGTTCGTTTTCTGGGGACCCATTTGTAAGGTGCTAGAAGAATTAAAGATAGGATCCCACTGGAACATATTAAATGGTTTAAATGAATGGCTAGAATATATGCATTTTATTTTCACCTGTGAGTATAATATAACTGGAGGAGAAAGTAAGAGACTTACCCCAACTATGGGATGAGAAGGAGTAACACGCAATGCTGGTGACGTTATTATTACTCCTTCCACAAGCTCTTCAATGTAAGGATAACTAGCAGCCTAATTAGACAAATAATTATCAAGTTCCAACCTTCAGAATCAAGAATGGTTCACACATATGTTAGGTAGCCTTACCTTTAAAACCACGGATCCACCTGTCGAGTGTCCATAAAGAAAGCACGGTATTCCTGGGTGATCAGATTTTATCTTCTCCAGGAAAGAACCCTAACAAGTTGGAACAAATATGGTTATAAATATTGAGTATGTAAGGGGATGTTTGGCAAAACGTATTTGAAGTACTTATAAGCTTATTGACATATTGAATTAACAAGTGATAATAAGCTTGTCAAAACACTAAATGGAAAGTGCTTAATAACTTATTTAAGAGTTAAAAAGGGGTTTTGCAAAAGCACTTTGAAAATAGCCTTTCAGAAAAGCCATAAGCTTTTATGATAAGATAAGGCAAAAAGTATGAGAGTTGGGAAGTAAACTCACAGTATCTGCCACAACATGATCCAATGAAGGTACATATCCATGCAATCCGTCACTCCCTCCATGACCTAAAATATGGATAGAAATATAACAGTTGCATTAAGTATTGAGAGTATATGTGATTCTTCCAAAGTTACCTCGCATTCAAATGTCAGGCAGCAACAAGAACCTTATTTGATTCGATTCTTGTATGACAGATGACAATAGTCATCTAGTACCAATAGTATTACACAACATACCTACCTATCCAGTCCATTGCATATACCCCAAAGTTACAGGAATTAAGTTGCCTTGCAAAATCAGTATATCTTCCACTGCAAATATGTATAACATAAATTTTAAACAGAAACTCTTTTACAAACTCGATGATAACATATTTTGATAACCTATATAAAATGAAAGGGGGGCTACTTACCTATGCTCATTCAATCCGTGTATGATGATCAAAATACCCCTGGAAATAGGAAAATTCAGCAAAATTAGAAACAGTACTATGCTTCTTCGACTAGAAACAGGAAAACACTAGTGTTTTAAAATTGTGTCAGATAGGACATAGCTTATACAATTGTACTGTGTTAGCAAAGCATGAAATGAAAATAAATAAGCGGTGTTCGCAGTTTATGATAATCAACAAGACAACATAGGTGATCAAGAAAGCCACTTAAAGAAGTGCAGCAAGATACTAAGGTCCTAAGAGAGAAAGAAAGTATGAAATTCTCAGGAGTGCCATCCAGACATAAAGTTTTAAAAACCGAGCAATCAAGCATTTTAGTAAAACCAAACTCCGTTTCAACTGTAAACTGAGATGATTAATGTATTGCATCTCCAAAAAGTCATTCATTGAGCTTCCAAGAATGATATTATTATTAATTATACTTCAAAAAGTACAGCCATTTTAAGACATTAAAGCAGAATTCTTAGATCTCAAACGGAACGTGAGCTGTTATTTAAAGCTGAGAGAATACTTAAAATCCACAACTACCCACTGATGAGCAATAAGGGGTATGTTTGTCAAGTAGCTTTCAAGAGCATTTAGCATTTAGAATTGTAGGGTCGTTTGGCAATGAGCATATAGCATTTCGTCTTATATTAAAAACACTATGTTTCTGATAAAGCTACGTTACTAAGCACTTCTACAAAACAACTACGTACTACTTACCGATACTGCTAAGTCCTAAGCAATCACATCAACATTCATTTAAACCATAATTTAAGTTATATCGCAAAATCCAAAACACAAATTATCTTGACTAACGGGGTGTTTGTTTAAGCTTATATGTGGCTTATGAGCTTCATAAGCCTCAATTTTCCGACTAGTGGGCTTATATAAGTTAATTATTGTATGATAAACTTATATAAGCCCATAAGTCTCAAAATAAGCCCAAAAATTGGGCCTATGAAATATAAGCCGAAATCAAATAAGCTCGTAAGCCCACATATAAGCTTAAACAAACACCCCTAATTATCATCTAACAGCCCAACATACAATATTAACACACACGCACACAAAATGTTCAGAAATTATTTAAAAAAATAATAATAATAAAAATACATAATGAAAATTGTAATAATTTTATAACAATAAATCAAAACAAATTTATAAAATTACCAAATACCTAATCTCGCGATTAACCGGTAACCAAGACCGGCAAAACAACGCGTTACGCCCAGTACCATAGAAAAGCCACGTGGCACATTCACACGTGTCACCAATCACCATCTGAATTCCCTCAGCAAGGCTTCTCCGTCGAATCACATCTTCCTCCAATTCCTTTCTTCTGAAATAGAATTTCCCTCGTTTTGGCAAAGAAGAAGGTGTGCGACGACGGAGATGAAAAATGAGCCATAAAAAGATTGATTGGATGAAGAGAATGATTGATCGGCGTATGTTAGTGAAGACGGGTATGATTCGGTTGCTTGCGCCGGAGGTTAATTGTTCGACGTGTACTGCACGTTGTTCCATGGTTATTATTAACCCGGAGAGAGGAGAGGTGGTGTGTCAAAGTTTGTTAACGGAAGAAAATATTTGTGTTTTTTTGTTATAACGTGGACAAGGCCTGAAAGTGAAATATATATATTTCTTGTATGAAATGAGTATCTATAATACTATAAGATTCAGTCCCTAAATTTAATGTGGAGTTATGATGATAGAGTTTTAGAGTTGGAAATAAGTTGGAGTCATTTAGTAGTTGCATAGAGTACAAGATAGCTAATGCTCGGAATTCAATGCAGCCTCATAATATCTATACAATCATGAAAGGAGGTGAAGTGCAAGGGTTGCCCGAGTTGATCACCATAGCATTTAGTATAGAATTAAAAGTCGGTTAGATGAAGTGCAAGGGTTGCGAAAAGTTGCAAGAATAATTAATGATTTAACCTAATTCATGCGTATATAAACCGGCCAAAATCACATTTAGTATGTACATTTGAAGATGATTCACACATCTTTTAGATCTTTGTAATTAACTTGGTCTTCTTTTTTTCTTATGATGATAGAGTTTTAGAGTTGGAAATAAGTTGGAGTCGTTTAGTAGTTGCATAGAGTACAAGATAGCTAATGCTCGGAATTCAATGCAGCCTCATAATATCTATACAATCATGAAAGGAGGTGAAGTGCAAGGGTTGCCCGAGTTGATCACCATAGCATTTAGTATAGAATTAAAAGTCGGTTAGATGAAGTGCAAGGGTTGCGAAAAGTTGTAAGAATAATTAATGATTTAACCTAATTCATGCGTATATAAACCGGCCAAAATCACATTTAGTGTGTACATTTGAAGATGATTCACACATCTTTTAGATCTTTGTAATTAACTTGGTCTTCTTTTTTTCTTAATTTAGTTATCATACGCAGGTACTATGAAAATCACACAAGATCATGCATGCTCAGATAAATGAAACCAAATATTGGGATACCAACTATTTTCTTTGTTTCTTACATATTTAGGTGATTGTTATAAATAAGCATATATATATTTATATATAGATAGATATATGTATTATTTTAATGCATTTTCATATACAAGTAATTTATGTGCGTTTTCTATTGATGTAGCTCACATGTGCGAATTGATTAAAGAAAATGTGCACGAGCATGCATGTAAAGCAACATTTAAATGGTTAATGCTACTTTTTAGCGTGATTAGTTTATTTAAGTAGTTGCTTTCTAATGCTCTTTGAGAAATATTAGAATAAATTTATCGAGTGCAATTGAATTATTATTGAAAAGAAGAAGGTCGCGCATCGCAAAGTGTTTTTTTTTTTTTTCTATATGTAGAATTATTAGTGAGAAACCAATATTTATGCCAATTAAATGAGTTTGCCATAATAGCAAAATACGACATATTAAAAATATCACATTGAGTAATGAATAGAAAGGAAAAAATCCATAATTTTAACTTAAATCCGTTTTTAAATTATAATATCAAATAAAAAAGTTGAGTTTTAAACATAAGCAAAAGTTCAAACTTTTATCGAAAAACAAAACCGGTGCATTTAATGTGAAGTATATACAATATCGAGATGGAAGTGCAAGACTTGCCGGAATTTATCACATGATATTTAGTAATTAGTATACAATTAAAAGTCGGTTATGAATTGAGATGAAGTTGAAAAGGTTGCAAGAATAATTGATGATTTAACCTAATGCAATATATATATATATATATATATATATATATATATATATATATATATATATATATATATATATATATATATATATATATATATATGTTATGTTAATGCATTTTCATATGCAAGTAATTTATGTGTGTTTTCTATTGATGTAGCTCACATGTGCGAATTGATTAAAGAAAATGTGCACGAGTATGCATGTAAAGCAACATTTAAATGGTTAAATGATACTTTTAAGCATGATTAGTTTTTTTTTTATTTATTTATTATTTTTTTTTTGGCAACATGGGTTTCCGACTCGACATTGCGAGCCGACTAATCCCACGGCGACTACCCTTAAGCATGATTGGTTTATGTAAGCATGCAACTTGAATAATGAATATAAAAGAAAAAGTATATAATTTTTGCTCAAACCCATTTGTAAATTAAAAAAAATTAAGTTTAAGACATAATAGTGGAGTCCAAAGGTTTTAGGAATTATTAATTGTGTGTTAATTAATATTCATTTAGTTAGCTATTTAGAATTGAGTTTATTGATAAAATTTATTAATATTAGTTAGAATTCAATGTTAATTTTCAATGAAATTAGTTGTACAATAAAATTAGATGGAGCTAAAAAGGTTTGTAATGATTTTTATACAGTTTATATGGCATTATTATACATACATTATTACACAAACTTAATAACGAAAATATTTAACGCACATTAAACTATGACCAATTAGATAGACCCCGTGTGCTTTATATTACCATGCAAAAATCATCTAATAGACAAGTATTGTAGGGCTAAGTAATAGAACAAAAGAACAAAAGAAACAAAGCCATCACAACTTAATAGCCAAAAGCCCATATATAGAATACAACACCGCAAAACCAAAACAACATCAAACACTTTTAAATTTTTATACAAGAAAGTTAAAACATTTCATACAACATACTGAACAATAATTAAGTATACACTCGCCAATATACAGAAAAAATACATGATTAACAATTAGATTCTTAGCCCGTGCGTAGCACGGGTTCTGCCTGCCTCGTCACTTTAAAATTATGGTGTTTGAAATGCAAAATCAATTAACAGTAAAGGTCATTATCACCTTATTTTACACATCAGCGTCACTTCAGCTTTCTCTCTCCTCTCACTTTCTCTCATTACCTATCACCTTTTACAGGACATAGTCACCTTCAGGGACGGATCTATAATGTAAGTATGGGGGGCCGGTGCCCTCTATGGCTAGCCGAAAAAATTAAAATTTTAGTGTAATTTTTTTTTAAATTTTGACCTTTTTTCGAAAGTGACCCCACCCAAAACTCAAATTGCCCCCACTCACATACTAAAACCTAACAATCAACACTCTAAAGTCTTATAAATCATTCATCTCTAAGTAAAAATACTCGATTTATCATTACAATCTTTTTTTTCCGCGCATTTTGTTGTTATTTTCAAAGAAAATTTTTTTGCCCCCCACATTCATTTTTCCTGGGTCCGTCATTGGTCACCTTACCCTCACATTTCATTAAAATACTCACTTTACCCTCACATTTAATTAAAATACCCACTTTATACAAATATACTCCCACTAAATACCTCATACACACTTACAAATAAAATAAAAAACAATTAAACAAAACACATGGGCCCATTTCACACCGATAACTTATGGTAAGTTGGTCACCTTTACTTTGATCTGTTTCCTCGCGCGTGAGTTTTGGTCGAGGACATGGTATCACTAAATGAATATCACACTCACTATGTGTGAATCACTCCTTTGGCCTTCAGTCTAAGACACTAATGTTAATCGAACTAAGACTTACTTAAAATAAAGATGGTGTTTCGGTCGATTGCTTTAAATATAGATGTGTGATAGAGGGTCTACTACATCTCATGGCTAGTAGACCTGACATCATGCTTAGCGTATCTTTGTGTGCACGATTTCAAGAAAATCCTAAAGAATCTCACATGCATGCCGTTTTACGGGTCTTTAGATACATAAAGAGCACTCAATACCTAGATCTTTGGTATCCCAAAGCATCGGGCATTGAAGTAAATGTCTACACTGAATCGGATCACGACGGAGATTTCCTCGATAGAAAAAGCACAAGTGACATTTGCACCTTCGTGGGAGCATGTCTAACACAATGGCTTTCTAATAAACAAGCAATTCTCGAAATATTCACTAACTGAAGTTGAATATGTTGTAGCGTGAAGGGCATGTCAAAAAGGCTTGTGGCTAAACCAAGCCTTTAAGGATTACAATATTCATTTAGATGATGTTCTCGTGTTTTTGTGACAACAAATGTGCAATTGACCTAAGCAAGAAGCAAGTCCGTTGCTCTCGAACCAAACACATCGAAATCCATCGTCACTCACTTCACAACAACGTCCAAAGGGGAATATTTAAATTGAAAAAGTTGCCTCTGAAGAAAAAATTGCCAACATTTTGACAAAACCGTTAGGACGGGATACGCTCAATTATCTTAGACTAGGGCTCGAAATGACGGAACATAAAGAATAAAATAGTTATTCTAGTTGGTTTCTGAATTGAGTTTTTACTTATTGTATGTGGACTCAAATTTTATAGTACAATTTGATTTGTAATTGTGAGAAACGTATAAGGGGTGAATACGTTTCCTATTAAAAACTTAAATCTGTTGTACCAAACAACCGATTAAGTGTGACATATATGAATAGTGGTAATAATAATTATGCGACTATAATGATCATCAAGTAAAGCATACCACCACAACACAAGCATAAACAACAAGTCATGACACAAATACAATGCAAATATAAATGTAAAGCGATAAATTCAAATGTAAAGATAAAGCGATAAGTAAAACAAATCACAAACCAAACACGGGGATTTATAGTGGTTCGGTCACGAAGCTCCTCTTCGCCCTACTCCACTCTCCGAGTACCCAACTCGAGAGTTACTTCACTATGTCAACAACTCCCTTCTTGGCGGAGAAAACCTTATAAACGTCGCTTACAATTTTACCGATACTAAGCTAAGTATCCAGTCCTTATTTGGGTACAACCAAACCAGTTATATTTTATGGCCCAACATAACAAACATTGTGTTTTAGGGTCTAAACACATAAACCATCTAACCACTTACAATTTTACCGATATCAAGCTAAATATCAAGTTTTTTTCGGGTACAACCAAACCCGTTATGTTTTATGGTCCAATGTAACAAACCTTGTGTTTTAATAAAGGCCTAAACACATAAATTACATATTCTCTAGTCTGGTTTATAGTTGGTTATACAAGATGTATAATGATACATGATGGTATATGATAATGATCCAAGACATAAGTGTCTAGTGTACGTGAATGCATAATCTAAATGAACTTCTTATCATAAGAAGTCTTTTCAATGAATGAAGATCACATGTGCTCTAATCTTATTATGAAAGATCTTCATATGTGTGTGCTTGTGGTGGATGAGGATGTCAAGATCTCTAGCTTGCTTGGATGAATGATCAAGTGGAGGATCAAAGAACACATACACTCTTTGGATGGGTAGGTGTGGCATTGATTTTTCATCACAAGAGATGGAAGGAAGTAACTTTCTATTTATAGGCAAAGATTACTTGGAGAGAAAGGGTCACTAGCGTGTAATAGGATGTTCCATTTTCTTGCTCATCAAGTAGTGTGTAATAGGATTTGTTGAAGAAAAATAATGAATTATCTTAAAATAGAAAAGATTTGACCCTTTGAGCACTTGTAAAAGAAAATGTACCACAACACAAGTCCTTCAAGCAACAAAGCAAGTTCCCTTCCTACAAAAAGCTTCAAAAGTGGCACACACTGGTACAAAAAGTTGTATTGGTCACGCCAAAAATATGTGACGATATGCATATAGTCACACACGTTTTTTTCGTTGTGTGTCACCATAGGACCCGCCACCGTAGGTGGCATATGGTCACATTGTTGAGTTCGTGGCCTTTTCCATCGAAAAAGAGTGACCAAAACCCCGAATATGTGTGACAAATTAGGCACAAGTTTTGTTGGATTAGTCATTATCAGTGACCGTAAATACTTTATAGTCACGCGAATATTTTTTGAGAGTAACTATTTTTCAACCTTTGGCCACATAAATATATAATATATGTGACATTTGAGATGATATATTCAAGTAAATGTGTATTTTGTGTGACTATTTCCCGTCCTGTGGCCACATGAATATACAATAAATGTGACGTTTGTGATGATTTAGTCACACAATGGGTGTTGTTTTTTTAGAGTTAGTCACATACAATTTAACACAAAGTGGCCAAAAGTGTTAATAAGTGTGACCATATGTTGTTTAAAGTGAAGAAATGTGTATTTTGTGTGACTATTGATCATCCAATGGCCACATGAAGTTTACGTTTGCGTGGCCTTTTGTAATATTTAGTCACTCAAAGCATTTTTGTTTTGGGTATTTAGTCACATACCATTAAGCAAACAGTGGCCAAAAGTGTTAATAAGTGTGACCATATGCTGTTTAAAGTGAAAAAATGTGTATTTTGTGTGACTATTGATCATCCAATGGCCACATGAAGTTTATGTTTGCGTGGCCTTTTGTAATATTTAGTCACACAAAGCATATTTCTTTTGAGTATTTAGTCACATACAATTAAGCAAACAGTGGCCGAAATCGCTAATAAGTGTGACCATATGCTGTTTAAAATGAAGAAATGTGCATTTTGTGTGACTATTGATCATCCATTGGCCACATGAAGTTTATGTTTGCGTGGCCTTTTGTAATATTTAGTCACACAAAGCATATTTGTTTTGGGTATTTAGTCACATACAATTACGCAAACAGTGGCCAAAAGTGGTAATAGGTGTGACCATATGCTGTTTAAAGTGAACAAATGTGTATTTTGTGTGACTATTAATCATTCAATGGCCACATGAATTTTATGTTTGTGTGGCCTTTTGTAATATTTAGTCACACAACGAATTAAGAAAATAGTGACCAAAAGTGTGACTATATGCATCTTTTAGTCACATTTAAAAGATCAAAATATATCAAAACAAATTCAAATATAATAAAATTGGAATGTATATAACTGAACCAAATATAAAATTGGCCATCCTTTTATACACCAAGGAGTCCTAGTCGGCTTACAATAATTTCCTAATTAAGTATCTATAATCTTTTCCAGAAGCAACTTCGAGCCGTCTTGATCTCTGAGCAGTACCAACTGTCACTAGCAGTAGTAACTTTTGTACTAGCAGTAGTAAATACTTGGCACATTTTCTTTGAAGTTCATGAGTAGCCCTAAATCCATCTAAGCAATATTAACACAAACATGAGCAGCAATAATTCAAACAACATCATGAAAACTTTTAATCCAAAACAATGAACATAATAATAAAATTTGCAGCTAAACTTACAAGTTTTTCTCACATTGATCTAATCTCATCATCTGGATATAAAAGCCTTGAAATTGTAGGCCGCTGCATATCAACAATAACCACATCAGGATGAGAGCAGAACTAGAACATGTCAAAGTACACAACATGACAGAACTAGATGAGCATACCAGAATAAAGTTCTTGATTAGACATAGAGACACTATTGCCTTGTCTTTTGTCATGTGCATCTAGTTTGTTAGGCGCCGCTAGTTCAACTATATGTTGTTTTGGTGGTTTTGAGTCGCTTGATTCGCCACTTATTCAACTATCTGCTTTGGTGGTTTTGAGTCACTTGATGCGCCACTGGTTCAACTATCTGCACAAACAAGGTCTATGGTATTTTCCTCGAATAAAGTGAAAGTAAAAGAGGGCAAAACGCATAAAAAAATATCAATTACCTGTGCTCTTACTTTTTCCAGATCCAATGTATTTTCATCTGAAGTAGATTTTATATGGTATAAAACTTACTATATCTAATGTATATTTAAAGAGTTGTATATATTTGACATTAACTATTTAAAAACAAAATCACAAAGTTCGGAGTCTTTGGACGTATAAGTGTATCACCATTGGGCCAATCCAATCTGAATCCCACCCTACCAAAATTTGAAGTTTTGAACTATTACCTAACCTGCCTAGCTATTTTTCCACCTCTAACTATGAGCATATGAAACAAAATCCTAAGGTGCTGTAAAGAATGCAGATGAATTAAGAATGGAAAAGATAAGTTGAAAAAATCAAATAGACCAACGTGACTACTTGATTAGAAACAGAAACCCAAGCATATAATCACCGATGTACCCAGGAACCCAGGAACCCAAGCATATAAATTATACTGACCCGGGCGGACCTTCTTGATCTCAAAGTAACCTTTATTGTCGTTTTGAGTCCAAAACTGATAGCCCTGATTATGTAAAATAAGGTATAGATTAAACTTTAGGAATGGTTTACAAAGGTACAAGTAACTTTGTACCAACCACCCAACTAAAAATGGAAAAGATAAGCTGAAAAAATCAAATAGACTAACGTGATTACTTGATTAGAAACAGCTATATTTTTTGATAGTCAGATCTTGGTTTTTTTTCTGATTTTTGGCTTTCTTACAATCGATTCTGCACCTTTTATTTGTAATAGTGAGCTGAATACCGCCACCGCTGTATATTATCAGTCGCAACCATCACCGCCATTGTAATTGAAACCCCAAATCCAGGAATCGAAACATTTATGCTACATGAGAGAATTAAAAAGACATGGTAAGATTTTAGACATGAAATATCATAAGTTTACATTTAAAACCTTACCAGGTGACCTTGTAAATCTCTCATATTGTTCATTCGCTTGTCCTATCATCACCAGACTTGCGCACACTGTGTGTGTGTGTGTTTTGAGAGAGACTGATGTTCTGGAGGATGCTATGTCGGTACTTATCACCGAGAAAAAAAAAGTAAAATTTACAGATCGAGCCGGACTGGACCGCCAAACATATCATTGGATCGGGCCTTAGCGGTGGTCTTGGTGCGAGTGTTGTGGTGGTGCAAGCGGTGGTGTTGGTGAGGAGATAGAAGAAGACCAGATCTAGTTTTGGTGGATATATATTTGAGATGAAGTATTGAAAAACATTGGTGGGTTCAATGAAATTAAGTGGAGGGGCAATTTAAATTTGGGGAAAAAACTTAGGCGGACTCTTTGGAAAAGTTAAAGGGAAATTTTATTTTAGGCAATTAAGTGAGGGGACATGTAAAATATTACATATAAATTTAACACGTGAAGTATCTTAATTTTTTGCTTTTATAAGAGGCGGAAATGAGCCGAGCCGCTCGTGAAAAGCTCAAGATCATATCTGTAAAATGATTTGAGCTTTTTTCGAGTAACTAGAGTTCGTTTGAGCTGATTCTTATCGAGCTTTGAGCTCAAGCTCAAGCCTATCAAATGAAGTTAAATGTTTAATGAGTTGAGCTCAACCTTATAAAAGTTTGACTCGAGTTATTGTTGGGTTTTCGAGCTTGTAAGTGATATAGCATATGATTTATATATATATATATATATATATATATATATATATATATATATATATATATATATATATATATATATATATATATATATATATATATATATATATATATATATTGTATGTAAGCGTACTAAGTGTAAATAGTTAATTATAAATGTATCGAGCATGGTTGTCAGGATCCCGATCCTGATCTTAGGATCTTACGATTTTATGATACTGCAAAGCAAAAACGATCCGGATCTTATGTAGGATCTTTGAAAGCTTAAGATCGTATAGGAACCCGATCCTGACCATAGGACCTTAGGATCTAATCCGATCCGATCTTACTTTTCTCGAACTAGCAAACTAAAAAACTACAAATTTATGAATTGTGTGTTTGTAAAATTGAAAAAACAACATGTTATAATCTTCTTATACATTTCATAACCATAATTTAGGACAACATTTCTATGAAACATTTATATAATTTTGTGTTTATGTATATAATAATTTATAAATTTGTATAATATTGCAAAGGATACTTAAAAAATGCATTATGGTAGGATCTTAAGATCCTGATCCGATCTTACGATCTCGATTGTTGATATAAATAAATAACTAAAAACGTTATTCATATCTTTCGATATCTCTATGTTTTGATAATCACAAAACGAAAACTCATCAAACCCAAAGATTATGACATAAACAAGTATTTAGTAGTAAATACTCATCTTTACCATTTAATCACTTAAGGTATGAATAAACAAAGTGTCTAATGTATTACAAGATCAAAGGAACACTTTTGTTAATCACTATATATTTATAAAATGTCACAAAACATTTTATATCTTTTGTAAAACATTTTTGGAATTAAAAGAATATGTTTAATTCATTACAAATTTGTGAATTCAAATTTTCAACCAAAAATGGCAAATCTAATCCAGAAAAATTTCTCTCACAAAAGGACAAGAAAATCCAACGTTCAGGAGGGCGGCCCCCTTAATTTTACTAGGCGGCCCCCTTAATCATTAAGGGGACCGCCCACTAATTAAGGGGACCGGCACGCTCCAGAACAATATTTTCTGGCCCTATAAATATTGGGTCATTTCACATATTTTTCTCACCTTTTTGCACTATAAACTTTCTGATCTAAACATCCTTTTCCATCCTCTAAAAATCCTTTGATCTTACATACTTTGATCTTTGTTTCAAAGTGATTCAAGCCTCAACACTCAAGTGCAAAGAAAAGAATACTTCTATTAGAAGTATTACAACTTAGTATCATCTTGCTATCTAAGTTGTTTGTTTGTTTCATCTTGTTGATCTTTCATATTTTGGTGAATAAGGTGTATGTATTAGTTAGCTAGATTTAGTTGTAGAATCTAGAATTGTTGTAAGTGTGAAGTGGAACTTGAAGTGAAGAAGTAGTGTTGGATAGTAGTGGAGATAGGAGATAGTAGCAATAGTGAATAGTAGTGAAGTAATTGAAGCTTCCAAGTGGAGAAGACTAGAAGACATTAGTAGATTGAAGTTGTGACGACACTAGTGGCTTGAAGGTGCAAACACATTATTGGTTTGAAGTTGTGAAGACATTGGTGCTTTGAAGTTGTGAAGTTGCAAGACATTGAAGTTGTGAAGTATTTTGTGAAGGCGTGAAGATACTTGTGGTGTGAAGAAGTATAGAAGAAGTAAAAGTTGTGAAAAAGTTGTGGTGTGATATTTGGTGTGAGATTGGTTCTAGCTACGATTAGAACTCGACATTTTGCTTTGTGTCGTTAATTGGTGTAAGCTTTTGGTGTGTACGGTTTTCTCCGCCATAAGGGAGGCTATTGACTTAGTGAAGAAAACTCTCGAGTTCGATGCTCGGAGAGTGGAGTAGGGCAAGGAAGGTGTCCTTGTAGCCGAACCACTATAAATCCTTTGTCTCTCGGTTTGATCCTTCTATCTCTCATTCTTTACTTGTTTACTTACTTGCTTCTCGTACATTATTATTATTGTGTGTTGTGCATATATTGATTTCACATAAAGATCAAACTAGATTCCATTTAAAACCTTAACTATACATTAGTAAAACATAAGTATATACAATTATTAAAACACATATACATATATAAATACTTACTTATAATTAAGTGAGATATATGAAATTATAATCTCTATTCAACACTTTAAATAAGTAGTATCTATGTGATATAGGTAAATTAATTTGTATCTATACTTTAGCTTCAAAAGGTTTTACAATTACCATTAAGTCTTTGAAAGTGAACTTTTATTAAACGAAAAAGACGCAAAACTATTCAACCCCCCCTTCTAGTTTTCCACAATTGGTATCAGAGCCACGTCTAGCAAGATTTTTAAAATAGATTGTATTTTAAAACTTGTAACGATCTATGGAATTTGAAAAATATTTAGAAGGGGAATTTACACAACAACCACCATTATTTGAAAATGATCATTTTCTTGAATGGAAAAACAAAATTGAAAATTATGTTAAATCAATAGATCTTGATCTTTAGCATATCATTTCAATTGGTGATCTTAAACCAACCAAAATGGATTTTAAAAATCAATATAAAAATCTTCAAACCAAAATTGATAAAAACACTAAAGCCAACTTACTTATTTTCAAAACTCTACCAAGAGTTAAATATGAAAGATTATTTCGTTGTAAAACGGCAAATGATATTTGGAAATGTCTTTTAAAGTTTCACCAAGAGAAATGTAAAATCAAAGATGATAAACTTGATATTGCACAAGAAATAGTTAATCTAGAAAATTTAGTAAATAGATATTTAGTTGAAACAAACACATGTACTACTAGTTCAAATGTGATCATTGAAGGTATCTATAACGAAGAATACATGAGTCAAATCCGAAGAAAGAGCGTGAATAAATCATGGTGCAACAAGTGCAAAGAAGACGATGATAATACGGCTTATGAGAATATTCAAACAAATGTGAACACAAGTATTGATGGCAAGGACTACATGATTCTAGATCCAAGCGAAACTACAAACAAAACATGGAGCGACATGGACAATGGAATTGATCACCGTATAGCATGTGAAGAATGTACAACTACAAATAAGGTAAAATCCAAAACCAAACATTTTTGCTATGATCAATTTATATTAGAATTTTCAAAAATGGAAAACAACTTCAAACATTTTTGCAACATTGACTCAAAAATTATTTTTAAAAACGAATCTTCAACATCCACTGAAAACAACTTTGAAAAAGAAATAATTTTAGAAGATAAAATGTCTAGACTTGGAAGTAATATTGAAATTGATCTTGAATGTAAAAAATGTCAAGACTACAAAAATGAAATTAAAATGGAAAATGAAAAAGCAAAAACATTGGCAAAATTCGAAAATAGTTCTAAATCTTTAAAATATGTTCTCAACATTCAAAAGTTATTTTATGATAAAACCGGCTTAGGATTTATTGTAAATAATCCTTCAACAAATGTATCAAAACAAATAAAATTTGTTAAACCTAGTGAATAAATTTAGAACTAATACTATTAACACTCATTATTTATTACTCTAGTCAAGAAAGTCATTGTTTGTTAATTAAAATAAATTATTGATGAATTCTTGTACTTATCGACGACATTCTCACCATATGCATTCAAATGCAATGGATGTTCTCATCTAACCAACTAGGACCCATGAGAATCTGGGTACCAAGCCTTTTTTATCATGTTTAGGTAATTAACGAACGAAGAGTCTATTACGTGTTGATTTACTCATCTCGCTCTATTACCTTTGACGGCTATTGCTTTCTATCACGTTGTTTCACATTCTGCAAATGTTTCGCCTATGACGTCGTTGCGGGAATCTTCTTGTCTCGGCATTCTGTTCTTCACTCTTGGAGTATTGGTATCATGGTATGTCCGTTACTATTTCAAGATGAAGCCTCTAAAGTACAATTTTTATTAGCCTTCATAACTTGTGATGATTGGTGTGATCGATTAAGCATCTCAGATCTAGCTCCCTTGATTTCTATTGCGTTGGAATGTTACTTGGCTACTTCGACATGTTTTGGACAAACTTTTAAGATTTCTTCCATTTCCCTCATGCCCACTCTTAAAGAAAAGCTGGACCTGAGATAAGTTTTCTTTTCAAAAACTTGCCAATATTACATTATATTTTAGAATGCTTTAATTAGTATGTGAATATGATTTAACTTATAAGTTGCCATGCTTTTAGATCATTAATACTAATATATGCATATATGATATTAGCATTATTAATCTTCTTGTTGTTTAGTCTATTATCATCTTTCTTAATCCTCTATGAGCTATAGTAGAATGCTTTCCACTTAAGCTATATGATCTTACTAGTTGCATAAATAGATGTATTATAATTAAGACTTGTTATATATATATATATATATATATATATATATATATATACACATGTCTATCTTGTTTCCATGAATAATTTACTTTGCTCTTTTCTATCTCATTGCATTTAGATCATAAATATCTACCATCTCTCTTTCATTTCTTTAGGTGTCATTAGAGATGATTATGTGTGACAATGGGCTTAATTGATTCTCTTGAGCATGATAAGCTTCCATTTCAAATCCTTCACTTGCAATTTCTTGTTATCATGATCAAAACATCATGTTTAAAACTTCTCTCTTTTTGAATGAAAATCTTTTAAATATCTATATTATCTTTCTTGAAACAATTTACTTAACTAATTTTTTTAACCTTATTTTAATCAAAAACAAGATTGAAATTTTTTTATTACATGTTATGAAACAAAATTCAATTTGTTTTATTGTAATGCACACTTGAATTTACTTCAAAACATTGTTGAATAAAACTAAAAACGTTTTGCTTAAAACACATTTGATTTTCTCACATGTGTCATACACTTCTATTGAAAATGACATTCACAATTTTATCAAATCATCTCATGAGAATCATGGCTTGCCCATATGGATCTTGTTTGTAACAAGTCTTGAAGTCCATATAATCATATCCATATATTTGTTACTTGTTAATAATCATATATATGTTTGCCCTTGACTAAATGTTATCATCTTCATATAGTTACACATTTAACTTATTTGCCTTATTGCCTCCTTAGTTGCATATCTTAATTGATAAATTAATAGATAGCATGATTATTAGAAATTAATTGTCTCATTTAATTATTTCTATATCACTCTCTACATTCATGAATAGTATGCCCTATATTGCCTCAAAGAGTTGAACTTACTTGAATCCAAATCCAAAAACACAACCTTTTTGAAAATTTTCTGCCAAAAACCCATTTCTGGCATTCTTGGAATCACCAGATGGGCGGCCCCCTTAATTATATAAGGCGGCCCCCTTAATGATTAAGGGGACCGGCCCCTAATTAAGGGGACCGGCCATCTGTTGGTCAGGGATACTGTTTTCTTTATCACTTTTTGACCCATTTTAACCTATACTTCCCAAAATTCACAAACATATTTTGTCCCATACTATCCCTCAAATTTTCCTTCCTAAACCTATAACACCCCCAAAATCGATCAATACAGCGGAAGACTTAAAATGTCAGCGGAAGACTTTTGGGGTATTATATTGTGGATCTTTCGTCACAATTATAGAAAACGATTCAAGTAATCGTTTTAAGTTTTATTTAAAATACCAAATATTCATAATTTCAAGAGAATTCATTATTTAACAACAAGTTTTATTTAAAGAGAAATAAATGTTTCTTTATTTGCCCACTTCGTGCCGTTGCCATCCATTCCATTTAGTTACCTGAGATAAACATGCTAAAAGTCAACAAAAGTTGAGTGAAATCCATAGGTTTATATTTAAGAATTTGAACACAAGAGATAGATGTTTATTGTAATATCGATACAAATAAACCAAGTTAGAAAATCACATTCATTATTGCATTAAGCTCATGACACTCAACGATTCAACAGACATCAATATTTTCATAATAAAGATGTGAAATGTATAGCCCCCAAGATAGGTATTTGCCAGTAACCTATTATATTCAAATAACGTGCATTTGGTGACTTTCCTCTAGCAACCAAATGGGGATTGTCAATCCCTAATAGATCTATTCACAATTATTTACGTTCACTTTTCAAGTGATTAAGGTTCATGATCGAGGGACTTTTGGCAATAGCTACTTAAGCAATAATACGATCAGGAAAAGACTTGTGTTCGGTTTTTAAGCATGTATCCCCCCCACAGAAATTAGTTAAATGTGGGCTATGAACTCACCTTAGTAGGATAGTAGAACAATTGTAATCTCAACGATGCAAGGCAACGGCTTCACACACAACCTAAAAGATATGGCACGTTTCAGTTCTTAAGTCTCGTTTTATTGCGAACGTTTATTATTAATTATAAGAAATCGATAAAGTACATATGTGATGTGTTGCGTTGTATAAAAATGAATAATGGTTATGTATTGTTTTATTCGTCTAAATATAGTTTATCGTTATATAAGTTTTATTCGTATTATATATAATAAGTTACGTTTAATTATTTATCGTTTTAATATATAATCAATTATATATATATATAATAAATATAGAATTTTTATTTTAAAAGTAAATATTTCAATTCGATCCTTAATGTTTTCTCAATTTTACACTTTTTACCCTTAACGGAAAATATTTACGTTGTTAGTCCAAAAGTTATATATATTTACATTTTTTTGTCAAAATTTCAAATATATACATTTATTATCCTTAAGTTTCAATATTTACAGTTTATACCCCTTAGAAAACAGTTTTTATACTTTTCACTAAAGTTTACTAATTTGGCAAATTTAGTCCCTATCCTTCGTACATTTGCAAAAATAGTCCCAACTTTACCAAATTCAAAACTTAACAATTTTATTATTTCATTAAGCTCAAAAACATTTAGAAAAGCTTATTTTCGCAGCTTATAAGCTTATCACTAGCTTATTTTGTTTATTGGGCTTAACGAGCCAAAAATAAGGGCCCGTTAAGGTTTAATGATCCAAGAGGTTTGGGGGAACACTAGGTTAGTCGAAATCCATAATTTCAAGTTATAATATCATTTCAAAACAGCTTATTCTCATAGCTTATCACAATAAGCTAAAAAGAGCTTTTTGGGCTTATAAGCCCACGTAGAGTTTTTAAGTTTCTGAAAATGGCTTCCATGGCGTTTTGCTTTGGTTCTCGTTAGGTGCTTAAATGGAGTTATTAGGCCGTATTATCTTTCATTCTCGTTTCTATATCACGTAGGTAATCAGATTGTACAAAAATAATAGGTAGTCGTATATTGAAATTAGACATGGCGAGGTCAAATTGTAAGCCAAAACTCATTACGTATAACTTATAAATGTTGAAAATAAACTAAGTGTTATAGTATGTTTCGTGCATGTTCAATACAACATAGTAACGTGTGATTTTTAGGGTGTATACGTTATTATTAGTTCCATATTATTATAGATACTCGTTAAGGACTTAGTAAACATACAATACGATATATAATATGTGCATGTTACGTTTTTGTTGCTTATTTAATTTGGACGAAGTGTTTGTGCAAAATACATAATACGTATATGAAAATAATGAAAATAAAGATTTGGAGTCTCACCTCACCTCAAAAGGTGGAGTAAAACTAAATGTATGGTTCGTGTATATGGTTAAACGTGTTGTGGTTCACTTCTCGTCCTTCCAAGGTTCAAGTAGTTCCAATCCTTGCTTCCTAGGTTCTCTTCTAATCGTGGTTCTCCTAGCAATCCGTTCGTCCCTTCATAGCTTTCCTCGTTGTTAATTTTTGTGGTAGTGGTTCGTTTTTGTGTGTGTAACGTTTAAGGTTGCATGGGAGGTCTTATATGGGCAGTAAAACAAGATATGTTCGCAAGTTTTGGTGTAACATGTGAGGGCGAATAGTAGCGCCTCCTCCCTTGTCCAATCATGATGTTACAAGCTTAGATCTTGTAAGATATGTATGCTATTCATTCCTGACTCTTCTTACAATGTTCATTGTTAGTTTACTTACCATTGGGGAGCATGGGTGGTGAGAAAGGAATGTTGTGACACGTCGTGTATATCTTTCTAGGGTACGTTTGGTGGTTTGCTTAGGCGTTTTCTAGGGTAGTAAACGAGGGTGAGTGAGCATAAGTTTTATCATTCCTGGTTCCTTGGCACTAGGTGAGACGAGTTAAGTAAAAATATACGTAGGTTAGATGTAGAAATCGTAAAATAAAGGGTGTGTTTTGGGCGTGGTCGCGACAGTGCAAAAGAAAGAAAAATAATAAAAGTGCGTTTGGGCTTTAAAGCCTGTGGGCTTGTGGTTTGGTCTCGGCCCAGCAGAAAGAAAGAAGAAAAAAAATTAGTACTAGTCCGTTTGGTTTGGTAATTGGATTCATGGCCCATTGGGTGTTGGGGGCCCACCTGGGGTGTCTCGATTATCGTGTCGGAGTTCAAAAATATTAGTGAGCGTTCTCGGGAAGTTTCGTAAGTTCGGGGAATATATAAATAGTATACGTTATTTAGACGAAACGTATTATTAAATATAAACGCGTTATATAATTATTTATCGTTCGCAATAATTATAGGCAACCTAGGTTGTGTGTAAGCATCGTTCCTGGGTAAACGGTCAATCACAGTTATCATAGTGGTTCAATATCAAGCCATATCATAAAAAAAATTTTTGTTACCCGTAAAATGGTGTTAATTTATCGTAACATCGTTTTATTTATTTGTATGCATTTACTAATCGTATGGGAAATTTACGAGAGGTTACATTACCTACTTCTTACAGGGAATTCCGTCCCGGAATTGTAGTCTAAGATAGTTGTCGAGGGTGTCTTAGGTGAAGAGATGTGGGTACTTGGAGCGAATCTGATCCTCGCGCTCCCAGGTGTATTCCGGTCCTCGCTTGGAGTCCCAACGAACTTTGATAATAGGGATACGGTTTTGTTTTAATTATTTGACTTCTCTATCCATGATTTCAATAGGTTCCTCAGTAAAGATAAGGTTATCATCTAGTCGAATTTCCTTCAATGGAATCACGAGAGATTCATCGGATAAACACTTCTTAAGGTTTGACACATGAAAGATGTCGTGAATCCGACTAAGTTCTTCGGGTAGTTCTAGTCTATAAGCCACGGGTCCTATCCTTTCCAGGATTTTGAACGGACCGATGTATCTGGGGTTCAACTTTCCATGCTTTCCAAATCGTATCATTCCCTTCCAGGGAGATACTTTCAATAAGACTCTGTCTCCTATTTGAAATTCCATGGGTTTCCTTTTTAGGTCTGCGTAGCTTTTCTGTCGGTCTCGGGCTGCTTGTAAGCGTTGCTTAATCTTAATGACTTTCTCGGTTGTTTCCCTAACAAGGTCTGGTCCTATAAGTTGTCTTTCTCCGACTTCTGCCCAACAGACGGGTGATCTGCACTTCCTACCATATAGTGCTTCGAATGGTGCTGCTTTTATACTGGCGTGGTAACTATTGTTGTATGAAAACTCTGCTAATGGTAAGTGCTTATCCCAACCTTTTCCAAAATCGATAACGCATGCTCGGAGCATATCTTCCAAGGTTTGAATAGTTCTTTCACTTTGACCATCAGTTTGAGGGTGGTACGCGGTGCTCATATCTAGTTTAGTTCCTAGGGCTTCCTGTAATGATTTCCAAAAGTGTGAGGTGAAACGACTATCTCGATCCGAGATAATTGAAATTGGTACTCCATGTCGAGTGACAATTTCCTTCACATATACCTGAGCTAGTGTATTCATCTCGTCGGTTTCTTTGATGGGTATAAAATGAGCGGATTTTGTTAGACGATCCACAATAACCCATATTGTGTCATGTCCGGATGAGGTTCTTGGGAGTTTGGTGATGAAGTCCATAGTGATTCGTTCTCATTTCCACATAGGAAGTTCTGGTTGTACAAGTAAGCCTGACGGTTTCTGATGTTCTGCCTTTACCCTTGAACATGTTAAACATTTACTGACATATTCTGCGATGTCAGCCTTCATGTTTGGCCACCAATATAGTTTCTTTAAATCCTGATACATCTTGTCAGAACCTGGATGGATGGAGTATTTTGACTTGTGAGACTCATACATGATGAGCTCACGAATACCTCCGATCATCGGGATCCAACTTCTGTCCTTGAAACATAGTGTTCCATCAGATTTCTTCACGAAACTATTCTTATTCTCGGGCATACCGTAAATCTTTTCTTTGGGTCGGTTTTCTTCTTTAAGTGCTTCGCTCTGCGCGGTAAGGATTTGGGATGGAAGGGGTGAGTGAATAGTCATCCCTAGTGATCTAACTCGAAGGGGTTTCAATCGTTCCTTTCGGCTTAACGCATCTGCTACTACATTAGCCTTTCCTGGGTGATAGCGGATCTCACAATCATAATCGCTGAGCAACTCTAGCCAGCGACGTTGCCTCATATTCAAATCCTTCTGATCCAAAATGTGTTGAAGACTCTTGTGGTCGGTGTATACGGTGCATTTGGTGCCATATAAGTAGTGTCTCCACAACTTGAGTGCAAACACTACAGCTCCTAGCTCCAAGTCATGAGTTGTGTAGTTTTCCTCATGTTTCTTTAGTTGGCGGGATGCATAAGCTATTACTTTGCTTCTTTGCATCAAAACTGCTCCTAGTCCATGATAAGATGCGTCGCAATATACTATAAAGTCCTCGTTTCCTTCTGGGAGGGCTAATATTGGAGCTTCACAAAGCTTTTGTTTTAACATCTGGAAGGCTGCTTCTTCCTTTTCTTCCCAGATGTACTTCTCATTCTTTTGGGTCAACTTAGTCAACGGCTTTGCAATTTTGGAGAATCCTTCTATAAATCTTCGATAGTAACCTGCGAGACCTAAAAATTGACGAATCTCCGTGGGGTTTGTAGGAGATGACCAACCTTTAACAGCCTCAATCTTTGCAGGGTCTACGTGAATGCCTTGACTATCGATGATGTGTCCTAAAAACTGTACGGTGTGAATCCAAAAGTCGCATTTAGAGAACTTAGCGTACAATTCTTCCTTCTTGAGCAGTTCTAAAATGATTCGTAAATGTCCCGCATGTTCTTCTTCGTTGTGAGAGTAGATCAAAATATCGTCGATGAATACTATTACAAACTTATCCAAGTAAGGTTTGCATACTCGATTCATTAAATCCATGAAAACTGCTGGTGCATTGGTCAGACCGAACGGCATTACTTGAAATTCGTAGTGACCATAGCGCGTTCTGAATGCAGTTTTCGGAATATCCTCTTCTCGAACTCTTAGCTGATGGTATCCTGATCTTAGATCAATTTTTGAGTACACACTTGATCCTTGCAATTGGTCGAACAGATCATCAATTCGAGGTAATGGGTATCGATTCTTTACCGTAAGTTTATTCAACTCCCGGTAATCGATGCACATTCGAAAGGATCCATCCTTCTTCTTAACGAACAAAATTGGAGCTCCCCAAGGTGATGAGCTTGGTCGAATAAATCCTTTATCCGATAATTCCTTTAGTTGTTCTGACAATTCTTCCATTTCAGATGGCGCTAGCCTATAAGGTGCTTTAGCTACTGGTGCCGCTCCAGGCACTAGTTCAATCTGAAATTCTACTTGACGTACGGGTGGAATACCAGGTAATTCTTCAGGGAATACCTCAGGGAAATCCCTAACGATAGGAACGTCATCAAACTGTCTTTCGGATGACTTACTTTCCGTAACTTGAGCCATGAATACTTGACATCCTTCCTTCATGTATTTTATTACTTGCATACATGAGATAATTCCATATCGAGGTTTGCTTTTGTCGCCCTGGACAATGAGTGTTTCATCCTTGAGTGGTATATGGACGGCCTTTTCGTCACAGTGAATCCTAGCACGATGGTGGGATAGCCAATCCATGCCGACGATAGCGTCGAAGCTACCAAGTTGAACCGGCATAAGATCAATGGCAAAAGGTTTTTCAGATAAGGTTAGGGTGCAATCTCTCATGATAGTATTGGTGTCTATTAAATTCCCGTCAGCCATTTCGACTTCGTAGGTGGTGTTTAGCTTAGAGGGGGTAATATTAAGTAAAGGAGCAAACGTATCCGATATAAAACTCTTATCGGCGCCCGAATCAAACAATACTCTAGCATTATGATGGTTTAGTAGAAACGTACCGGTGACTACATCGGGTCCGTTTCTATCTCCGAGTAGGTATACTCTAGCTTGGGCGTTGGCTGGTTCGTTTCCTTTTGGGCAGTTTCTCCGGATGTGTCCTACTTCTCCGCATCCGAAACAAGTGGGTGGTATAGCTAATGCATTGCTTCCCGTAGCAGGAATCTTACAGTTCCTGGTTTGATGACCGATTTTATGACATTTGTCACATCGGACGGTACAACGACCCTCATGATGAAGTTTGCATCGCTGGCACAGGGGTTTCTGTCCGTTGTACCCTACACCTTCCGTAGCGGTGTAGACTCGGGGTTTTTCTTGTCTTTGGTTCTGCTGCTGAGTGCTTCGGGTGTTGTGATAGGGCTGGTGTTTCCGATTATTGTTGCGTTGGTTGTTGTTGCGGTGATGACTGTCGTAGTTCTGCTGGTTGTTGTTGTGATGGTGAGTGGTCCTTTTATCGTCCAATTTCCTTTTTAGTTCATTGTATTTCACTTCTCGATCTAGAAGTTTCTGAGCAAGTTCCATTGCTGCTTCCAAGGTTGGCGGATTTGCTGAGGTGACATTTCCTTCAATACTCCTAGGGAGTCCTTCGACATATTTCTCTAATGTCTTCTCATAATCAGGTACCATGGTAGGGCATAATATCTTAAGTTCTTGAAATCTCCGGTTGTAACTTCTCAAATCAACTCCTTTTACTATTAAGGCATGGAACTCATCTTCGAGTTTTCGTAGTTCGGAACGGGGACAATACTTCTTTAGTATTTTAGCCTTGAACTCAATCCAAGTAAGCTGATGTGCTGCTTCTGCTCCTAGTGTTTGAACGGTAGAGTTCCACCAGGATAGAGCGTCTTGCATTAGCGTTCCCGTTGCGAAGCTCACTTTGTTGTTTTCCAAGCATCCACTTCTTTGGAAAACAGTTTCACTTCTTTCAAACCATTGAGCTAATTCCGACACTCCTTCAATTCCTTTGAAATACGTCGGTTGACATGCTATGAAGTCTTTGTAGGTGCAGTAGCGGGGTGCCGGTGCATTTCCGTCTCTATTACGGTTTTGTTCAGCTAAAACGGCATTAACGCCGTCAGCGATTGCTTGTTGGATTGCAGCCGGGGTCATAACTTCGGGGTTTGCTGGTGCGGCGTTCGTGGTTGTTCTCCTAGTCCTAGCCATATTGCTATAAAAGAAGGTATATTATTAGAACATTTATAATAATCTTATCACGTTGAAAATACATATCGAGTAATGAATAGTTAAATATAGGTCGTAGTTACAATGATTCAATCATCGTAAGTTTTTGTATGTTGGGATAACACACATAACGAATAAGTTTAACCTGTATGAACCAATAAATTACGATATAATGCAACGTAAATAAAGATAAAATAAACTTCCATAAATCAATGTCACGGTGTTACAACACTTATTTGTACTTGTGCAAATGTTTACAAAACACGACAAGATATTCTTATTTGTAGGACATTGATTTTTCTTAACAAAGTGGTGGTCTCATGGTTTTCCTAAGGCCTTGTCTAGGCGGTTTTGGAGTTCTTGAATGGCAGTGGACATGGTTTCCATGGTTTGATCTCGAGCTCTTTCCCTTTCTCGAGCTTCCAGCAGGGCTTGCCTAAGGCGTAGGTTTTCAGTGTTGATTCTCTCAATCTCTCGGTCTAAAGTTCCTAATGCTATTTCGGTTGAAGTGTTAGCCCCACAAAGAGCTCCTATGAATTCCATTGATTCCCAAAATAGAGAATCCAACTTTTCGACTTTATCCTCTACTGCAAGATGACCAATTATGAGACTGTTCATGTCATCTTCAAAGGTTTCTAGAAGTTCCTGTGGAATCTTGTTGAGTATACTCGCGATGGAATCAAGTCGGTCTTCGTGGCGAACCATTCTTGCAGCTAACAATGGTATGGTATGGTGTATGGGTTCCCCAGTGACTGGCAGTATTCGGGAGGTAGAGTAAGAACTTTCCCCAAGTTCCCTTGTTGTTGGTGTTCCTTCTTGAGATCTCCAATATCGCATAATGGGCAATAAGAAAGACCATTTACGAGCATCTGCCCGTTTGTGGGTCCTTCGGCGACTACGGTGAATACTAGATTCTGAGGCAGTTGGGCGGATTGGGTAAATCTTTCGGTGAGGTGGTAGAGGGACACTTTGGTAAGGTACTGGTGGTGATGCTAGTGGAGGTGATACTATAGGTGATGGTGTTAGTGGTGCAGTAGTAGTTTGGCTGTAGAAGATAGTTGGTACTGGTGGTGCAGGTGGTGATGGCACAACTGATTCAGGTGGTATGACAAGAGCTGGTGCTGGTACAGCAGTACCTGCTTCATACGGCTGAAGTTGTCTAATTTGCCTAGATCGGCGAATCGGACCAGATGTTGCCAGAGGAGAAGCCTCTGTGTCAGATGCTGGCAGAAATTGCTGGCTTTGCATGTATCTGTCGGTAGCAGGAGACATAGGCATAGGTGAGGTAGCATAGGCTGAAGTAACATCTTCAGTTCCTGAGTTTGAGGACAAGCTGATAGGGTGGGTGTTCGAAGACATGACACTGAAATAAATTTCCCGATTAGTAAATGTAAGCATAATTATAACTAATTTAAAAATGCTATAAAGGTAAATAATACTTTTTACCAATTACTGGGATGCGTAGGCACGAAGGGCGTAGGATGGTATTTTATGAAAATTTTGTCCCGTTTAAAGTGTAGTTATAGTCCAATGTTCCAAAAACACTTGGTTCACTATAACCGTAGCTCTGATGCCAATCTATAACACCCCCAAAATCGATCAATACAGCGGAAGACTTAAAATGTCAGCGGAAGACTTTTGGGGTATTATATTGTGGATCTTTCGTCACAATTATAGAAAACGATTCAAGTAATCGTTTTAAGTTTTATTTAAAATACCAAATATTCATAATTTCAAGAGAATTCATTATTTAACAACAAGTTTTATTTAAAGAGAAATAAATGTTTCTTTATTTGCCCACTTCGTGCCGTTGCCATCCATTCCATTTAGTTACCTGAGATAAACATGCTAAAAGTCAACAAAAGTTGAGTGAAATCCATAGGTTTATATTTAAGAATTTGAACACAAGAGATAGATGTTTATTGTAATATCGATACAAATAAACCAAGTTAGAAAATCACATTCATTATTGCATTAAGCTCATGACACTCAACGATTCAACAGACATCAATATTTTCATAATAAAGATGTGAAATGTATAGCCCCCAAGATAGGTATTTGCCAGTAACCTATTATATTCAAATAACGTGCATTTGGTGACTTTCCTCTAGCAACCAAATGGGGATTGTTAATCCCTAATAGATCTATTCACAATTATTTACGTTCACTTTTCAAGTGATTAAGGTTCATGATCGAGGGACTTTTGGCAATAGCTACTTAAGCAATAATACGATCAGGAAAAGACTTGTGTTCGGTTTTTAAGCATGTATCCCCCCCACAGAAATTAGTTAAATGTGGGCTATGAACTCACCTTAGTAGGATAGTAGAACAATTGTAATCTCAACGATGCAAGGCAACGGCTTCACACACAACCTAAAAGATATGGCACGTTTCAGTTCTTAAGTCTCGTTTTATTGCGAACGTTTATTATTAATTATAAGAAATCGATAAAGTACATATGTGATGTGTTGCGTTGTATAAAAATGAATAATGGTTATGTATTGTTTTATTCGTCTAAATATAGTTTATCGTTAAATAAGTTTTATTCGTATTATATATAATAAGTTACGTTTAATTATTTATCGTTTTAATATATAATCAATTATATATATATATAATAAATATAGAATTTTTATTTTAAAAGTAAATATTTCAATTCGATCCTTAATGTTTTCTCAATTTTACACTTTTTACCCTTAACGGAAAATATTTACGTTGTTAGTCCAAAAGTTATATATATTTACATTTTTTTGTCCAAATTTCAAATATATACATTTATTATCCTTAAGTTTCAATATTTACAGTTTATACCCCTTAGAAAACAGTTTTTATACTTTTCACTAAAGTTTACTAATTTGGCAAATTTAGTCCCTATCCTTCGTACATTTGCAAAAATAGTCCCAACTTTACCAAATTCAAAACTTAACAATTTTATTATTTCATTAAGCTCAAAAACATTTAGAAAAGCTTATTTTCGCAGCTTATAAGCTTATCACTAGCTTATTTTGTTTATTGGGCTTAACGAGACAAAAATAAGGGCCCGTTAGGGTTTAATGATCCAAGAGGTTTGGGGGAACACTAGGTTAGTCGAAATCCATAATTTCAAGTTATAATATCATTTCAAAACAGCTTATTCTCATAGCTTATCACAATAAGCTAAAAAGAGCTTTTTGGGCTTATAAGCCCACGTAGAGTTTTTAAGTTTCTGAAAATGGCTTCCATGGCGTTTTGCTTTGGTTCTCGTTAGGTGCTTAAATGGAGTTATTAGGCCGTATTATCTTTCATTCTCGTTTCTATATCACGTAGGTAATCAGATTGTACAAAAATAATAGGTAGTCGTATATTGAAATTAGACATGGCGAGGTCAAATTGTAAGCCAAAACTCATTACGTATAACTTATAAATGTTGAAAATAAACTAAGTGTTATAGTATGTTTCGTGCATGTTCAATACAACATAGTAACGTGTGATTTTTAGGGTGTATACGTTATTATTAGTTCCATATTATTATAGATACTCGTTAAGGACTTAGTAAACATACAATACGATATATAATATGTGCATGTTACGTTTTTGTTGCTTATTTAATTTGGACGAAGTGTTTGTGCAAAATACATAATACGTATATGAAAATAATGAAAATAAAGATTTGGAGTCTCACCTCACCTCAAAAGGTGGAGTAAAACTAAACGTATGGTTCGTGTATATGGTTAAACGTGTTGTGGTTCACTTCTCGTCCTTCCAAGGTTCAAGTAGTTCCAATCCTTGCTTCCTAGGTTCTCTTCTAATCGTGGTTCTCCTAGCAATCCGTTCGTCCCTTCATAGCTTTCCTCGTTGTTAATTTTTGTGGTAGTGGTTCGTTTTTGTGTGTGTAACGTTTAAGGTTGCATGGGAGGTCTTATATGGGCAGTAAAACAAGATATGTTCGCAAGTTTTGGTGTAACATGTGAGGGCGAATAGTAGCGCCTCCTCCCTTGTCCAATCATGATGTTACAAGCTTAGATCTTGTGAGATATGTATGCTATTCATTCCTGACTCTTCTTACAATGTTCATTGTTAGTTTACTTACCATTGGGGAGCATGGGTGGTGAGAAAGGAATGTTGTGACACGTCGTGTATATCTTTCTAGGGTGCGTTTGGTGGTTTGCTTAGGCGTTTTCTAGGGTAGTAAACGAGGGTGAGTGAGCATAAGTTTTATCATTCCTGGTTCCTTGGCACTAGGTGAGACGAGTTAAGTAAAAATATACGTAGGTTAGATGTAGAAATCGTAAAATAAAGGGTGTGTTTTGGGCGTGGTCGCGACAGTGCAAAAGAAAGAAAAATAATAAAAGTGCGTTTGGGCTTTAAAGCCTGTGGGCTTGTGGTTTGGTCTCGGCCCAGCAGAAAGAAAGAAGAAAAAAAATTAGTACTAGTCCGTTTGGTTTGGTAATTGGATTCGTGGCCCATTGGGTGTTGGGGGCCCACCTGGGGTGTCTCGATTATCGTGTCGGAGTTCAAAAATATTAGTGAGCGTTCTCGGGAAGTTTCGTAGGTTCGGGGAATATATAAATAGTATACGTTATTTAGACGAAACGTATTATTAAATATAAACGCGTTATATAATTATTTATCGTTCGCAATAATTATAGGCAACCTAGGTTGTGTGTAAGCATCGTTCCTGGGTAAACGGTCAATCACAGTTATCATAGTGGTTCAATATCAAGCCATATCATAAAAAAAAAAATTTGTTACCCGTAAAATGGTGTTAATTTATCGTAACATCGTTTTATTTATTTGTATGCATTTACTAATCGTATGGGAAATTTACGAGAGGTTACAAAACCACATTTCTCATACAGTATAAATACCCTCTTCTCATCATTAATGCCATCACACTCAAACATGTCATCTCCCAACAACCAAAAACCAAAGATTTCAAGAACCGCAAGGATCTCCGTCAAACCCGTTTGGAGGAGGAAACTTGATTCTTGTCATAACTCAAGTGATGTTGTTCCAAATCAACCAACAACTAAACCTCAAACCCACTCTAATGAGTCATCTCACAACCTATCTTCCACTCATACCCTCATTAATGCTTCTTCTTATGATGAGCATGCTCGATCCCAAAACAACAATCCCAACATCTCAATCAATACTTCACATGTTGCTCATTCAACAAAAACACCACTCACTCATGAAGAAACTCTTCCACCCTTTTCATGTTTTCATGACTACCCAAGCTCAACCATGTCTCCACCACCAAGAGTACCACCACCACATCCTACAACTTCACATGCCATTCCTATGTTGCATGTTCAAACCCTCACCCAAGACAACTATCATGCTCCACCACCAACACCTTCCTCCGAACACTTGAAGTTCGTTGAGGAGCTAAAAGAGGCTCATGAGCTTAGTGCTCTTTTAGCATTACATCTTGCTCAACGAAATGTGGATCCACCCCAATCAAGCTCACCATCATCACCACACAACATCAACCAAATTGAGAAGCATGTTAACAATTGCCCTTGTTGCATCTTCCTTCAACAACAAACCATTGCTTTGAATGAGCACTTCACTTGGATTGAGTATCTTCTCATAAGATTTCAACAAACACCATCACTTGAACAACATCAAAACCCTCAATCAACAAATCCTACTTCTAATCCACCACCTACAAGTTCCACATCTCCAAACTCACCAACATCCATGCAACCAAAAGTTTATCTCCACTAAACCACCAAGCATTTTATATGCTTATGTTTCTCATTTTCAAATAACTCTCTTCAACCATTTGGGATTCAAGAAAGTTTGGTGACACACCTTGATTGGCACAATAAGATGCTCCACTTAATTTAGTATTCTATATTTATGGCTTTTGTAACAATGATTATGGGTTGACATAATCATTTTCTATCAATGAATGACTTAATATGTGTTCCTAATTATCTTTTGCCATGCTTATTATTTGTTGGTATTATAATATATGTGTTTGCTTGTGCCATGCTTGTGCTTCTAATATTTTTCTTGCACGAATTCCAATTCTCGAACCCTTGGTGCCCTCAAACGAGGGGGAGCATACATCAAGGGGGAGCTTTCCCTCTATTGGCTTAAACCTTTTTGATTTTACAAAAAGGGGGAGAAGTGAATATAAACTCACTAAATACTTGTCTAAAAGTTAATTTTTGGATTTAAAGAGTTTAGGTTTTGTAATCATCAAAAAGGGGGAGATTGTTGATATAAATAAATGACTAAAAACGTTATTCATATCTTTCGATATCTCTATGTTTTGATAATCACAAAACAAAAACTCATCAAACCTAAAGATTATGACATAAACAAGTATTTAGTAGTAAATACTCATCTTTACCATTTCATCTTTACCATTTAAATACTCATCTTTAAACAAAGTGTCTAATGTATTACAAGATCAAAGGAACACTTTTGTTAATCACTAGATATTTATAAAATGTCACAAAAACTTTTTATATCTTTTGTAAAACATTTTTGGAATTAAAAGAATATGTTTAATTCATTACAAATTTGTGAATTCAAATTTTCAACCAAAAATGGCAAATCTAATCCAGAAAAATTTCCCTCACAAAAGGACAAGAAAATCCAACGTTCAGGAGGGCGGCCCCCTTAATTTTACTAGGCGGCCCCCTTAATCATTAAGGGGACCGCCCACTAATTAAGGGGACCGGCACGCTCCAGAACAGTATTTTCTGGCCCTAAATATTGGATCATTTCACATATTTTTCTCACCGTTTTGCACTATAAACTTTCTGATCTAAATGATGAGGCGAAAAATGATTCGTTTTTAGGGGGTCATTTAAGCCCGAATCCGACTTAATTTGATCAAATATTGCCCTAAATCGTTCCTTTTGTGATTTTAGGTGTCTGGAGAGTGAATTCTGGAAAAGAGGCTATTTTGGACGTTTTTGGAGCATAAAGTGAAGAAAACGGCAAAGTACCAAAAATCCAAGCTGAAAATACAAGGTGACGGCGTCAAGACCAAAAGCTTGACGGCGTCAGACATGAAGAATTAAATATCGAAGGTGGTGACGGCGTCAGATGTACTGGTGACGGCGTCAAAGTGGCCAAGAATAAAATACCAAAGGTGGTGACGGCGTCACATAGGCCATCACAAGTGGATCTAGGGCGTCCGAGGAAGTATATGGCGGCGAGGTGACGGCGTCAGAATTAACTCTTGACGCCGTCAGAACGATTTTCCTATATATAGTTTTCTAGTTTTTTCATTAAAGAGGAGAGAAGTTTTGGTGAAAACCCTAAAGACGATTTTGGTGCCTCTTTTACAAGTTTTTCAAGGGTTCCAAACCCTTGAGACCTTGCATTGTAATTGAGATAAGTGTACTTTCAATTCAATCAATATGTCTATGTGTTGGTTGTTTATTTTTGTTCTTGTCTCAATTCTACTATGCTAGGCTAGATCTCTCTTGTGTTTGCTTAGATCTAATGAAACCTAGATGTTGATTATGTGTTAATTACTTGTCTATTCTTGTTTTGAATGAATGATTTATATGTTAGGCTTAAGAAAACTGGCAGATCTCCAAATGGTAACATGCTTGAACGTCTTAAGAAACATGAACCGAGGCGTACTAGGTCTTTATTGGTTGTATTTAATGCATGAGCCACTGTTTACAATCCCTATAGTTGTGCTGGGTCATGGTGTAGGAGGAGATAAGAGCTCATAGAGTTGGGGAGTTATGTATGCCACCCCACGAATGGTATTAAGGAATACAACCCGTCATTCATACAAGTGTAACAAGTAATTAACATGTAAAAGATATCTAGGGAGTAATGAAGTCTAAGTAAACACAATTTCTCCAACCACTGCTCACAACTTAGTATAATTTAGTTTAATTTTATTTTTACTAGTTTATTTTGATTGCATCTTAGCTTTGGGTTAGTTGATTAGCAACTAATTCCGCCCACTCCTTCAAAACCCGAGATTTTACTTGCTTTAATAAAAATATAAAAATACAAAAAGAATCATATTTCACCTCTAGAACTATTAATTAGGTTTTCTAATACTAGCGACACTATTCCTAAGCTGAACGATCAATCCCCCGGTACTTGTCACTATACTATACTACAACGATCAGGTACACTGCCTGGTGGGGGTTGTAAGCCTCGCGAGATCCCTCGAGAGGTAAAGCAAGGTGCGATTCCCACGCATCAAGTTTTTGGCGCCGCAGCCCGGGGAATAGTTATTGTCTAGGTTAGAATTTCTTTTTATTAGGTCTACTTGCTAGATTCCTTTCTAGTAAGATTTTTATTTTTATTTTTAGGTCTTCTTTAGTCTATCTTGTTTCTTCGTGCCTTTGTTCGTAACTCTTTACCATCCGACATCATGGAAGGTGGTAACATCTTTGAACCCATCATCCCACCACAACAAAACCCACCATTAGAACCCCTTAGGCCCCGAACCTTAGGAGAGTATTCCCGACCTAGCCACCAAGGCTACCGAAACACCATTGAGCTCACCGGAGCCAATGTGACCCCCTTGCGATCCGACACCATCCGGTTGGTGCAAAGCGGATGTGCATTCCATGGACTTCGTTCCGAAGATCCAAACCAACACCTTAAGGACTTCCTCAAAATCGTAGATTCCATAGACCTAGGTGTTGAAACTAGAGAGACTACCCGTTTACGCCTATTCCAATTCTCTCTACGGGATCAAGCTAGTCAATGGCTTGAGCGTTTACCCGCGGGATCCATCACCACATGGGATGATCTCACCACTCGTTTCCTTGCTCAATTTTTCCCACCGGGGAGAACTACTAAACTTAGGAATGACATCTTGATGTTTCAACAACGTCAAAATGAATCTCTTTATGAAGCATGGACTCGTTTCAAGGACTTACTCCAAAAAGTCCCTCATCATGGCATAGATCTTTGGCTCCAAGTCCAAATCTTCTATGACCATATCGACATCTCCACGAGGCGAACCATTGACCAATCGGCCGGTGGTAAGCTACGTGATCTTAGTGCGGAACAATCATGGGAACTCATAGAAGATCTTGCTCTCTATGACAACGAAAGTTGGAATGATCCCCGTGATTTGAACAAAACGGTCAAGGCAATATCTTTGCCTTCGAATAATTCAAGCACTCCCGACCGTAGGATCATGGAACTTGAAGGTCGAGTCAAGTCTCTCATGAAATCTTACGAAGCTCATAAGCCTTCAAGCCAAGTATGCAGAATCGCTTCTACATGCAAACTGTGCAATGGCCCTCATGAGACCTACAACTACATGGAACTTCCAAAACGTGCTTATAACGAATTCACATCATCACACGTAGGGCAGGGCCCTCGAACTTCTGCCGAAGCATATGAGGCATGGAAGGATAAACCTAATTTTAGAGGGTATCAAACACGAAGTGTATCATTCAATGACTCCTCACCACTCATTTGGTCCGAACATTTTCCATCGCAAAGTACCCCTAGGCGAAGCTGTGAAGATGATTTAAAAAAATTCATTCTTTCTCAAGAACTGCAGCTCACTACACTCGAGACAAAATTCAAACAACAGCAGGCTGACGTGAACAACAAGATTTGTAATCTGTTGACGGCTATCAAAGAGCATTTTGACAATAAGCCCATTCACGTTGATGAGGTTAAGTCTGCTACCGTCATGAGTCCGCCAGCATCCCCTGTAAAAATAAAAAGTCCTAGTAAGCTATTCAAACATCTATCTCCTAACGAAAAAGGACCTATCAACCCCCTGGACCAATCCACTTCGTAAACACCATCACCGCAATATCAGCTGCAGCATCCGATCCAACCCAACAACAAGCTGACAAACTCAGTCAGACAGCGAAGGATGAGATCTCAAAGGTTGACCACGCTTCTGCAAGGAAACTTACCAACTCACCCGAGCAATGCACCGCGCAGAAATCCGACAAACCGGATGAAATGAGCGAGACATCGGAGGAACAGGAGAAAGGCCCAACCATCTTGAGTAAATCTGTTATAGAAGAAGCCGGAATTGAGGATGTTATTAGTATAGGTAGCAATCAAACCGAGGAGAGCGGCTCTAAACTTTTCAAAATCTCCTGTACCATTGAGGGAAAGGTCTTAATTGATAGTCATATAGATCCTAGCTTCCCATTCAACGTAATCCCACTTTCCCTATATCACAAGGCTTTCCCAGAACACACTGTGTGCAAAAGGGTAGTAGAGAATTTGTCAATTAAGATTGGAGAGCTTGTTTACAAAACTGACCTCACCGTGGTTGATGACGTGGACCCCCTCGCCAATCAAACAATAACCAACCTTGTCCTTGGGATGCCATTCATCAATGAATCAGGAGCAATCCTTGACGAGAAAGATGGTAGTATATTACTCACCAATGGTGTTAGGACGGTGATTTTTCGTAGGGATGGTAAGGAGGTTTATGAGTATCGTCCCTCCCTTGAGGGGAATCTATATGGGTCAAAGGATGGAGAGTTGAGAAAGATCAAACGACGTGATCCGAATAACCTAAAAATCCCTTGCATGATCGGTCATAAGTACTTCGAAAACATATACATTAATGTATTCCTGCCAAAGAATTTCATGTCATTGTTTCATTATAACAATATCTGCAGATGGGGGATGATTTACAAGGGAGAGAAGGTGGTTGGTAAGGATCATGAAATCCAAGTGTTCGTAGGAAATATGGCATTCCCTATGGAGTTCACGATTGTGGACAACATAGAGGACTTTGTTGACCCTAGGCTATCGCAAGTCGTCTTTGGAGCACCCTTTTGTGAAATCACTAAGTTGATAGTGGATGACTTGAACGGAATCATGACTTTCACTGACGGGATTAGGAGGATTTCATACCAAACGCCATACAAAAGAAGAGACCTTAGGGAAATAGATTGCGACGGGCTCGATGTGATGAGCTCCCAACTTGTCTTGTGTGATGATGATGTTAGGAGAGGGTGTGGAAATATTTCTGATTTATCTTGTGGGTTCTTTAAGGATGTTAGTAAGCTTGGCTCTAAGTATCGACAGAATGTTTTCGAATTCGAAGATCCGAAGTACTTACACTATGAAAGCGATACTAGTTTAGAAGACGACCTAGAGAATGAAACCAATGATGAAATCACGTAGTAACCCGCGACTTTGAGTCTAGCTACAAGACTCGTAAATAAAGAAAAGCGCTTCTTGGGAGGCAACCCATGTTTTGTGTGATTTTTATTTGTTTGATTGTTATTTGTTACCGTATGCATGTTTTATTTTTATTGTTGGTTGATCATGTTTCTCTACTAAAAAAAATGGAAATACTTTATTATGTTGTTTAGCCTAGTCTTAACTTCAACCTAGAGGTATTTTTGCAAAAGATAAGTGTAAGGGGAAACCCCAAATATGTTTTTAAGAAACAAACCGATCATGATTATCCACAATATTTAATGAACATGTATATTCGTATTTGTTAGAGTCAAATGCTTGTATTGAGTCATAATGAAGTTTTGCAGGATTTTCCAGGAAGTAGGACAAAGTTTTTCCAGAAATTTTCCGGAAACTTAACATAAGGATTTCTGCAGGTTCATTCTGACGGCGTCAGGGAATTGCTCTTGACGGCGTCAGGAGTCAAAAATCTGGAAATTTTACCGGTTTTGTTTTTCTAACGGAGTCTTATGGTTTTTGTGAATTATTAAGTTTTATAATCTCCAGGAAATCTGCAAACTTCATTCCACAAGCATTATATCTTACTTTGTTTTCTAGGATTTAGTAACTTATATAGGATGCCGCCGATTTTACGCGAGGTTGCCTTGTCTACTTTTTTCAGGATTTACAGGTTATATGTGACAAGAAGATGATTTATATTCTGGAAGGGAAGCTTTGATTGTTCGTTTTCTTGGAAGAAGATTTAACCTGGCCAACTAAAATCCATACCGAGCGAATCAGGGGAGTATTTAATTTCATTATCTTTACTTTTTAACTTTTACATTCTTTACTTGAACATTGGGGACAATGTTCATCTTAAGTGTAAGGGGAGGGTAAAAAGATGATACCTTACATATGCACTTTCGCTTGAGTTTGTTTTGTTTGATAGTAGATGAGTAATAAAACTATGAGAAATACTTGTTAGTGTAATTTTAGCGCCAAATTTAAAATTTTTTACAACATTTAGGAGTGAAACTTTAGCCATAGCAAGCGTCTCATGGATAGGGGATTGTATGACTAGCACATAACCGTATATTCAGAAAAATTTTCCACCCAAATATGTGAGGTTCGCCTTTAGATTTGATAGGAAAAGCATTCATTATTAGTGCTCATGAGTGTACCGGTAGCATTTAGATTCTAGAACTTGCGTTAGTAATGCATCCCGAGACCGCTAGTGAGACTACATTCGTGTGGTAGGATTTACTACATGATAAGAGGCATTAGGATCACCCTTGTGTTAAACCCGTATTATAATTACTTGACCATTTAAGTCATATTACTTGGCTAGTTAAGTCAACTAATTTTTCCCACACCCTTAGCGTTGTACTCATTTTTAGTACACGATACCCCTAGTACACCCCTCCGAGCCTATCTTTTCGTTTCTAACTTTAAGCATTTTACTTAAAGGAAGAATTTGTTACACCCCACTTAAATGTACACCCAAATCGCCTTAGCCTTCCGTGTATGCGCTCATTTTTTAGTGCATTATTGTTATTTGTTAAACCCTAAGTTAACTTTCTAATTGATTACATGGTTGCTAAGTCGAGTCATATCCTTGTACATATTGTTTTGGGACTATTGGGACTCATGGGTAAGTACTTATTTTATGGAGTAATGGGGAAGAACATAATATTATTACCCCCATATGTACGTTAATCTAGTGCTCCAAGTGTTTTGATTTTCTTAATTCGAGTCATTAGATTAGTTTAATGTAAAGTATGTAAAGATTCAAGTGTAAGGGGAATTCTCATCCCCTATGATGTATTATTTTGGATGGTAGGGTAAGAGTGTATGCAAAAAAAAAAAAAAAAAAAAAAAAAAAAAAATCGAAAAATTAAGAAAAAGAAAAAGAAAAGAAAAAAAAAATAGAAAAGAAAAAAAAAGAGAGAGAAAAAACATACGGACTACCATCCCGTTTCTATTCTATGTTTATTTTATGTTTTTGTTATTTTTCATTTATTAGCTTAAGTCGAGTCTAGTCTTGGCTTAGCAACGCCATCTTGTACATGTAATTAACTAAGATTGTTAACTCGCCACCAGTAAAACTTCCTTTATCCAATAAAACCGTGTAATTCATATCCCTACACCTAACGTTATAACCCTTTAAAAGACCTCTTTGATAGTTTATCCTAGGTGCTTACGCCATATGGTGGAGGTTTGATCCTTTCACAAGCCTATGGTAATCTATTTTGCTATGACAGGTAGTGAGAGATATCTTCCATTTCCATAATGTTATATTACTTTATTACACCCGAGAGATGTGAGTATCTAAACACTATTTGTGAGGTGCTTGTGTATGACCTCCGTGCTTGTCTATTGGTCTTTAGTGGAACGATTATTTGTTGTAATTACTTTTATATTAGTGTTAAATGACCCCTAACTTGTCTTTTGAGTAGAATAAAAGCTCATTTGCTTGAGGACAAGCAAATCTCAAGTGTAAGGGTATATGATGAGGCGAAAAATGATCCGTTTTTAGGGGGTCATTTAAGCCCGAATCCGACTTTATTTGATCAAATATTGCCCTAAATCGTTCATTTTGTGATTTTAGGTGTTTGGAGAGTGAATTCTGGAAAAGAGGCTATTTTGGACGTTTTTGGAGCATAAAGTGAAGAAAACGGCAAAGTACCAAAAATCCAAGCTGAAAATACAAGGTGACGGCGTCAAGACCAAAAGCTTGACGGCGTCAGACATGAAGAATTAAATATCGAAGGTGGTGACGGCGTCAGATGTACTGGTGACGGCGTCAAAGTGGCCAAGAATAAAATACCGAAGGTGGTGACGGCATCACATAGGCCGTCACAAGTGGATCTAGGGCGTCCGAGGAAGTATATGGCGGCGAGGTGACGGCGTCAGAATTAACTCTTGACGCCGTCAGAACGATTTTCCTATATATAGTTTTCTAGTTTTTTCATTAAAGAGGAGAGAAGTTTTGGTGAAAACCCTAAAGACGATTTTGGTGCCTCTTTTACAGGTTTTTCAAGGGTTCCAAACCCTTGAGACCTTGCATTGTAATTGAGATAAGTGTACTTTCAATTCAATCAATATGTCTATGTGTTGGTTGTTTATCTTTTGTTCTTGTCTCAATTCTACTATGCTAGGCTAGATCTCTCTTGTGTTTGGTTAGATCTAATGAAACCTAGATGTTGATTATGTGTTAATTACTTGTCTATTCTTGTTTTGAATGAATGATTTATATGTTAGGCTTAAGAAAACTGGCAGATCTCCAAATGGTAACATGCTTGAACGTCTTAAGAAACATGAACCGAGGCGTACTAGGTCTTTATTGGTTGTATTTAATGCATGAGCCACTGTTTACAATCCCTATAGTTGTGCTGGGTCATGGTGTAGGAGGAGATAAGAGCTCATAGAGTTGGGGAGTTATGTATGCCACCCCACGAATGATATTAAGGAATACAACCCGTCATTCATACAAGTGTAACAAGTAATTAACATGTAAAAGATATCTAGGGAGTAATGAAGTCTAAGTAAACACAATTTCTCCAACCACTGCTCACAACTTAGTATAATTTAGTTTAATTTTATTTTTACTAGTTTATTTTGATTGCATCTTAGCTTTGGGTTAGTTGATTAGCAACTAATTCCGCCCACTCCTTCAAAACCCGAGATTTTACTTGCTTTAATAAAAATATAAAAATACAAAAAGAATCATCTTTCACCTCTAGAACTATTAATTAGGTTTTCTAATCCTAGCGACACTATTCCTAAGCTGAACGATCAATCCCCCGGTACTTGTCACTATACTATACTACAACGATCAGGTACACTGCCTGGTGGGGGTTGTAAGCCTCGCGAGATCCCTCGAGAGGTAAAGCAAGGTGCGATTCCCACGCATCACTAAACATCCTTTTCCATCCTCTAAAAATCCTTTGATCTTTGTTTCAAAGTGATTCAAGCCTCAACACTCAAGTGCAAAGAGAAGAATACTTCTATTAGAAGTATTACAACTTAATATCATCTTGCTATCTAAGTTGTTTGTTTGTTTCATCTTGTTGATCTTTCATATTTTGGTGAATAAGGTGTATGTATTAGTTAGCTAGATTTAGTTGTAGAATCTAGAATTGTTGTAAGTGTGAAGTGGAACTTGAAGTGAAGAAGTAGTGTTGGATAGTAGTGGAGATAGGAGATAGTAGCAATAGTGACCAGTAGTGAAGTAATTGAAGCTTCCAAGTGGAGAAGACTAGAAGACATTAGTAGATTGAAGTTGTGAAGACACTAGTGGCTTGAAGGTGCAAAGACATTATTGGTTTGAAGTTGTGAAGACATTGGTGCTTTGAAGTTGTGAAGTTGCAAGACATTGAAGTTGCGAAGTATTTTGTGAAGGCATGAAGATACTTGTGGTGTGAAGAAGTATAGAAGAAGTAAAAGTTGTGAAAAAGTTGTGGTGTGATATTTGGTGTGAGATTGGTTCTAGCTACGATTAGAACTCGACATTTTGCTTTGTGTCGTTAATTGGTGTAAGCTTTTGGTGTGTACGGTTTTCTCCGCCATAAGGGAGGTTATTGACTTAGTGAAGAAAACTCTCTAGTTCGGTGCTCGGGGAGTGGAGTAGGGTAAGGAAGGTGTCCTTGTAGCCGAACCACTATAAATCCTTTGTCTCTCGGTTTGATCCTTCCATCTCTCATTCTTTACTTGTTTACTTACTTGCTTCTCGTACATTATTATTATTGTGTGTTGTGCATATATTGATTTCACATAAAGATCAAACTAGGTTCCATTTAAAACCTTAACTATACATTAGTAAAACATAAGTATATACAATTATTAAAACACATATACATATATAAATACTTACTTATAATTAAATGAGATATATGAAATTATAAGCTCTATTCAACACTTTAAATAAGTAGTATCTATGTGATATAGGTAAATTAATTTGTATCTATACTTTAGCTTCAAAAGGTTTTTACAATTACCATTAAGTCTTTGAAAGTGAACTTTTATTAAACGAAAAAGACGCAAAACTATTCAACCCCCCCCCCTTCTAGTTTTCCACATCGATCTTGCAAAGACAAAATCGATCCTAAGTAGGATATGATCCCGATCTTGAAAACCTTGGTATCGAGATTTTCGAGCCGAAGGTGAACCGAATTCGATTATTAGATTATATTTCAATTTTAATTTGTGTAAGACAACACACCTTTACAAATAAACCGAGCTTTTCGAGTGATCAAGCTCAAACCGAGTTCAAACTTTCTCGATCCTGGATAACATGATCGGGAGGTCCTTGCATACTTGCTTCTTATTAGTGTCTGTGACAAACGGTATACACCTACCAAGCCGGTGTAATGTAGGATATAATATCAAGTCACAAACATGTATTCCATGGTGGTGGTTGTGATTCGTGGGTGTAGAAGAAAAAGAGAAGTATTGGAACCTTAGAAAGAATGAGAGAAAAACTAGAGAGTATTAGATTGATATGAATGAAGGTCCAACCCTCTCCACATGTGGAGAGGGGTATTTATAGTCCTAACAAAGAAAAGCTAAAACGCCCACACCCGGGCTGTGGATCAGGCATACAGTGGGTAAAGACCTGTCCTTCTTCCACGATGTAACTTAATCTAATACTAACTAACTAATAACTAAACTAACTACGAGCTAACTTAATGCTATTACTATAATTAGGTGACCGAGACTTTTACAGGAATATTTGTATTCCTAACAATCTCCCCCTAAGCGAGGTCACCTTGGAAATTAAGCTCTTTGATCTTTAAGCATTCATAAGTCTTTGTAGCTCGTAGGTTCTGATTCTTCACTTTTCTGCACACTTTGTACTTCAAGCAATGAACTTGTGATTTGGATTCCTTTGTGATGTGTGATCTTTGAGCTTCTTTGAGATCATCAGCCACAGTAAATCTCCAAGCTCATCCTTAGTCGTATTGCCTTCATGTGATGTAGTGACATTAGGACCTTCATGCTCACACCCTTCTGGATCAGGAGACTTTACATCAGAGTTGCGGATCAAGAGACTTTTCATCAGAGTTGCGGAAATGTTGTTGGTAGTCTCTCAACATTCATTGTAGTAAGTCTCTCTTCATCATTGATAGTGAGGAGGATGTGTGAGCATGAGGTATGGATTGACCCGATTCAGCTGGAAATAGGAGCCATTAACGCCATCTTTATATGTGTCCCTGAAATAAAACAGTTAGCAATAAAGATAGAGAACGAATATGGCTTTGTCATTCGTTCTGCGAGGACAGACTACCCTCCGGTTTTGTGAAAACCGACCTGTGATCAGGTATTGTCTCTTTTAAAGAAGACTCTCCTTGACAGGAATTTCTAGCTTGTAGTAATGAATTTTCCAAAGAATCCACTTCGGAATCTTCATACTTAGCATGTTCTCATACCGGAACGTCTCAAAGCAGACAGCACGATAGAGTGAATCGGTGAATAAATATTCACGGATTGATGAGAAATTGATTTATAGAAATCACTCGCGTGTCATATGATAAAAAATTTTGAGACACGACGAGAGTTTTAAGCTTTGAATCACATTTCCATCAAAAATACTTTTGTTTTGAAAGATTATACACAATCAATGTGCTCGAAAAATTAGTTTGTGAGCACATTGAAAGGTTTTAGCAAAAGTATCCGTCAATCCATATCCTTGAACAAGTTTGATTCAATGTTGAATCGCACCATCGTTGCTTTCCAGTTGTCACTTGATCATTGATCCAAGATGGATCTCACATGTCACCTACCAAGTGCTTGAGTGATGTTTGCTCTAGAAGGACTTCCATCTTCATTGTGTATGTTTATCATATCACTCGGATGTTCTGGCAATACCACAAGGATAATGCGTAGGACTCTAAATATTTTATCTTATTTTCCACATTGTGTGAAACAATAAGTATATTTGGAATGTGTCCTATCAAGATTTATGGATAATCTCATGGCTCTAGACTCAATAGTGCGTTTTGATCCGCTCCTGGAGACTGGGGAGGCGTCTCCTGTTTTAGGTATCAACATAGCTCGCAATGAGCGGTTGATACATTGCACAGGGTTCCCCGTGAGAATGAAACAAGCTCTTTTAAGAGAACTTGAGTGGTTGGGAAGTTTAGTGCAGTGCGTCACTGGGTCCATGACGTCTTGTCTTTAATACCGGTGTTACCTTAGGAATCGCCAGTAGATTATGAATTGAACCCGGTTTCTGCCCTAAGGTTGAATATATGGAGGGCTATTTCTTTTCACCCTTTCTCATTTCATTTCTTTTTCATTCTTCAACCCCTTCAGTGCTTGCCGAGACTTCACCACTAGAACCTTGTTGGGTTTGTTCCAATCCTAGCTCTATCTCAGTCCGCACTCTTCCCTTTCTCACTTTACTCCTTTTTTCAATCTTTCCTAAGGACTTCTAATCTATCTATTAATTGTCCCTGGGAAAATCCTTCCGGTTCTGGTGGATCATGGGAACTCATACCTAACCTTAACCATCCTTATAACTCCATGCATAAAGATAAATGGTCGGTCTTTGGTATAACTTCCACAAACGCCTTTTGCTCCCCCTCAATATGTGCATCGATATTCGAAAGTGTTTAGCACATATACAGGAGCCTTTTATTGAGTCCAAAAGATCACATTTGATTATCAGATTTCATATTTAAATCACATTCTCTCCCCCGATCAAAAATTTCAAATCTTTTGAGATTTTTGATCTTAATTGATTTAAATAAGTTAGGAAACGTTTGGGAGAGAAATGCGGATAATTTTAATATTTTCTGATACAAGGAACTTTTTTCATGCTCCCCCTCAATCTGTGAGGGAGGTTGTTATGTGTCAGATTTGATGAGTTTGCAAAAGATTTAAAGTTTTAACGAAAACTCTTTGAAAATGTCCTCATTCTGACACATAACCATCACAAATCGTTTTGTTGCAAGGTTTTTGTACAAAGTGTGGAGAGTTTTGATGATACGTAAAATTTTGAGAAATCATTCTCCCCCTCAATCAATGACGGATGTTAAAGCTTAAGTAAATGATGTCATTGATTGAGTGAAAGTTCAATTTGATTTTCAATCAAAATGTCATGGTACCACCAAGTTTTGCACAAATATTTTCTGAAAAATCATAGAAGGGAAAATATTTGGCGATAAAAAGAAGATTTCTCTTCTTTATCAAGAAATAATGCACTGAAGCGTACATTAGATCGAGGAAACATGGATATAAAGTAATCCATGCCCAGGTGAACTTCACCCGGTAAAAGGAACAACCGTCTTTTTGGCAACGTGTTTTCCCCATTATGAAAAACGGGTTGCTATCTGAAGTAATAGCAGGCCATGGTTTTAAGTCCGGGTTACAGCCTGAAATGACTGTAAGCCATAATTTTTTTAAGAATATTTGGAGATACGACATGTTTTTGAAAAAAACTTTATTTGAAACCGAGAAACTCTTGCTCAAGCATATGTATGATTCCGTGTCATTATTGAATGACATTTCTAGAAACGTACATAATATTGATTACACAAGAGACATATCGTGAGAAGAATATTTTTGGATTTTTATGATTTTTCAGATTTTTATGGTTTTTATAGGTTTTATATTTTTCTATTTTCTTTTTGATAAATCTTATATACAAACGATATGTGAAGCCAATCCTTCAATCATCATTCTCTTCTTGGAGAGACTTAAGAGTTTCTGGAGTGAGGCTCTTCATCCCAAGTTGTGGGAGAATGAACTGAAATCTTTCCCGAGAAAGAGCCTTTGTGAATATATCAGCCAGCTAAAACTCCGTTCTCACAAAGTAGAGTTCCACTATCCCCTTCTCCACTTGTTCTCTGATGAAGTGATGACGAATGTCTATATGCTTGGCTCTGGAGTGCTGGACATTGTTGCAACACAGGGCAATGTCACTTTTGTTATCACAATACATTGGGATTTTGTTGAAGTCATACCCATAATCTGATAATTGTGATCTCATCCACAAAATTTGAGCACAACACGAGGACATGGCTATGTATTCAGCTTTGTGGATGATATTGAAGTGCACATCTGCTTTTTGGACGACCAGCTAACAAGTTTCTCACCCAAGAATTGAGCATCTCCGTAAGTACTTCTGCGAGTATCTTGACATCCCGCATGATCAGCATCTGAGTAGGCCGTGAGAGCCATTGCATTGTCTTTAGGGTACCAAAGACCCATATGGATTGTCCCTTGGAAATATCTGAAAATTCTCTTGACAGCCTCCAAGTGCTTTTTGGTGGGTTTGGATTGATATCTGGCACACATGCATACGGCGAAAAGAAGGTTTGGCCTACTTGCTGTGAGGTACATGAGAGATCCAATCATGCTTCTGTATTTGGTCTGATCAATGGTTACTCCAGCAGAGTCGTCATCGAGTTTGGATCTTTCAACTATGGGTGTATCAACTGTGTCACTTGAATCAAAGCCAAACTTCTTGAGGATGTCACTAGCATACTTGGCTTGATTTATGAAGATGCCGCTCGGGTTTTGTGAGATTTGTAACCCCAAGAAGAAAGACATTTGTCCCATCATAGACATTTGAAACTTAGAACTCATTTCTGTAGCAAAGCGATCACATTCCTTGGAATCAGACGATGCAAAGATGATATCATCTACATAGATTTGAACGTGAAGTAGGTTGTTTCCAGTCTTCCTAGTGAACAAGGTTGGATCAACCACACCCTTGGTAAATCGATTTGCAAGGAGAAACTTGGAAAGTGTGTCGTACCAAGCTCTCGGAGCCTGTTTGAGACCATAGAGTGCCTTTTTCAAGCGGTATACATGATTTGGTCTTTCTGGATCCATGAAACCTTCAGGTTGAGTAACATAGACTACCTCCTTTAAGTCCCCATTCATGAAGGCAGTCTTAACATCCATTTGATAAACAATCATGTTACTGCTGGCAGCATTGGCAAGAGAGATTCTAATGGCCTCAATACGAGCAACAGGTGCAAACGATTCTTCAAAGTCAATACCCTCTTGTTGACTGTATCCTTTCGCAACTAATCGAGCCTTGTTTTTCAACACATCACCATGCTCATCAAGCTTAACTTTGAAAATCCATTTGAGAGCGATAATCATAGCACATTCAGGTGGTGGCACTAATTCCCATACATCAAGGCGATCGAACTCATGGATTTCTTCTAGCATGGCAGTGAACCAGGATACTTTGGCAAGTGCATCCTTGAAATCTTTGGGTTCGATTTTGGATAATACGGAGTTGAAGAAGCACCACAAGGCATCGGTAGCAAGCTGTTTTCTGGTGGACACTAGTCGTAAGGGATTACCTATGATGTTATCAATTGGGTGATCATTGGTCCATTTTCTGAGATGTTCATGAGGTTATGGATAGTGAACAGATATGGTAGAATTTGATTCTCCGGATGATGATGTTTCGGTGGATGGTTCGGGAGCGAACACATTGACAAATGGTTCATCTTCAAGAGGGGCAAAAGGATTGTTTTCACATGAATTATTGGTTGTCGCTTCTTGACTTTCAGAGGAAGAAAGTTCATTTGATACATGTTGGGAGTTGCTAAATTCTGGAGCATCCTGTTCAAGTGAAATGGAAGTGGATGGATCATTTGTGACACGAGAAGCATCAACAACCATATCATTAGGTTCTGCAGCTTGTTGTTCAGGAGCTTGAGGTTGCTGCGACTCAAAGTACTCATCAAACATGGGGTCAAATAACTTCTTCAATTCTTCACAAGTAGGCGGAACATAGGAAGTGCCGGGTTTGGAGGGCTGTACAAGTCCCGAACTTATTGGTCCAGGAGACAAAAGATTTGGTGAGGGTCCAGAACTGGTGTGTCCTGAAGCCGTATGCTTTATACGTGACATGGATTGTTTCCATGATTTGTCGGGTTCTTTTGTTGTAGATTCGGTACCCTTTTCGATCTGCTGGATATCTGACGAATACCCCAATATCAGCCTTAGCTTTAAGCTTCCCTAAGTCTTCACTATCGTTAGTTGGGTATCACAGGGCACCAAATACACGAAGAAATGAGAGATCAGGCTTTTTGAGGTGCATCAGCTCATACGGTGTCTTGTTGTGGATAGGATGTATCAATGACCGATTTTGAGTGTAGCAAGCAGTAGCAATGGCTTCAGCCCATAGAAACATTGGTGTCTTTGAAAATATCAGCATAGTGCGAGCAGCTTCAACTAGTGTGCGATTCCTTCTTTCAACAACTCCATTTTGTTGAGGAGTTCGAGGAATACTCTTCTGATGACTGATGCCGACACTTTCATAGAATTTGGTGAGTTGTTGGTTAACAAACTCATATCCATTGTCTGTGCGAATGATCCTAACACTTTTGTTAAGCCTTACTTGCAACTGCTTGATGATTTTGATGATAATATCGGGAGTTTCATCCTTGGATCTTAAAAACTTCACCCATGTGAATCTTGAATAGTCATCCACAATAACAAAAATATATCTTTTCCCATTGAAGCTTTGCATTCTCATGGGTCCACACAGATCCATGTGAAGGGTATGGAGAACTTCAGTGTTGGAGTTGGTAGGTTTTGGTTTATGAGTTTGTTTCTTGCTTTTCCCTAATTGACATGATGAGCATAGATGATCTTTTTCATACTTCAATCTGGGCATGCCTCGAACAAGATCTTTGCGATAAATGGTTCAAACGCCGGTGCCATAACCATGATTTGCTTTTTGAGGCCTTAGACAGTAAGCAAATGGGAGAGGACCGCATCATGTCTTCAATAGAGATGGTATACAAATTTGTACCATGACTTCCCTTAAGGAGATCAACTCCGTCCAATTCTCTAACGAAACATGTGTGTTTTCTGAAATCCACTTCGAGATCAGAATCACAGAATTGACCAACAGAGAATAAGTTGTGCCCAAGTCCTTCCACATAGTAAACTCTATAAATCACACTATCACCAAACACATAATCACCATACCCCATAATAGCCCCAAAGTGGTCGTTTCCATATCTAACTATCCCAATAAACTTTTTCACGAAATTTCTGAGCCGAGAGCGATCCCCAGTCATATGTTTTGAGCAGCCTGAGTCCAAATACCACAGGACGATTTGTACGACCTACATTTGAAACCAGACAGATATGGATAACTGAAAAACATGGATCCCCAAGTGTAATTGGGATCCAATATGCTAGCACATGCATACTTAAGAGATACAGGATCAGTATTTTCATTGGTTCTCACAGATAAACCGATGCCAGTGGAAGCGGTTGTCTTACTATCAAGGCATTGGGTCACTAAAGGGAATTTTCTACCAGTAGCCTTCCATCTCTTAACCTCTAAAGTCTTAGGGTCGGGCATGTAAGTCAATGGGCACTGGTTTCCCAGAGTGAATTTTCTTCTAGTAGGTTTCCACTGATATTCTACACTGTTAAATACTTTTCCTGTAGCTTTCCAAGTATTGTTATCCTGTTTGTGTGCCTTAGCAGATTTAACTGGGATTTATAAGAGGATTTCAAAAAAGACACAACACATTCATCATGATTACCTGAGATTAAACAACCGTTACAATTCTTACAAGTTGCATTAGAATTCGAATTAATTACAGTACGCTTAACGAAAATACTAGAATCAACACGATTCTTTTTGTTCAAATCAATCTTATTGTTCCTAAGGTGGTCTTCTACTTTCTTCCCTTGATCACTCTTAGCAGGCGAAGTCCTATCATTCCTTGTATTGCCTTTAGGCTTTGACCCGCTAGCTTTAGTGACATTGATTACTCATGTAGAATTGACGATGGGAACATTAGATTGTTGCAAAGTTGTTTGGTTTCTAGGTGGTGATGTGCTATGATCAGAACTAGCCAGAGGTTTTTCAAAAGTATCATGCTTCTTTAAATTCCTAGATGAGGATGTGCCATTTTTATCACGCATGTTGGGAATCTTGGGACACGTACCTATGGCATATTCTAACAACTCTTGTGACCGCTTGGTAAGAAAGCAAACATCCGATAGGGAGTTATCAGATGGTCTTACCATTCTATCTTCTTCAATGGTTTCACGGGTCATGTCAAGGCAGTTTTTAAGATGTCTAAGGTAATCGTTATGGACTAGCTCATTGTTCTTAAGGGGAAGAGGAATGAACACAGCCTCACATGCATACTTTTTACAATTACAAACCACAGAATCGATATTGTCACTTTTATACATCGGCATTTTCCCTTTCACCTTTGTCTTTAGATTCTCAATTTCATTAAGCAAAGAGGTTATTTTTTCATTGGTTTTATCACGAGTGATCTTGATAGAATCATATAACTCTTTGTAATGTTGTTTAACTTTAGAATTTTCAGCTTGAAAACAATCATTTTCATGTTTAAGTAAGTTGATTGTGTTTTGAAGTTGAAAGTTATGAGAATCTGCAGACATTGGTTTATGGGTGTTGATCACAGCATTCATGGGAGACTTCAATTGGGCAATTTGAGCCCTCAATAACCTAATCGTGTTCGTGTGAGCTTGGATTTTTTCATCCCTTTTTGCTAATTCAAAATATGCATCAAATTCCGGAGCATCAGAAGATGTCTTGGCCTTTGATATTTTCATTTTTTCTTCTAAATGTTGATATTTTAATTGTAAATTAAGATTCTCAACTTCTAGTTTATAAAGATGCTTGACCATGTTGTCATGATCATCATTTTGAATTTTTTCAAGCAATTTCAAATTCTCCCCCTCAAGCTCAACACGATTGTGAAGGTTATTCAAAGCAATAGACATTTCATGAAACTGACAAGCATTAAGAGAAGAATCTGTAGCAGTGTAAAACACTTCTTCTGAAATACATTTAGCAATCAAGTTGTCATTCATGATGAGAATATTTTTTCTGGCAATTTTACTATGCTGGAGATCTATTGTTTTTTGTTTACACTCGTTTTCCACATGTTTAAACACTTCTTTCATTTCCTTAAGCTCAACGTCAAGGGATTGTCGTAAACCCTCAAAATGTTCTTTGATTAGTTTAAAAAATGGGATGACTTCAGTTAAGTAACACTCTTTGGTTAGCTCAAATCCCCGTTCACCCTCAGTGATTCCCGTTGGTGTGATTCTCTTTTTGCATGTTTTATCAAAGTCAGTGAACATTTGACACAGGACATAAATGCTAATAAGAGTTTTACATTGCGTGGGAAGTGACAACTGAACTAAGTGCATCGGTGTATTGGGGGGATACACTGTTGGGGCAGCTAACTTTTGGGATGTCTTGGCCTTAATTTCCTCAGCTTTTATTTTCTCAATGTCTAAGGGCCAAAATACCTGTTCTGGTGTTAACTTAGTTTGTGGTGCAAAAATAGTCACTCGATTTTGTTCATAATAATCATGGGGCTTAACAATGACTCGGTGTTTAATGCACTTTGGATCCTTCATTTTATTATCAAAACTCTCTCTATTGGCAGAATCAAGTTCATCCAATTCTTTATCGGACCAACTATTTGGTGTTTCATGGTTGGGAGTAAGCATAACCTTAGCATCATAGAGGGCAGGTTGAGAGGCTCTAACGCTCTTAAGGAAGTTTGTTTTAGGCAATCCTAAATCTTTATCACTATGCTTATCCCAAAGTTTAATTTGCTTTTCCATCATTTGAGCTGTTTGACAGGTTTGGCCTTGAACATACAACTTGTTTTCAAGTTTGTTTTTCAACTGCTTAAGGTTGGCAAATTCGTTTAATAGTTTCTTTTCCTTTTCTTGAAATTCACATTTTAGGAGATTTAAACTATCCTGAATTTCCTGTTTTTCCTTAAGAACACGATCACGTTGATTTTGAAAAGATTTAATCTCTTGTTTAGAGGTCATTTCCTTTAAATTTTGTTCAGTGATGTAAGCATGCATTTGCAATTCCAATTTTTGTTCACGTTCAGTTAGCTCAAATCGTGCACGTTGTTCATAGAACCTTACTTGATCCTTAAGAGTATTTATCCTAGTTGTTAGAGTGTCATCAGGTGCAACAGCAGTGTACTCATCCAATTCACTCATATCGTCATCAACAGAGGATATATTACTTGATACAACAGACTTGACGTTGTGCTTTACATATTGTTCATATGAGACAATATTGCTATTTCCAAAATTTGCACTATTTAATTCAACAACGTCTGTTTGTTGTACTTCGTTATATATCGTTTGTTCATGCATCACATCATTATCACTTACAACAGAAGACTTTCCACACGATACGTCAGAAGTACTGTCGTGATCCAAATGTTGCTCAGTTGGGAACTCATTAATAGTTTCCAATTCAGCCTCATTTGATTCACGAACATTATTTTGTCGTATATCATTGATGGTCTTTTGTTCATCGTTGTTAGCACATATATCATATAATTTTAGTACCTCAGATATGATGGATGAGTTGGATTGATCAGATTGTTGTGTGGGTGAGACAACAGATGATAAATTAGCCATGAAGATTGTCTGAGCAGTGGGTTCGTCATCAACATCTGAGTCAAAAGCATCACAATCTTCTGCTTGGAAGATGTTTGGATCATTAAGAGCTAAATCCTGAACTGGCTGTTCATCCACATCATCATCGAATGTCTTTCCATCATCCCCAGCAAGAAATGCCAATTCATCCTCATTAAGGACCACTCCATTCTCTTGAGCTTCCATGAGCAACATTTTGTCCTTAAAGTAATCTGAGTTTTGAGGATGTTTTGGTTGAGTGCAGTTTCTGGCAAAGTGACCTAAACCCCCACAGTTGTAACATTTTGGTTGCCTTCCTTGTCCCTGATTCACATTTGCAACTCTGTTCTGAAAGTTACCCCTCACAGCATTCCTTTGATTCACATTCTGTCTTCCCTGAACATTCTGCACCATTACTTTTCCATCTTCCACAATAGCCTGATTGCATGGTTGGAAGAAGTTCTGAGTTGATTGTTGGAAGATGGGAGTGCAGCCCTGAAATATTGAACAAGCAGAGACACTTGATTGGAAAGATTGTCAATCATCTTGTCAGTATGAGAGTATCCTGAGTCGAGGTGAGTATTCATGGCAGCCGATGATTGTAGAGATGAGTGATCCATTGATGACACAGGTTGATTAGTTGGCACAATATTAGTCATGAAAGCAAGTGAATCACTTGTGACAGTTGGATTGAGCTTCTCTCTTAATTGACGATCATAAGCAGCATGCTTCTCATGTTGTTGTAAATAAGAAAAGAATTGCTCATAGTTCGTATTTCTCAATCCTTTGTTGAGCTTGACAGCAGTGACAAAACGATCCCACTCAGGTGACATGTTGTTCACAAACTTAGAGTTGAGTTGAATGTTGGGCATTGTCATTTTGATCATTCTCATGTCAAACCAGCTTGTGAAATCTGACATAGTAATCGGTAATGTTTTCACTAGGATTCATTTTGAAATGTTCAAACTCATCATACAATTGAGATTCACGGTCTTCTTTGGTAAGCTCTGAGCCAGACAGAAGCATTTTGACATTGTCCCACACAGCTTTGGCTTCAGTGTTGAAGTTGATTAGCTTGTACACATCTTTGGGTAACCCTTGTATTACTATGTTGGAGGCTCAAATGTCAGCATCATAGCGCTTCTTTTCAACATCAGTAAGATCATTGTATGTGCGTGGTCTATCAATTCCATGAACAACAGAGCCATCCTCAGCTGTGGAGATAGCATCTCTGGTTGTACCCATCTGCATAGGACCTTCATCAATAGATCACAGAATGTTCTCACCATTTTCTTTACCCAAGCAATACAGTCTGATTCTTTGTGCCCATGATTCATAATCTGTCCTGTCTAGCATCGGAGGTCGGGTGTCGGACCCAGCAGCTTGAATGTCATCTGATACTGTCGACATCTCAAAATCTTCAAACGGGATTTTACAGCTTTTGTGACTTAAACCGAGAAATGATTCTTTCTAGGAATTTTACTAAAGTCAACAAAAGACACCGGAAGATATATTCAGCAGATTAAGCTAAGAGAGAGATACCAGATGAGTCACAGTTTGCATCAAGTGTTAAGTTGTGACAAGTCAAGTTGCAATATATCCAATTGAGATTAGTCAAGTCGTAAGGATTAACTCACAACGTCAGATCACAATTAGATTAATTGAAACGACTAAGGTTACAACAATTCACGAATTGCAAAGTGATTAACCTATCACATGAATCTCATCACTTAGTGACTTGCCAAACAATTAGAGAAAGTCGCTACTGAAACCACCAAACCGCAGTGTAGGAGATAGTCGCAACAAAGTGCACAAGTCGCAGGAGGAGTTAAACGTAAGTTGACCAAAACGCAGGGAAAGTTAACCGCAGGATAGGTAACCACAAAGAGAGTTAACCGCAAGGCACTAACCACAGCACGAAGCAAACCGCAGAATAATCAAACCACAATTGTGGTGACTGCAAGAAAAGCTAACCACAAAGAAATAAACGCAGACCACTTAACCACAGGAGCTAGTCACAGTCAGTAAACCACAAATACTAAACGCAGACCACCTAACCGCAGGAGCTAGTCGCAGTTGACAATAGTCCAAAACTGTCACTTTCCTTGCGATTTGTTTGTATTCCCAAAATAGTAATCGCAGACAAACTAACCACAGAGATCAGGAGCAAACCGCAGATAAGCAATGAAACAGTGGAGCTAATCGCAACAAGGAATTTCGACCTAAACCCAATCCAAACTTCAAATAAGCTTATGATATAGTATAACCAACTGAAACACAATGTTTTACTAACACTAAGGATCATAAAAGTACATCTCTAACACATCTAATAACACTAGAAAGATCAAACCAAGATGTTTTCAATAAAACTCTTCTAACTCACAAAAACTACACAAAACCACACCAAATCCGATTCTACAAGGCCCTAAGATGAAACCTTGGCTCTTGATACCAATTGTAGGATATAATATCAAGTCACAAACATGTATTCCATGGTGGTGGTTGTGATTCGTGGGTGTAGAAGAAAAAGAGAAGTATTGGAACCTTAGAAAGAATGAGAGAAAAACTAGAGAGTATTAGATTGATATGAATGGAGGTCCAACCCTCTCCACATGTGGAGAGGGGTATTTATAGTCCTAACAAAGAAAAGCTAAAACGCCCACACCCGGGCTGTGGATTAGGCATACAGTGGGTAAAGACCCGTCCTTCTTCCACGATGTTACTTAATCTAATACTAACTAACTAATAACTAAACTAACTACGAGCTAACTTAATGCTATTACAATAATTAGGTGACCGAGACTTTTACAAGAATATTTGTGTTCCTAACATGTAACCCATGCATGACCGCCTTTAATAACTTCAAATACAATTCATATAACATTCAATTCACACTATATATAATTATACTATACACCTACTAAGCCGATGCAACCCATGCATGACCGGTGATAATGGCTAATTCACATAGGTCATGGGTCATATGCATTAGGTTATCACTGGTCACATTCAATAATGGGTATTTGACGTCATATGGGTCATATACATTAGGTTATCACTGGTCACATCCATGACTGTTGATCATTGGGTAATTAACATGGGTAACGGGTCATGTGCATTAATATTGGGTTGTAGTGACATGTCATATATGTTATCGACCAATACATGATTGGAGATCGACAATGGGTAATTAACATGGGTCATGGGTCATGTGCATTGGATTTTGAAAACTAAGACAAATACTATACAACATTTTATACGTTTTGTATTTTTTTACGTTTTCATCCGTTTGTAACGTTTTTCGTCCCTTTTTTACCGTTTTCAATCGATTTTGATCGATGTCGCTAGTTTTCAACCGACGTTGACAAATTTTGACAGATTTCGATGGATTTAGACAGTTTTAGACCGACTACGACCGATTGCGACCCTTTTCGACCGATTTCATCCATTTTGAATGTTTTCGGAAATTTTCGCTCGTTCTCATATGTTCTAAGCTTTTCTGAATGTTTTCCTCTGTATTAAAATGTTATGAAACGTTTATTACGTTTTCGTACATTTTTGTACGATTTTTTCATTTCCATACGTCCTTCTCCTTTTTATTCGGGTGATTCGGGTCAACCCGAGTAACCCAAATACTAAATAGGGTCCCGTATCGGGTTGAAAATATTTGGCTAACTCGGGTACGAGGTCGGCCTGATTGCCCCGAATAAGGATTAATGGCCGTCAATTTTTAATCTTCTGTTATACATACGGCTATTGATTTGCACTCAAAAATGTTATTTGCACACTCAATGTACAAGCTGTTGAAGCAGAGTGTTTAATACTATACAAGTATTTAATGCACAGATGGAGTGTCCCAATCAATCTATAAAGTGTGCAAATCAATTCCCTTTCACATAAACCCTAATTTAACACACTCTAAAAAATCATAACAAATCCCAAATCAAAATCAAACTAACTCATGTCGTCTTATCTTTGTGAAGATTACTGCAAATGTAACAGGCCAGCAATGGTGGTAACATCTTGGACACCATCCAACCGTGCTCGACGTTTCATTTGCTGCCAAAATCGATGGGTAAGTTATCAGATACGTTTAGTTTAAAGATTATTAAGTTTAATGTTTAATATATTACATTTTTTTTTATTTCAGAAATCGGGTACGAAGAAATGTGAACAATTTGATTGGTATGATCCAGAGGAGGAATGTGATTGGTACAAGATGCATTTGTTTGAGATGGATAGCAAACTGAATCCCAATCAAAGGCGTGAGGTTCAAATTGAAGTTAATCGTCAAAGAAGGATTGAAGAATTGGAGGCAGAGTTGACAAATGCCTTAAAGAAAGTCAGTGTTTGGAAGTCAACACTTTGTGTTTTTGCAGTTGTGTTTCTTTGGTACTTGCACTGAAGTAGTATAGTGTTTATGGCTAGATTGTGTAGTTTGTAGTGGCTCATGTACCCCATCTTTATGGTGAATGGTTAAGTATTTGCTTGTAAATTTAACTGATCTTGATCTTTTGGCTACTCGATATCTTTTGAAAGTAATTACCCAAAATGGCACAATTTGACTATCCTGTTTGACCTTATGCAAATGAATGTACAGGCACAAAACTACCAAAAATTACCCAAAGTGACAATCATGATTGGCTATTAGTTATCTTTTGATAGTAATTACCCGGAATTGCCCAAATTCACTTGGAGACTCTTTGACTTTTGCAAATGACAATCAAGTTTGACAATCTTTGTTTGACTTTTAACAAAGCATCATAACATAGTAAAAAAAGCAACATAACAAAATTAATCAACAAAAAGATAACTTGATCATATAGTAATCGATAACTTGATTAACAAAGAAACATAACATAAGTTTTCTTTGAACACAAAAACATTAAACTTCAAAGAAACATAACATAAGTTTTCTTCGAGTCACGGTCAAACATTTATTCCCTCGGGTCAAAACCCGATCCCAAATCATTGTTGGAAATATTGAGTTTGGAAGTTTATTATTCATAAAGCATGAGATACAAGTAGTTATAGAATCAACTCATTGTACTTGGTAAGTCAAGACTTGGAAAAAGGAAAGTGGAGACTTTTGCGTACCACACTCAATTCCTTATCTTTAGGAATAGTTTTAAAATATCTTCAATTCACAGTATGATTTAGGCGCCTTTGGTCGATCCCTTTTCCCGCCAAAAGTCTTGGGAACCGTTCATATACCTCTCCAGGCTATTTATACCTCTCTATTGTATATATACCAAATAACACATACAAACACATATATCACTTTCAAAGAAAACTTCAACAATGGCAGCAAATGGTAACTTTCAAAATGATGCAGAAGAGTACGAGTGGGTATTAAACAACAGTTTGCTATGGGACGCAGTGTTTAATCATTTCGGGTATGATCCCGTTTACGAATATGGGTTGTATAGGCAGGTAGATACGTGGATGAGGTCAATAATTTTGAAATGGCTGCATAGACAAGACTTTTACTGGGATGAGCGTTGGGGACTGAATGATGTGAAGGTAGAGGAAGAAGATGAAGAGGATCAACAGGATGCGCAGCAAAATGTTGTGGAGCAGTAAAATGAAGAGGATGCGCAGCAAAATGTGTGGAGCAGCAAAATGAAGAGGATCAGCAGCAAAATGTGATGGAGCATCAAAATGTGGTGGAGCATCAAAACCAAGGGGGTCAACAAGATGGGTTTGCATTTGCAGACCCGTTAAATCTGGAAAACAGGATTACCGATCTTGAAATTAAGTTTCAATATCTCCTGGAAAGGAAAAGGATGCAACGCACGGAGTAGAGTGCTCTGGTTTTAACAAGTTGGTGTGAAATGGAGTGAAGCAGTTTTTAATGATGATGTTTTTATGTTTTTAGTATCTTTAGTATTTAGGTAGGATAATTAATTGTATTTATGTTTGCAGCTTTTATGAATGGTTGTATCTTTTAAAAAATATCAATGAAAATTTTGAGACCTTGTATGGTTGCTTGTGATGTCAAACTGTCAAAGGTGTGTTTGGTTTATTGGATAAAAGCAGTATGTCAAATTGTTAAAATCCAGAAATGATGTGTTAATGTTGCTAGTTATAAATAACATTGCTAAGTGTAATTGATGATTATTGTGATTCGGGTAATGAGTTAGGTTTTGTGTTTTTGGGACTAATATTTTGCAGGATAAGCTGAGAAAAGTGCTGGAGTCCTGAAAATAAGCCGTTTCGAGTGGAAACTGACTTAGTGTTGCTAGGCATATTTTAGTGCTGCTAAGCCTAACTTAGTTCAGCTAAGGGTTGTTCTGCTATTTTTGAGAGTGCAGGGTATTGTTTTAGAAATATGAACGGTTAAGGGTTTGTACACTTCAATCATTCACAGTTTCACACAAATGTTTTTATTCGATCAAAACTCTATCAAACATAAAACCACTGCTTGATTTTATCAATTAGTTGCAATTCCCAGCAAAACCCTACACAAATTTTCAAATTTCAAAATGTCGACTTTGTCTTTTGCCAACCAGCATAACATGATTGCATTCTTGCAAAAGCCCACCAAGGAGAATGAAGAGTTCACTGAAGTTGTTGATTTTTTCAATGCTACTCATATTAGGTATGCATTAATAGTTAACCCTACTGTATATGTTTCCAACATCAAACAGTTTTGGGCTACTGCAAAGGTCAAAACTATTGATGAGGAAGTACAGATTCATGCCTGTGTGGATGGGCATAAGATTATTGTTACAGAGGCATCTGTTAGAGAAGTTCTTCATCTAGGATATGTTAATGGAATTGAGAATCTTCTAGACCCACAATTTTTGAAAACCTTCAAGAGATGGGGTATGTAAGAAAAAATGATTCTTTGAAATTTAATAAAGGTGGCTTTCCCCCACAGTGGAAATTCTTAGTTCATACTTTGTTACAGTGTCTTAGCCCAAAGACTACTGGTTGGAATGAGTTTAGTAGTAACATGGCTTCTGCCCTTATATGTTTGGCAAAAAATAAAGAAAAATTCAATTTTTCAAAATTAATTTTTGATCATGTGGTTAAAGCCTTGGATAATTCTTCAAACCAACATTACTTATATCCAAGATTTTTGCAACTTCTTATGGAAAAACAGTTTACAAATAAGAAATTTCACGACAAGGTTTATCCTGTTCACTCTCATATTAAAAAGGTCTTTTCTAACATGAAGAGAAAGGGTAAGGACTTTCCTGTCATAATTAAACCATTGTTTCAAGCAATGTTGGAACTAGGTCAATATAAGAAAGGTGAAGGTTCAAGAACTTATAATGAATCAAGTTCCAATGGAACTGATTCAGGTGAAGGAAACCGCAGGTGCCAAGAAACCAAGGGGGACAATGCAAGTGATGAGGATAAAAGTGGTGAGGAAGAGATGGAACTTGTTAAAAAATTGATGGTTAAATATACCAAACTTAAATAACAGGTTCTTGGCCTACAACAAATCACAGATACTCAGGGGGATGTAATTACAGGTTTGAAGCTGAGGGTTAAGCAATTGGGAGGTTAGAAGGGGTCAAGAACCAGGTCATTCAAAAGACTAAAAACAGTGGGCACAAGACAAAGGATTAGTTCATCGGAAAGCATAAGTTTGGGGGAGGATGATCTCAAACAGGGGAGGAATGAAACCAAGGATTCAGGGAAAGCTATGGAAAATTTTGATAGTGCTGCTCCTGGTGATGACATTGGTGTGGATATGGATGTGGATTCTGGTGAGAATGATGATGAGTATGTGGTTGCTGATAATCAAGGTAATGAGGTTGTTATGGAAGCAACAATCAAAGGCATGGGAGATTCTACTGCTGGTGCAAGTGAAGAAATGGTCAAGGAGGATACTACTGCTGAGGAAAATGTTCCTGTTGCTAGTGATGATGATGAAACTTTGGCCGAAGCAATGATTCTATTGAAGACACAATTTAAACAAGCAGTGCCACAATCACCACTACCAACAGAACAATCACAACCACCACCACAACAACCAAGAGTACCTGTCAAAGGTGTGGTGATTAGAGAACCAACTCAACAAATCAAGAAGAGTGTACAAGAGCCAAGTTATAAGGGCATAGGCAAATGTATTATGGTTGAAGAGCCTAAGCATGATCCTTTAAAGGATCTTCCTTTTGTGTACTAGCCCAAACACAAGCAACTTGAAGTAGATGAAGCTGCTGCAAGAAAATTGGTTGCTTCGTTTGCAGAGGAGAATCAGATGGTACTTGAACAAAGAAGGAAACACGCTGAAGCTGAGGCTAAAACAAAAGCACTCTTGGATTCTTGGGATAAAGAAAGGATTAAAGGTGATGCTGATATTGCACTGATGAAACAAATAAAAGAAGAAATGCAAGAGTACACTCAAGAACAAAAAGATGAATGAAAGAGGAATTATGAAGCTGAAAGGAAGAAATTTTATCTCAATCAAAGAAAGAAGAGAAAAGTGCTCAGTCGTCCAACAGTTAAGCAAAAGAGGAAGTACTATGAGTATTATCTAAACAATATGAAGGGTTGGAAGCTTGTTCAATTAAAGCGATACTCAGATGATTAGATTTTCAAAATGTATGAAAGAGCCAAAAACTCAATGTAACTAATATATATCAATGTTAATGATAACTGACTTCACATTTTGCTATAAATAATAGTCATATGAATATTTCACAATGTGACTATTTTGAATGTATTATTGGTCACATATAATACCCTTATAATGTGGCCATAAACATCATTTAGATACACATTTCTGATATGGTGTGACTATTGTAAAGCCTATAGTTACAATGTGACTATTTTTATTTATTTATTTATTTATTTATTATTTTTATGTTTTTTTTTAAAGCCTATAGTCACATGACCGTGCTTCAATTAAGTGTGGCTATACACATTAGGATTTGGCAAACAAACACACACTAAACTTTAGACACACATATTAACTTACGTGACCATATGTATCAAATTTTCATTACACTTAATCATGTTTCTATGGTTTAGTGCGACCATATATGACATTTGGTCACACTCGTCAAGTGTGTCACATATATCTGTCACTATTAAATGCATATCGTGACTAACGCTTCAAACTTACTTTTCAGTTGTCACACATTTCAAACGCTATGTGGCTAAATATTCAGCAAAGAATAGCAGTCACGTTTAAATAATGTGTGACAAACTTGACTATATAATTTAGCCACATAAACAATTACCTCATGTGACCATATATATATTTTGGTCACACTTTTCAATTGTGTGACATATATTTGTCACATGTGTATATCTATAGTGTGACTAATGTTTCGAGCTGATTTGTATCTGTCACACGTTCCGAATTTAAAGTGACTAAAATGTCGAAAAATATTTACCAGTTACCCTCTGGTAACATATATACACAAATGTGTGACATATATTTTACGAAATGATCACACAAGTCGGATCAAGTGTGGTTGTTTATTTTAATCTAGTACATTTAGTCACGTAAAAATGTTACCGTGTGACCGTTCAAAATCGACCATGTGTGATGAAAGGCCATTTTTATACCAGTGACATTAGTGTTTCAACAAGCAAATACTGGTGCATTCCCTCCTCCAATTGATGAAAAGTGGCGCACAGCGGTATTCCCTTCCAAGGTTTGACCAAAATCTTCCTTTTCTTTTTAGCCAAGTGGCTCACCAAGTTTTGAGTAGCAAAACTTGATCTTTTCTTCATTTCTTTCACTTAAAAGTGGCGCTACAAGCATTCTAACAACAACAATAAGCTGTAAAATACATCCATGTTACAAGCAAAAGATGACAACATCCTTTATGTTAGATCCACGTTAGTAGATAACGGAAAAAGGTTTGCATCGTTCGTTCATAATGATGTATATTGTCCAACATATGCTAACAAAAAGATGTATATGACCCATATTAATAGACAAAAAAGTAAATTATGAATTCGGCAAACTACTGATTGTATATTGGAGTTTACTCTAACTATTATAATTAAAACGGTCTAACATTAATAAGACCATGGATTTATGACCACATGAATTTGCATCTCAATACTATTTTGTATGACGTCAAAATCATTATTTATACAAAACTTATAAATCAACGGCTTACATTGATTTTCCAAATGAGGAAGTGGTCCAACACTCCAACTAGAGAAAGTATTGGTATATAACTCGTTGCCCGTCTTTTTCAGTGACAATTTTTGGAAAATTGGGTGTTTTTAGAAAAAATAAAATAAAATAAAAAGGTTTTTGTTATTAGATTTAATATCAGATCATTTTGTTAAATAGGATAAAATAAAGTTATGGTTATTGGATTTAATTCACATCATTTTGTTAATTAGATGTTAGTTGTGTGTTATTTAGATGTAACATAAGTGTGCAACAAGGAAAACCAAGCCATTCGTATCTTTAATCAACCCGTAACAACTATATGAACCACATGATGTATGTTTTAACTATACTAGTTTTTGACAACTCTTTATGATGAATGAGACAAATTTGTTAAAAACATTGAATCTCTTTATGATGAATGATTTTGTCTACCATGTTTTAATTGTATTAACCATATGGTTGACAATTTGACATGGGTGCACAACAACAAAAAAACAAAAAAGTGGAAACCTATTATTGTATGCCACGTCTACATGTGTAATACCACTTTAAACATAAAAATAATAAAGAAAAAAAAAAATCCATATCTAATATTTATGTGCCTTAGATTTAACAGCTTGTCAAACTCTAAATGAACGTGATTTCATTGGGGCCGCGCACACAATTGCGTGTTTGAGATTAATCAAATTGTGGGCGGAATTGAATAAACAACAACGTCGTATCTAATCCTGTTACAGCGGAGGCAATGAGGCATGGTAGAAGTAGAATGTAAACAGATACTACTCTTATCTAAAGATAAACCCGAGAGTAGAGAGACTGCTTCCAGAAAGACTTCGACAAGTGCAAATATGCTGGTGAAAGTAAACAGAATAAGTGCATGATGAAACAAGTATAAGCAGTTAAAAGACAAAATGCTAAAAACAAACAATAAGCATACAAAGCAGAAAGGCGGGATACCATAAAAAAAAGAACGCAAGAGAAAAATGACATAAACTTATATGAAAAAAAAGAAAAAGAAAAAAGAAACGAGCAAAAATAAACAATCACAAAAGCGAAAACACGTAAAAGCAAGAGGACAAAAGCACCTAAAAATGCAAGCAAAGAAAAGGAGACTAAAAATTAATAAAAATAAATAACTTAGAAGAGCAGCACAAAAATAAAGCATGGCAACGCAATGAGGCCAAAAGCTAAAGACAAACCAAAAGGAAGAAAAGAGGCGACTGCCTACTAGAGTCCTAAAAACCTAAAAGGAACAAGCTATGGGAAAATAAATCCTAAACATAAAGAGGCAAGACAACTAAGAGACACCTAAAAGACTCAGAAGCAAAGGCTACCTCCTACCACCTAGCCCAAGCTACCGCATATTCTAATCCATGCGTTCCTATTTATTAGCTTAAGTCTATCGTGGTATATAAAATTTTCACCTTTGCTGATAGAATAGATGTTTTTGGTTAATAAAAAGAAAAAGGAAAAACTCACTTTGTGTTGAAATATTTGTCTACTCTAAGAGTGTGTTTGTTTCATTTAGATGTTTTAGGTCTGAATCTAACTACCACATCTTACTAGTAAGAGGTGGCTTGAACGTCTAACTCTAAACAAAATAATGTTGTTTGTTTTTGTATAATTGTCCGAATGATTTTAAGTGCTCGTTTCTGCAATTTATTTAAATAACTTGTGTAAATATGAAATAAGACTTTTTATCATAAATATAATATAGTTAATAAACCATCAAATATATTATATTAACACGAGTCTTCAATCTCTCTTATCGAGTAAGAGGCAGTAAGACAAGTCCACCACCTCTTACTGAGTAAGATGTTTTATGTCAAATTGGGTCTAACTCAAAAGAAAAAAACAAACAAGCAAAACGTCTGCCCACCTCTTACTGGTAGGAGTAAGAGGGCTAGTAAGACTTTTTTATAAAAAACAAACACACCCTAAATGTTTAGAAATGATAAAATCTTCCCACCCATGCTAGATAACTTGGTTATTATTTGCCAAATTTGAACATTCAAGCAAAATCATAGAATTTTGATTAAGAAACTATTTAAAAATTAAAGGCTGGATTGTAATTTACGCCATAAAATAATTGAAGAATTGATTAAAGATAGAAAAAGAAACGGTCTGCCATTTAGATTAGTTAAAAGAAAAACCCCCCACATGGAGACAAAAAGGTGATCAAGTAATCATACTTTGACCAAAGTCGATGAAAACATGGCGGTTTTAAAGGAAAGAAATGAAGAAAAACTCAAAAATGGACCATCTATCATTTATGTATTCAGTTGAAAACCTATGGCACAGTTAGAAATTTTATCCGTCTAACCCTCTTTTAAGATTAGATGGCTCGTTCAAAACTATAGCATGACAAATAAGTGGCTGACCAGTTATATTAATGTTATGCTTTGAGGGATGATTGAGAGGCCTAAAAGATGTGCCTAAATTTATGTTTAAACCTATGTGCCATGTGTTCCTATTTATTAGCTTAAGTCTATCGTGGTATATAAAATTTTCACCTTTGCTGATAGAATAGATGTTTTTGGTTAATAAAAAGAAAAAGGAAAAAATCACTTTGTGTTGAAATATTTGTCTACTCTAAATGTTTAGAAATGATAAAATCTTCCCACCCATGCTAGATAACTTGGTTATTATTTGCCAAATTTGAACATTCAAGCAAAATCATAGAATTTTGATTAAGAAACTATTTAAAAATTAAAGGTTGGATTGTAATTTACGCCATAAAATAATTGAAGAATTGATTAAAGATAGAAAAAGAAACGGTCTGCCATTTAGATTAGTTGAAAGAAAAACCCCCCACATGGAGACAAAAAGGTGATCAAGTAATCATACTTTGACCAAAGTCGATGAAAACATGGCGGTTTTAAAGGAAAGAAATGAAGAAAAACTCAAAATGGACCATCTATCATTTATGTATTCAGTTGAAAAACTATGGCACAGTTAGAAATTTTATCCGTCTAATCCTCTTTTAAGATTAGATGGCTCGTTCAAAACTATAGCATGACAAATAAGTAGCTGACCAGTTATATTAATGTTGTGCTTTGAGGGATGATTGAGAGGCCTAAAAGATGTGCCTAAATTTATGTTTAAACCTATGTGCTATCATTGTTGGCTGCAGTCAAAAGACCCATTTTTTCTAAAGTCAATAAGATCATGCCACATAAGTTTAGGCATGAAATTAGGGATACATTTAGGTCTTCCATCATTTTCCTTGCTATTATGACCAAATAAACTTTCTCCCGGTGAGGCCATAAGCCAACACTATTTAATTTTTATGGCCATAAAGCTTTGAATACCCGACTTGATAAATTTCAGAAACTTGCATAGATTAGATAGCATAATAAAATTTTGATTTTCTATATCTAAAGTCTAAACGAACATTAGAGCAAATTTATGATATTTCTTCAAAAGAGAGAAAATCAGATCGGGTCATTAACTTAAGAGCTTGGGAATTGAATTAACAGCCACGCTAAAGCCCAATTTTGGCGGCCCTTTAGAGATAAAAAGTACGCAGTTAGCCGGCCCAAATCCACCTAGCCCAACAGTCCAACACATATCATTTTGCCTTTTGGGCATATTCAAATATTTCGGTGTGTAAAAGTTGTGAACAAGCAAAAATTACGTGTTGCGGTTAGAAATATTTTATACATGGTAATTTACAGGGCTCTCTTAATGATTTGGGTGGCCCGATGCAAAATCATAAATAAGGCTCCATAAATCATGAAAAGTTTAACTATTTTTTAAAATAAAAGTTCTTTTATACGCAAAGATACTAAAACTTCAATTTTGATAATATTTAACAAAGACACTAAAAATTCAAAGCATTATATACTTAGATACATATAAAACTATCTATACTAACTTATAATGTATTTAGGACATTTATATTTAGAAGTCTTAAAATGTATAAGATCAAAAACATTTTTTTAATAGGAAAGATGCATACATGCTTATAATTTTTTAAGACTTACAAGAAAAGAAGCATAATGTATACCACTTTAATGCACATAATTTTCAGACTTACAAGATAAGAAGCATAGTGTACACCACTTTAATGCACACATTAAAAAAACATTAATGCTATTTAATGTAATCCATTAATTAATTGGTTAATAAATACAATTAATACAGTTATTAAAACACCCCTTACATAAAAAATACAAATTATCAAACATATTGTACAACCAAATTAAACACAATTCCAGCATTAAATGTCACTAATACAAATAATAAAGCACATTATTCAAGCCCGAACGGGTAACGGGCCAAATGGGCTTGAGCCCGAACGGGTGCGGGCCAAACGGGCTCGAGCCCGAACGAGCTCGGGCTAAACGAAATTCTTGATATCCGTAAATTTATTATCAAAAAAACATAATAAACTAAAATACATAGTTCACCGAAAAATTTAATTTCAGGGTACCCGCCGCTGCAACGCGCGGGTACCATGCTAGTAAATATTAATGGATGCATATTAAATTTGTGTAAGGAGACTTGTGTGGTTGCACCATTTGCACATACTAATTGCCGTCACTGGTAATTTATACCTATAATTGATGTTTATTAAGTATATATTTTTTTTTTCATAAAAGAAAAATAAGTGTTCACTAAATACACCTTAACATGCGCACAGTGGACATATATTAGCAAAATCCATAAAAGAAAAACTCATTCGAGGTTTTTGTCATAAGAAACTTCAAAACTTTCTTTATTGAGTACGAGTAATAATTAAACTATTAATATATTTTTTTAAAGACGTTTAATAAGCAAACACTTAAATACGGAGTATTTCTTTAGCAATAGTTTTAAGTAAAACGTTTTTTGTATAGTCTAGAAAAAAAGGATTATTCTATATATACGTAATTTAAATATTATAATGTTATACATACAAAAAATTAAGGATGAGCATTTTGACCTGAATCCTATACTCGGTACGATACCGAGACTACAAAATCAGATGAAAAAAGACATTTCAAAAATGGTACGGGAATTATTACTGAAATCCCAATTTGGTAACGGAATCCAAAAGTTATTTTTTAAAACTAATCTAGTGAACTATGATTTGTACGTAGGAAAAAAAAAAAAAAAAAAAAAAAAAAAAGGCTTCAAGTAGGGCTGTAAATGAACTGAACGTTCAGTGAACATTTCATGAACCGTTCGATAAAAAGTTCGTTTATGTTCGTTCGTTTATTAAATGAACGAACATGAACAATATTTTACGTTCGTTTAGTTAAATGAACGAACATGAACAAAAGTCTCGTTCGTTCATTTATGTTCGTGAACGTCCGATTAGACGTTCGTTAAAGTTCGTTTATGTTTATTTATCTATTTATATTCATATATCATATCTTTTAATTTTATAATTTTAAAAATTGGTTTGTTTAAACAAAGCAACACTTATAATATATTGTGAAGAATTCAATAAAGTTTATGTTTGTTTGTCTATTTTCATTTATGTTCGATCGTTTATGTTCGTTTAGCGTTCGTTTAGTGCCTTAATGAACGAACATAAACGAACATGAACAATTCATTTTCTTAATAAACGAACATGAACAAGAAAATTCGTCCATTTAAGCGTTCGTGTCCGTTTATTTGTCCGGTTAAAATTAAATGAACGAACATGAACAGGGCTCCGTTCGTGTTCGTCCGGTTCGTTTACAGCCTTAGCTCTAAGTAATGACGACGATTTTGAACAAGGTAATATAGCTTATGAATTTCTTTGCTTTGCTGTAATAACTAAAACAGTAGCATGAAATAGCTTTGCTTGCTAAATGAAAACAATACAGTAGCTAAACTACATGGAAATTGAAATTAGATAGTACAGTAGTTGAACCATTACTTTGCATGAAGTTATCAGTTATGTTAAACTACAAGTGGCTAAATCTGTTTAATGCAGTAAATTAATAAATTATGTTCAGGTTCATTAGCCACTGACCCATTTGTTAAAAAGATCACTTTGCTAGTTTGCTTGCATAGTATTAAAATGTTGTTATTTAGTTTTATTTTGTTTAATGGCTTTTTTTAACTGGCTAATATTTGTTAACCATAAAACAGTACCGTAGCCAAACATAAATTCATATCTAATATTTGTTAAGTTATTAACTGCTTGTTCTTATCATAAATTGTCTTGCATAAATTTAAGTAACATCGAAATGATTCATTCAACCATTACGTGTTTGTTTGTATCCATAGTTTTCTTATACAGTGCCAATTGACTAGTATGTAATGTGGAGATTTTTTTTGTTTAACAAAAAAAGGAAGTACCGGATTGGTACTCATTTCCCGGTATCAAGTACCGGTATCGAAATCCCGTCCAGTACGGTACCGGTACCCTCTTTTCATGCTCAGGAAAAAAACGATACCACTAATTTGGTACGGGTTCGATATGATTATGATATTGTGCTCATCCCTACCTAAAATATGAAATTGCCAAAAAATAAAAATAAAAATAGACATATATAAAAATGGATAAAAAAATAAGCATATATACAAATTTTATATATGTTTTTATCCGTTTTTATATAAACGGAAACATATATAAAAATAGATAAAAACGTGTATAAAAATATATACGTTTTTATCAATGTTGCAAAAATTGTGAATCGGTACTGAGGCGGTCCGGGGCCGAGTAGCGTTTTTTTTTACCGATTAATCGGCCGATTTCCTTGTAAATCTCTCCAAGTTCCAGGGCCTTGTAGCTTGTAATCACCGATTAATCGGTCGAGTTGGCCGATTTTTGCAACACTGGTTTTTATACACATTTTATCTGATTTTATATACTTATCTATACTACCTTATAATGTATTTAGGACATCTATATTTAGAAGTCTTAAAATGTTTAAGACCAAAAATATTTCTTTAATAGGAAAGATGCATGTACACCTCTTTAATGCATATAATTTTCAGACTTACATGACAAGAAACATAATGTACACCACTTTAATGCACATATTAAAAAAAAAAAAAAAAAAAAAAAAAAAAAAAAATTAATGATATTTAATGTACTCAATTATTTAACTGATCAATAAATACAATCAATACAATTATTAAAACACCCCTTACATCACAAATACAAATTATCAAGCATATTGTACAACCAAATTAAACACAATTCCTACATTAAACGTCACTAATACAAATAATAAAGCACATTATACAAATATTCAGACCCGAACGGGCAACGGGCCTAATAGGCTTGAGCCTGAATGGGTGCGGGCCAAACAGGCTCGAACCCGAACGAGCACGGCCTAAACGAAATTCTTGATATCCGTAAATCTATTGTAAAAAAAAACATAATAAACTAAAATTCATGATTCACAGGAAAATTTAATTTCAAGGTACCCGCCGCTGCAACGCGCGGGTACCCTGCTAGTATGTGTGTGTGTATATATATATATATATATATTTAATTTCAAGGTACCCAGCCGCTGCAACGCGCAGGTACCCTGCTAGTATGTATATATATATATATATATATATATATATATATATATATATATATATATATATATATATATATATATATATATATGCATTTTATCGGTTTCAAAATAAAACGTATATAAAAATTAAAAATGTGTATAAAAATATATATATAAACGTATAAAGTCATTTTTTAAAATGTATAAGAGTATATAAAAACGAATAAAAACGTGTTATTAACCCTTATTTTATATGTAAAGATTGATGCTTTGTAATTTGTATATGAGTGGGCAGGTAGGGGTTTTTTTTTTTTTTTTTTTTTTTTTTTTTTAAATTAAATCTAGTGAAGAATTGTATTATTTCTACTGCAAATTATCAAGTACATTCGTTTTATGCAATTCTTCACTGCGTAACCTATTACCTTAAACAAGTTAAATATGTCACAAATGGTATGTAGGTCTGAGTTAGGGTTGAGTTTCTAGACACAATTATTAAACGGGTCGTGTTTGGGTAGAGGTTAAACCAACCCGCAAACCTGAATAAGTCAATTCGAATACGACTCGATTGCCACCCCTAATCTCAAATTAATGAAGTTTTTAACATATTTCACGTATAATTTATTTGTTATGAAAAATTTCCAGTCTGCCTATTCATATTTAGTACACTTAAGTGCATACATATGGACATATGGTAAAGTACCAAAATATTTCGACCCAATGAAAGAGATGTCGGGGTTCAAATTTTGCTACGCTTCCCCATATTCGTAGTTTTCAGCCATAGCCTGATGAGTATGTCTCGTCCTTGTGACTTTATGTGTTCAACTCCCGGGTGACACAAATGTTTGCCCTTATTTTTTCCATTAAAGGCATAAAAACAATCTAAAATGTTCCCTTTTTCATAAAAGAAACAAAAAAGAACAATGAAATATCTTTTCTTTTGATTTCGTTATAAACTTGTGATCTATCTCCTACTTTTATGTTTTAGAGTTCTTTGGGGGGATATGGGCTAGAGAAGTCATGTGAAAATAGTCATTTTCCTCAACTAAAATCTGCCCCTTCAACTAGAAAAAAGAATGCCTTATTTCAACCAACTGACGTGTGTATGGCTACATCTAATTTTCTCGTGACCACATTATGAGCCACCATTGTTAACCACATAGGCATAAAGCATATAAATGTCGATCGCTTTTAATCAAGTATATGTTCTATCGATACACTACGGTGAAAGCCTCTCCACTTTTTCGTAAAATCCAACCTTGTCTTTGCACTTTACAAATGGTTGCGATTTTTCGAGACTTATCTATATTACATAAAAAGCATATGCATGAATTTTTTCTTACAACTTTTCTCATAAAAATTCAAACAATTTTTTTTTTTTTTTTTTTTTTTTTTTTTTTTTTTTTTTTTTTTAATGAAACAGCCTTAATAATTCATACTAAAAAAAGAAAAGAAAAAAAAAAAGACAATTTTTGACAACTTTTTTAATGCAGTCTCTAAAAAAAATAAGAAGACTTTATTTATTTATTTAATCACAACACTATTACTAAAAATTCATCCACTAATTCTGTTATATAAAACACCATATTATTATTATTATTATTATTATTATTATTATTATTATTATTATTATTATTATTATTATTATTTAATGTTAGTCATAGTTGATGAAAATGAATAACTATACAATTATAAATGCTTGCATCTATAAAATCTTGTTACTATTTACGAGTAGTCGTCTATTATTTCAAAAATAATCGAAAAGGGTGTGTTTGAAATCACGAAAAGTAATACTAGTATGGTATTTAACAGTGTTGCAAAAATCGGCCTACAAGGCCGATTAATCGGCGATTACAAGCTAAACGGCCTTGGACCTTGGAGCGAATTACAAGGTAATCGGCCGATTAATCGGCCTTGGACCTTGGAATCGGCGATTAATCGGCCAAAAATCGCTACACGGCCCTCGACCGCCTCAGGACCGATTCACGATTTTTGCAACATTGGTATTTAATGATTTGTTACTAAGTATTAAGGGCCCGTTTGGTTTGGTGTTTTTCGTTGGGTTTAGGATTTAAAAGTCAAATTTAATTGTTTGGTTGCTATTTTTAGATTGAGGTTTAGGTTCTAATCCTAAATATAGGGGTGTGTGCTAAAGTTATCTATTAGATAGGTTTTACAAAAATTGTGGGACCATATTTTTTCATAACCTCATATTTTTCTTTTTATCCACCAATTATTGATATAAATAGTTTTAAATTTATATTTTTATATATAATTATATTTTTAAATATTATTTTCTCTCTCCTATTTAAACCAAAATCCAAATCCTAATCTACAACTTTACATTCAAATCCAAATCATAATCTAAAACTATCTATAAAGCAAACGGACCCTAAGTAGTTACAAATTCCACGTTACTAATGTACTCTCCCCTTCTCAAAATAATTGTTACAAAACAATAATTACAAAGTTTAATAAAAGTGGGTAGATTTTAGTTTTCAACCAGCCAAAGAGAATATTCCTTTACTATATTATCTAATTTTTACTTAAAACAGAAAGTCGACAATTATTTTAAAACATCTCAAAATGAAAATATGAAGAATAGTTTTGAGACGGAGAGAGTATGAAAAGCTTAATCGACTAACGTGCATTCAGGGACGGAGCCAGGAACAAATATGACCGGGTGCACAAATTTTTTTGAACCGTAGTATAATAGAGTTAAAAAGTGGATTAAAACGAATATTTTTTTTATTTGCAAGTATACCGACTAAATAATACTAAAGACACATTTTGATGCACCGGGTGCATTTAAAATATATTTAGGAAAAATCGATAATTTTTTTCAAAAATTAAAACTATATCCAAAAAATTCATAGGGTGCACGTGCACCCGCAGGCACCCCTTGGCTCCGTCTAGGGCTGGCATAACAGGTCACACAAACCTGTTAAGACACGAACCTGTTAAAGTCAAACACGAACACGACCTGTTAACTAATCGTATCATTTTTCTCAAACACGAACACGACACGAAAATTAACAGGTGCACCTGTTAAAAAACCTATTAACATGCATATTATAAAAGTCTCGACTAAAACTTTAAAAAAATCCTTAACAATACAAAAGCTCTTACAAATCTTAACTAATACATAATGATAATAATCCTTAACATTACAAAAGTTAATAAAACTCTTAATTAAGTGAGTCGGGATTGTAATTTTAAGGATTATATATATATATATATATATATATATATATATATATATATATATATATATATATATATATATATATATATTATAATATTAACATGTCATAACAGGTCTTAACAGGTCTGACCTGCTAAGACACGAATATTAACAGGTCTTAACAGGTCCAACCTATTAAGACACGAAACCTGTTAAGGTCAAACACGAAAACTGTTAAGAACAGGTCATGTCGTGTCATGTTAACAGGTTTCGTGTCAAAATTGTCAGCTCTAGCTCCGTCTCTGCGTGCATTAATAGTAATAGTGCACGATTCATGCACATAAGGTGGTTAACCATTTAGGTTCAATGGATTATGATCATTAATGTTGGGTTCATTGTTTCATAAAATACATTTGCTAAGTTGTTCACTTATATAATTTCTTTTTGGACATGATACATAATTAATTGATTATGAATAAAGAGACCAATTATAAACAACTATTCAGTGACAATACGTCAACACTAAGGGGCTGTTTGATAAAAAATATAATTTAACACTGAATGAATCAAAGCTGCTGAATGATTTCAAGATGCTGAGTGAACCTGATTCTGAGTGAAAATGATTGTTTGATATTTGTTTTGAATTAGCAATCTGAGTTGCCTGAAATTACCTATTTAACATTCTGTCTGATTTTGTATTGAATAAAATATACCATTTGATAAAAAAAAAGTTTATTAACTAAAATAAAAAGATAATATAAAGAAAGTATATAAACATGCATTATATAATCGGACGTTCACGAACATAAATGGACAAACGAGATATTTGTTCATGTTCGTTCATTTAACTAAACGAACGTAAAATACTGTTCATGTTTGTTCATTTAATAAACGAACAAACATAAACGAACTTTTTACCGAACGGTTCATGAAATGTTCATTGAACGTTCAGATCGTTTGCAGCCCTGTATGCATGTATCAAGTTAAAAATAATAGTTTTATAATGTTAAAGCTCTTTAAAGTAAACTTTTCAATAAATGCTTGGCATCATGTGAATTTGTGAAGTACAAGTTTCTTTCAAGTAAATTATATAAAAAAAAAGGTAAAAAATGATGTTAAGTACATTCAATAAATGCTTGGCGTCATGTGAACTTGTGAAGTACAAGTTTCTTTAGTAAATTATACAAATAAAGGTGTGAAGTACGAATTTCTTTTGAGTAAATTAAAAAAAAAAGGTAACAAATGATTAAAAGAGGAAAGAAGAAAGGATAAAATAGGGACAAGTGGGGACACTGAATCATTTTGGTTAAGCGCCATTTATATTTTTGTCAAACAACTTATGCACTGACCGATTCATAGATTATCCTCTTAGTGCCCGATCCAGAGACTCTCTAATTGGTTAAGCGCCATTTATATTTTTGTCAAACAACTTATGCACTGACCGATTCATAGATTATCCTCTTAGTGGTGCAATTCAAAGGCTATCAAACACACCCTAACAAACCCTTGAGTAAATTACACTGTTTGTCGTTGTAGTTTGCGTTGACCGCAAGTTTTTGTACTTTGATCATAAAAAATGCGTTGTTTATCTTTAACCGCCAAACATCATTTGCCGTTGGTCCCTTCCTCTTTTATGATTTTCCCAAATTAGATACATCTTCATGTACGATCTCTCTTTCATTGTTTATTTATTTCTTACAATTACATTGTTTTGTAAACATAATTATATATTGATCCATTTTTTATTTCTTTCTTGCAATTACATATCTTTATTAGAAAAAAAAAAGTAACTCTCAATACCGTCTTTCACGGGTTATTGGTCTCAATACCGTCTTCCACGGTGTATGGGGGAGGTTGAGACGTAGACAATCTTACCCCTACCTAAGGTAAAGAGTATGCTTTTGGTTCTACCAAAAGTAGAAAAAGACCTCCAGCCTTCCAATGGGTGAGGATTGAAAAAAATTTGGCCATAATCATATATTAAATTTTGGCCAGTGTTCATCAAAAGTCCAACAGTCTAGGGATGGCAACGGGTCGACCTCGGGGCGGGTTTTAGTGCACTCGTACCCGCACCTGTTTATAATATCCACATCCATACCCGTCCCGTTACCCATTGGATGTCAGGTTAATAATATTCATCAGTTTTTCCGGGTTCTCTGTAGGTATCGGTTATCCCCGATTAAATATTATATGAACAAAATGGGGGTAGGATTAAGTCACACTGAAACCCACCGATAAAACAAGCAAACACCTTAATAGATTCATTTTTTTTAAGGTAAAGAAAACGAATATCGTATCAATCAATTTAACACGTTTGAATAATTCATTAACAAAATCCAAATGTGTTCGACAAAAAAGATACTTATATAAAAATATAATTGAATAAACTACATCTATAATATATGTATACTCTGATTAATTCCAATAGCAATAAAATAGGTACGGATTCACGTAAATGAACAGGGTATGGGTAATCATCATGAACATTGTTATAAAGTTCATTAACTAACACACATTATTGTTGGTGTTATTAAGCTTCCTTTGAAAACTCATGCATTAGTCAAAATCTGAAAGATTACAAACACTTGCACTTGCAATGCTTAGCAACATGGATCTCGAAGAATCCATAGGGTCTTTTAATTACCAACTTTAATGGATCTATTAAAAAACCCTTAAATTATACAATCCTACATTTACCATGAATCTTATCTATGGTACCTTTTTTTTCCCTAAAAAATTCCCCCCAATTTGCTACTTTCACACCTCCTAAAACTGCTACCTCCACACTTTGTAGAATTAGCTATAGTTGCCTGTATGGAGGTGTGCAGTGAAATGTACAGGAAAATGCTACCCCCAAATTTCTTTGGGGCAGTCACTCACAAATAACACTTCTCGATCTTTCTTATCCTCTCTCATTAGCACGTACCAACCCAAAAAACAAACACACAAAGAAAAATTCATCCTGCAAATCCGAAACCTAGACAGATGTTTAAAGGTATTTATGATTTTCCGAATCTTAGTTTTTTGCTTTTTTTTCGTCACCACAGATTAGTCATCGCTTATGTTTAATTTATGTTGTTTAATTGTTCCAGATCATAGATGGAAAAATTTAATCAACAAAGAAGATTAATCAAATCCACAGATCCGGTTGCATCATTAATCAACAAATCACCTAAATATAAACAAGGTAAAATTAGGGGTTTTTTTTGGTTTGGGCCTTTTGTTATATTTGTTATATGTGATTCATAAGAATTAGGGTTTCGTGTTAATTGGGGGGGGGGGGGGTGTTTCTAAAATGGTTAGTATGAATTAAGGTTTGGTTTAAATTTTAGGGTTCTTATGAAATTAGGGGTGGATGGGATTGTGGGTTTGCTGCTATTGACAAAAAGGTTGCATTTATAGGACTTCGCTTTAACATATGATATTTTTTATGTATTATGTATTGGGTATCTTTTTATTTATTTATAAAGATTATTTGTTGATTGTGTGGGGGAGCATTTGCTATACACCTACTAAGCCGATGCAACCCATGCATGACCGGTGATAATGGCTAATTCACATAGGTCATGGGTCATATGCATTAGGTTATCACTGGTCACATTCAATAATGGGTATTTGACGTCATATGGGTCATATACATTAGGTTATCACTGGTCACATCCATGACTGTTGATCATTGGGTAATTAACATGGGTAACGGGTCATGTGCATTAATATTGGGTTGTAGTGACATGTCATATATGTTATCGACCAATACATGATTGGAGATCGACAATGGGTAATTAACATGGGTCATGGGTCATGTGCATTGGATTTTGAAAACTAAGACAAATACTATACAACATTTTATACGTTTTGTATTTTTTTACGTTTTCATCCGTTTGTAACGTTTTTCGTCCCTTTTTTACCGTTTTCAATCGATTTTGATCGATGTCGCTAGTTTTCAACCGACGTTGACAAATTTTGACAGATTTCGATGGATTTAGACAGTTTTAGACCGACTACGACCGATTGCGACCCTTTTCGACCGATTTCATCCATTTTGAATGTTTTCGGAAATTTTCGCTCGTTCTCATATGTTCTAAGCTTTTCTGAATGTTTTCCTCTGTATTAAAATGTTATGAAACGTTTATTACGTTTTCGTACATTTTTGTACGATTTTTTCATTTCCATACGTCCTTCTCCTTTTTATTCGGGTGATTCGGGTCAACCCGAGTAACCCAAATACTAAATAGGGTCCCGTATCGGGTTGAAAATATTTGGCTAACTCGGGTACGAGGTCGGCCTGATTGCCCCGGATAAGGATTAATGGCCGTCAATTTTTAATCTTCTGTTATACATACGGCTATTGATTTGCACTCAAAAATGTTATTTGCACACTCAATGTACAAGCTGTTGAAGCAGAGTGTTTAATACTATACAAGTATTTAATGCACAGATGGAGTGTCCCAATCAATCTATAAAGTGTGCAAATCAATTCCCTTTCACATAAACCCTAATTTAACACACTCTAAAAAATCATAACAAATCCCAAATCAAAATCAAACTAACTCATGTCGTCTTATCTTTGTGAAGATTACTGCAAATGTAACAGGCCAGCAATGGTGGTAACATCTTGGACACCATCCAACCGTGCTCGACGTTTCATTTGCTGCCAAAATCGATGGGTAAGTTATCAGATACGTTTAGTTTAAAGATTATTAAGTTTAATGTTTAATATATTACATTTTTTTTTATTTCAGAAATCGGGTACGAAGAAATGTGAACAATTTGATTGGTATGATCCAGAGGAGGAATGTGATTGGTACAAGATGCATTTGTTTGAGATGGATAGCAAACTGAATCCCAATCAAAGGCGTGAGGTTCAAATTGAAGTTAATCGTCAAAGAAGGATTGAAGAATTGGAGGCAGAGTTGACAAATGCCTTAAAGAAAGTCAGTGTTTGGAAGTCAACACTTTGTGTTTTTGCAGTTGTGTTTCTTTGGTACTTGCACTGAAGTAGTATAGTGTTTATGGCTAGATTGTGTAGTTTGTAGTGGCTCATGTACCCCATCTTTATGGTGAATGGTTAAGTATTTGCTTGTAAATTTAACTGATCTTGATCTTTTGGCTACTCGATATCTTTTGAAAGTAATTACCCAAAATGGCACAATTTGACTATCCTGTTTGACCTTATGCAAATGAATGTACAGGCACAAAACTACCAAAAATTACCCAAAGTGACAATCATGATTGGCTATTAGTTATCTTTTGATAGTAATTACCCGGAATTGCCCAAATTCACTTGGAGACTCTTTGACTTTTGCAAATGACAATCAAGTTTGACAATCTTTGTTTGACTTTTAACAAAGCATCATAACATAGTAAAAAAAGCAACATAACAAAATTAATCAACAAAAAGATAACTTGATCATATAGTAATCGATAACTTGATTAACAAAGAAACATAACATAAGTTTTCTTTGAACACAAAAACATTAAACTTCAAAGAAACATAACATAAGTTTTCTTCGAGTCACGGTCAAACATTTATTCCCTCGGGTCAAAACCCGATCCCAAATCATTGTTGGAAATATTGAGTTTGGAAGTTTATTATTCATAAAGCATGAGATACAAGTAGTTATAGAATCAACTCATTGTACTTGGTAAGTCAAGACTTGGAAAAAGGAAAGTGGAGACTTTTGCGTACCACACTCAATTCCTTATCTTTAGGAATAGTTTTAAAATATCTTCAATTCACAGTATGATTTAGGCGCCTTTGGTCGATCCCTTTTCCCGCCAAAAGTCTTGGGAACCGTTCATATACCTCTCCAGGCTATTTATACCTCTCTATTGTATATATACCAAATAACACATACAAACACATATATCACTTTCAAAGAAAACTTCAACAATGGCAGCAAATGGTAACTTTCAAAATGATGCAGAAGAGTACGAGTGGGTATTAAACAACAGTTTGCTATGGGACGCAGTGTTTAATCATTTCGGGTATGATCCCGTTTACGAATATGGGTTGTATAGGCAGGTAGATACGTGGATGAGGTCAATAATTTTGAAATGGCTGCATAGACAAGACTTTTACTGGGATGAGCGTTGGGGACTGAATGATGTGAAGGTAGAGGAAGAAGATGAAGAGGATCAACAGGATGCGCAGCAAAATGTTGTGGAGCAGTAAAATGAAGAGGATGCGCAGCAAAATGTGTGGAGCAGCAAAATGAAGAGGATCAGCAGCAAAATGTGATGGAGCATCAAAATGTGGTGGAGCATCAAAACCAAGGGGGTCAACAAGATGGGTTTGCATTTGCAGACCCGTTAAATCTGGAAAACAGGATTACCGATCTTGAAATTAAGTTTCAATATCTCCTGGAAAGGAAAAGGATGCAACGCACGGAGTAGAGTGCTCTGGTTTTAACAAGTTGGTGTGAAATGGAGTGAAGCAGTTTTTAATGATGATGTTTTTATGTTTTTAGTATCTTTAGTATTTAGGTAGGATAATTAATTGTATTTATGTTTGCAGCTTTTATGAATGGTTGTATCTTTTAAAAAATATCAATGAAAATTTTGAGACCTTGTATGGTTGCTTGTGATGTCAAACTGTCAAAGGTGTGTTTGGTTTATTGGATAAAAGCAGTATGTCAAATTGTTAAAATCCAGAAATGATGTGTTAATGTTGCTAGTTATAAATAACATTGCTAAGTGTAATTGATGATTATTGTGATTCGGGTAATGAGTTAGGTTTTGTGTTTTTGGGACTAATATTTTGCAGGATAAGCTGAGAAAAGTGCTGGAGTCCTGAAAATAAGCCGTTTCGAGTGGAAACTGACTTAGTGTTGCTAGGCATATTTTAGTGCTGCTAAGCCTAACTTAGTTCAGCTAAGGGTTGTTCTGCTATTTTTGAGAGTGCAGGGTATTGTTTTAGAAATATGAACGGTTAAGGGTTTGTACACTTCAATCATTCACAGTTTCACACAAATGTTTTTATTCGATCAAAACTCTATCAAACATAAAACCACTGCTTGATTTTATCAATTAGTTGCAATTCCCAGCAAAACCCTACACAAATTTTCAAATTTCAAAATGTCGACTTTGTCTTTTGCCAACCAGCATAACATGATTGCATTCTTGCAAAAGCCCACCAAGGAGAATGAAGAGTTCACTGAAGTTGTTGATTTTTTCAATGCTACTCATATTAGGTATGCATTAATAGTTAACCCTACTGTATATGTTTCCAACATCAAACAGTTTTGGGCTACTGCAAAGGTCAAAACTATTGATGAGGAAGTACAGATTCATGCCTGTGTGGATGGGCATAAGATTATTGTTACAGAGGCATCTGTTAGAGAAGTTCTTCATCTAGGATATGTTAATGGAATTGAGAATCTTCTAGACCCACAATTTTTGAAAACCTTCAAGAGATGGGGTATGTAAAAAAAAATGATTCTTTGAAATTTAATAAAGGTGGCTTTCCCCCACAGTGGAAATTCTTAGTTCATACTTTGTTACAGTGTCTTAGCCCAAAGACTACTGGTTGGAATGAGTTTAGTAGTAACATGGCTTCTGCCCTTATATGTTTGGCAAAAAATAAAGAAAAATTCAATTTTTCAAAATTAATTTTTGATCATGTGGTTAAAGCCTTGGATAATTCTTCAAACCAACATTACTTATATCCAAGATTTTTGCAACTTCTTATGGAAAAACAGTTTACAAATAAGAAATTTCACGACAAGGTTTATCCTGTTCACTCTCATATTAAAAAGGTCTTTTCTAACATGAAGAGAAAGGGTAAGGACTTTCCTGTCATAATTAAACCATTGTTTCAAGCAATGTTGGAACTAGGTCAATATAAGAAAGGTGAAGGTTCAAGAACTTATAATGAATCAAGTTCCAATGGAACTGATTCAGGTGAAGGAAACCGCAGGTGCCAAGAAACCAAGGGGGACAATGCAAGTGATGAGGATAAAAGTGGTGAGGAAGAGATGGAACTTGTTAAAAAATTGATGGTTAAATATACCAAACTTAAATAACAGGTTCTTGGCCTACAACAAATCACAGATACTCAGGGGGATGTAATTACAGGTTTGAAGCTGAGGGTTAAGCAATTGGGAGGTTAGAAGGGGTCAAGAACCAGGTCATTCAAAAGACTAAAAACAGTGGGCACAAGACAAAGGATTAGTTCATCGGAAAGCATAAGTTTGGGGGAGGATGATCTCAAACAGGGGAGGAATGAAACCAAGGATTCAGGGAAAGCTATGGAAAATTTTGATAGTGCTGCTCCTGGTGATGACATTGGTGTGGATATGGATGTGGATTCTGGTGAGAATGATGATGAGTATGTGGTTGCTGATAATCAAGGTAATGAGGTTGTTATGGAAGCAACAATCAAAGGCATGGGAGATTCTACTGCTGGTGCAAGTGAAGAAATGGTCAAGGAGGATACTACTGCTGAGGAAAATGTTCCTGTTGCTAGTGATGATGATGAAACTTTGGCCGAAGCAATGATTCTATTGAAGACACAATTTAAACAAGCAGTGCCACAATCACCACTACCAACAGAACAATCACAACCACCACCACAACAACCAAGAGTACCTGTCAAAGGTGTGGTGATTAGAGAACCAACTCAACAAATCAAGAAGAGTGTACAAGAGCCAAGTTATAAGGGCATAGGCAAATGTATTATGGTTGAAGAGCCTAAGCATGATCCTTTAAAGGATCTTCCTTTTGTGTACTAGCCCAAACACAAGCAACTTGAAGTAGATGAAGCTGCTGCAAGAAAATTGGTTGCTTCGTTTGCAGAGGAGAATCAGATGGTACTTGAACAAAGAAGGAAACACGCTGAAGCTGAGGCTAAAACAAAAGCACTCTTGGATTCTTGGGATAAAGAAAGGATTAAAGGTGATGCTGATATTGCACTGATGAAACAAATAAAAGAAGAAATGCAAGAGTACACTCAAGAACAAAAAGATGAATGAAAGAGGAATTATGAAGCTGAAAGGAAGAAATTTTATCTCAATCAAAGAAAGAAGAGAAAAGTGCTCAGTCGTCCAACAGTTAAGCAAAAGAGGAAGTACTATGAGTATTATCTAAACAATATGAAGGGTTGGAAGCTTGTTCAATTAAAGCGATACTCAGATGATTAGATTTTCAAAATGTATGAAAGAGCCAAAAACTCAATGTAACTAATATATATCAATGTTAATGATAACTGACTTCACATTTTGCTATAAATAATAGTCATATGAATATTTCACAATGTGACTATTTTGAATGTATTATTGGTCACATATAATACCCTTATAATGTGGCCATAAACATCATTTAGATACACATTTCTGATATGGTGTGACTATTGTAAAGCCTATAGTTACAATGTGACTATTTTTATTTATTTATTTATTTATTTATTATTTTTATGTTTTTTTTTAAAGCCTATAGTCACATGACCGTGCTTCAATTAAGTGTGGCTATACACATTAGGATTTGGCAAACAAACACACACTAAACTTTAGACACACATATTAACTTACGTGACCATATGTATCAAATTTTCATTACACTTAATCATGTTTCTATGGTTTAGTGCGACCATATATGACATTTGGTCACACTCGTCAAGTGTGTCACATATATCTGTCACTATTAAATGCATATCGTGACTAACGCTTCAAACTTACTTTTCAGTTGTCACACATTTCAAACGCTATGTGGCTAAATATTCAGCAAAGAATAGCAGTCACGTTTAAATAATGTGTGACAAACTTGACTATATAATTTAGCCACATAAACAATTACCTCATGTGACCATATATATATTTTGGTCACACTTTTCAATTGTGTGACATATATTTGTCACATGTGTATATCTATAGTGTGACTAATGTTTCGAGCTGATTTGTATCTGTCACACGTTCCGAATTTAAAGTGACTAAAATGTCGAAAAATATTTACCAGTTACCCTCTGGTAACATATATACACAAATGTGTGACATATATTTTACGAAATGATCACACAAGTCGGATCAAGTGTGGTTGTTTATTTTAATCTAGTACATTTAGTCACGTAAAAATGTTACCGTGTGACCGTTCAAAATCGACCATGTGTGATGAAAGGCCATTTTTATACCAGTGACATTAGTGTTTCAACAAGCAAATACTGGTGCATTCCCTCCTCCAATTGATGAAAAGTGGCGCACAGCGGTATTCCCTTCCAAGGTTTGACCAAAATCTTCCTTTTCTTTTTAGCCAAGTGGCTCACCAAGTTTTGAGTAGCAAAACTTGATCTTTTCTTCATTTCTTTCACTTAAAAGTGGCGCTACAAGCATTCTAACAACAACAATAAGCTGTAAAATACATCCATGTTACAAGCAAAAGATGACAACATCCTTTATGTTAGATCCACGTTAGTAGATAACGGAAAAAGGTTTGCATCGTTCGTTCATAATGATGTATATTGTCCAACATATGCTAACAAAAAGATGTATATGACCCATATTAATAGACAAAAAAGTAAATTATGAATTCGGCAAACTACTGATTGTATATTGGAGTTTACTCTAACTATTATAATTAAAACGGTCTAACATTAATAAGACCATGGATTTATGACCACATGAATTTGCATCTCAATACTATTTTGTATGACGTCAAAATCATTATTTATACAAAACTTATAAATCAACGGCTTACATTGATTTTCCAAATGAGGAAGTGGTCCAACACTCCAACTAGAGAAAGTATTGGTATATAACTCGTTGCCCGTCTTTTTCAGTGACAATTTTTGGAAAATTGGGTGTTTTTAGAAAAAATAAAATAAAATAAAAAGGTTTTTGTTATTAGATTTAATATCAGATCATTTTGTTAAATAGGATAAAATAAAGTTATGGTTATTGGATTTAATTCACATCATTTTGTTAATTAGATGTTAGTTGTGTGTTATTTAGATGTAACATAAGTGTGCAACAAGGAAAACCAAGCCATTCGTATCTTTAATCAACCCGTAACAACTATATGAACCACATGATGTATGTTTTAACTATACTAGTTTTTGACAACTCTTTATGATGAATGAGACAAATTTGTTAAAAACATTGAATCTCTTTATGATGAATGATTTTGTCTACCATGTTTTAATTGTATTAACCATATGGTTGACAATTTGACATGGGTGCACAACAACAAAAAAACAAAAAAGTGGAAACCTATTATTGTATGCCACGTCTACATGTGTAATACCACTTTAAACATAAAAATAATAAAGAAAAAAAAAATCCATATCTAATATTTATGTGCCTTAGATTTAACAGCTTGTCAAACTCTAAATGAACGTGATTTCATTGGGGCCGCGCACACAATTGCGTGTTTGAGATTAATCAAATTGTGGGCGGAATTGAATAAACAACAACGTCGTATCTAATCCTGTTACAGCGGAGGCAATGAGGCATGGTAGAAGTAGAATGTAAACAGATACTACTCTTATCTAAAGATAAACCCGAGAGTAGAGAGACTGCTTCCAGAAAGACTTCGACAAGTGCAAATATGCTGGTGAAAGTAAACAGAATAAGTGCATGATGAAACAAGTATAAGCAGTTAAAAGACAAAATGCTAAAAACAAACAATAAGCATACAAAGCAGAAAGGCGGGATACCATAAAAAAAAGAACGCAAGAGAAAAATGACATAAACTTATATGAAAAAAAAGAAAAAGAAAAAAGAAACGAGCAAAAATAAACAATCACAAAAGCGAAAACACGTAAAAGCAAGAGGGCAAAAGCACCTAAAAATGCAAGCAAAGAAAAGGAGACTAAAAATTAATAAAAATAAATAACTTAGAAGAGCAGCACAAAAATAAAGCATGGCAACGCAATGAGGCCAAAAGCTAAAGACAAACCAAAAGGAAGAAAAGAGGCGACTGCCTACTAGAGTCCTAAAAACCTAAAAGGAACAAGCTATGGGAAAATAAATCCTAAACATAAAGAGGCAAGACAACTAAGAGACACCTAAAAGACTCAGAAGCAAAGGCTACCTCCTACCACCTAGCCCAAGCTACCGCATATTCTAATCCATGCGTTCCTATTTATTAGCTTAAGTCTATCGTGGTATATAAAATTTTCACCTTTGCTGATAGAATAGATGTTTTTGGTTAATAAAAAGAAAAAGGAAAAACTCACTTTGTGTTGAAATATTTGTCTACTCTAAGAGTGTGTTTGTTTCATTTAGATGTTTTAGGTCTGAATCTAACTACCACATCTTACTAGTAAGAGGTGGCTTGAACGTCTAACTCTAAACAAAATAATGTTGTTTGTTTTTGTATAATTGTCCGAATGATTTTAAGTGCTCGTTTCTGCAATTTATTTAAATAACTTGTGTAAATATGAAATAAGACTTTTTATCATAAATATAATATAGTTAATAAACCATCAAATATATTATATTAACACGAGTCTTCAATCTCTCTTATCGAGTAAGAGGCAGTAAGACAAGTCCACCACCTCTTACTGAGTAAGATGTTTTATGTCAAATTGGGTCTAACTCAAAAGAAAAAAACAAACAAGCAAAACGTCTGCCCACCTCTTACTGGTAGGAGTAAGAGGGCTAGTAAGACTTTTTTATAAAAAACAAACACACCCTAAATGTTTAGAAATGATAAAATCTTCCCACCCATGCTAGATAACTTGGTTATTATTTGCCAAATTTGAACATTCAAGCAAAATCATAGAATTTTGATTAAGAAACTATTTAAAAATTAAAGGTTGGATTGTAATTTACGCCATAAAATAATTGAAGAATTGATTAAAGATAGAAAAAGAAACGGTCTGCCATTTAGATTAGTTAAAAGAAAAACCCCCCACATGGAGACAAAAAGGTGATCAAGTAATCATACTTTGACCAAAGTCGATGAAAACATGGCGGTTTTAAAGGAAAGAAATGAAGAAAAACTCAAAAATGGACCATCTATCATTTATGTATTCAGTTGAAAACCTATGGCACAGTTAGAAATTTTATCCGTCTAACCCTCTTTTAAGATTAGATGGCTCGTTCAAAACTATAGCATGACAAATAAGTGGCTGACCAGTTATATTAATGTTATGCTTTGAGGGATGATTGAGAGGCCTAAAAGATGTGCCTAAATTTATGTTTAAACCTATGTGCCATGCGTTCCTATTTATTAGCTTAAGTCTATCGTGGTATATAAAATTTTCACCTTTGCTGATAGAATAGATGTTTTTGGTTAATAAAAAGAAAAAGGAAAAAATCACTTTGTGTTGAAATATTTGTCTACTCTAAATGTTTAGAAATGATAAAATCTTCCCACCCATGCTAGATAACTTGGTTATTATTTGCCAAATTTGAACATTCAAGCAAAATCATAGAATTTTGATTAAGAAACTATTTAAAAATTAAAGGTTGGATTGTAATTTACGCCATAAAATAATTGAAGAATTGATTAAAGATAGAAAAAGAAACGGTCTGCCATTTAGATTAGTTGAAAGAAAAACCCCCCACATGGAGACAAAAAGGTGATCAAGTAATCATACTTTGACCAAAGTCGATGAAAACATGGCGGTTTTAAAGGAAAGAAATGAAGAAAAACTCAAAATGGACCATCTATCATTTATGTATTCAGTTGAAAAACTATGGCACAGTTAGAAATTTTATCCGTCTAATCCTCTTTTAAGATTAGATGGCTCGTTCAAAACTATAGCATGACAAATAAGTAGCTGACCAGTTATATTAATGTTGTGCTTTGAGGGATGATTGAGAGGCCTAAAAGATGTGCCTAAATTTATGTTTAAACCTATGTGCTATCATTGTTGGCTGCAGTCAAAAGACCCATTTTTTCTAAAGTCAATAAGATCATGCCACATAAGTTTAGGCATGAAATTAGGGATACATTTAGGTCTTCCATCATTTTCCTTGCTATTATGACCAAATAAACTTTCTCCCGGTGAGGCCATAAGCCAACACTATTTAATTTTTATGGCCATAAAGCTTTGAATACCCGACTTGATAAATTTCAGAAACTTGCATAGATTAGATAGCATAATAAAATTTTGATTTTCTATATCTAAAGTCTAAACGAACATTAGAGCAAATTTATGATATTTCTTCAAAAGAGAGAAAATCAGATCGGGTCATTAACTTAAGAGCTTGGGAATTGAATTAACAGCCACGCTAAAGCCCAATTTTGGCGGCCCTTTAGAGATAAAAAGTACGCAGTTAGCCGGCCCAAATCCACCTAGCCCAACAGTCCAACACATATCATTTTGCCTTTTGGGCATATTCAAATATTTCGGTGTGTAAAAGTTGTGAACAAGCAAAAATTACGTGTTGCGGTTAGAAATATTTTATACATGGTAATTTACAGGGCTCTCTTAATGATTTGGGTGGCCCGATGCAAAATCATAAATAAGGCTCCATAAATCATGAAAAGTTTAACTATTTTTTAAAATAAAAGTTCTTTTATACGCAAAGATACTAAAACTTCAATTTTGATAATATTTAACAAAGACACTAAAAATTCAAAGCATTATATACTTAGATACATATAAAACTATCTATACTAACTTATAATGTATTTAGGACATTTATATTTAGAAGTCTTAAAATGTATAAGATCAAAAACATTTTTTTAATAGGAAAGATGCATACATGCTTATAATTTTTTAAGACTTACAAGAAAAGAAGCATAATGTATACCACTTTAATGCACATAATTTTCAGACTTACAAGATAAGAAGCATAGTGTACACCACTTTAATGCACACATTAAAAAAACATTAATGCTATTTAATGTAATCCATTAATTAATTGGTTAATAAATACAATTAATACAGTTATTAAAACACCCCTTACATAAAAAATACAAATTATCAAACATATTGTACAACCAAATTAAACACAATTCCAGCATTAAATGTCACTAATACAAATAATAAAGCACATTATTCAAGCCCGAACGGGTAACGGGCCAAATGGGCTTGAGCCCGAACGGGTGCGGGCCAAACGGGCTCGAGCCCGAACGAGCTCGGGCTAAACGAAATTCTTGATATCCGTAAATTTATTATCAAAAAAACATAATAAACTAAAATACATAGTTCACCGAAAAATTTAATTTCAGGGTACCCGCCGCTGCAACGCGCGGGTACCATGCTAGTAAATATTAATGGATGCATATTAAATTTGTGTAAGGAGACTTGTGTGGTTGCACCATTTGCACATACTAATTGCCGTCACTGGTAATTTATACCTATAATTGATGTTTATTAAGTATATATTTTTTTTTTCATAAAAGAAAAATAAGTGTTCACTAAATACACCTTAACATGCGCACAGTGGACATATATTAGCAAAATCCATAAAAGAAAAACTCATTCGAGGTTTTTGTCATAAGAAACTTCAAAACTTTCTTTATTGAGTACGAGTAATAATTAAACTATTAATATATTTTTTTAAAGACGTTTAATAAGCAAACACTTAAATACGGAGTATTTCTTTAGCAATAGTTTTAAGTAAAACGTTTTTTGTATAGTCTAGAAAAAAAGGATTATTCTATATATACGTAATTTAAATATTATAATGTTATACATACAAAAAATTAAGGATGAGCATTTTGACCTGAATCCTATACTCGGTACGATACCGAGACTACAAAATCAGATGAAAAAAGACATTTCAAAAATGGTACGGGAATTATTACTGAAATCCCAATTTGGTAACGGAATCCAAAAGTTATTTTTTAAAACTAATCTAGTGAACTATGATTTGTACGTAGGAAAAAAAAAAAAAAAAAAAAAAAAGGCTTCAAGTAGGGCTGTAAATGAACTGAACGTTCAGTGAACATTTCATGAACCGTTCGATAAAAAGTTCGTTTATGTTCGTTCGTTTATTAAATGAACGAACATGAACAATATTTTACGTTCGTTTAGTTAAATGAACGAACATGAACAAAAGTCTCGTTCGTTCATTTATGTTCGTGAACGTCCGATTAGACGTTCGTTAAAGTTCGTTTATGTTTATTTATCTATTTATATTCATATATCATATCTTTTAATTTTATAATTTTAAAAATTGGTTTGTTTAAACAAAGCAACACTTATAATATATTGTGAAGAATTCAATAAAGTTTATGTTTGTTTGTCTATTTTCATTTATGTTCGATCGTTTATGTTCGTTTAGCGTTCGTTTAGTGCCTTAATGAACGAACATAAACGAACATGAACAATTCATTTTCTTAATAAACGAACATGAACAAGAAAATTCGTCCATTTAAGCGTTCGTGTCCGTTTATTTGTCCGGTTAAAATTAAATGAACGAACATGAACAGGGCTCCGTTCGTGTTCGTCCGGTTCGTTTACAGCCTTAGCTCTAAGTAATGACGACGATTTTGAACAAGGTAATATAGCTTATGAATTTCTTTGCTTTGCTGTAATAACTAAAACAGTAGCATGAAATAGCTTTGCTTGCTAAATGAAAACAATACAGTAGCTAAACTACATGGAAATTGAAATTAGATAGTACAGTAGTTGAACCATTACTTTGCATGAAGTTATCAGTTATGTTAAACTACAAGTGGCTAAATCTGTTTAATGCAGTAAATTAATAAATTATGTTCAGGTTCATTAGCCACTGACCCATTTGTTAAAAAGATCACTTTGCTAGTTTGCTTGCATAGTATTAAAATGTTGTTATTTAGTTTTATTTTGTTTAATGGCTTTTTTTAACTGGCTAATATTTGTTAACCATAAAACAGTACCGTAGCCAAACATAAATTCATATCTAATATTTGTTAAGTTATTAACTGCTTGTTCTTATCATAAATTGTCTTGCATAAATTTAAGTAACATCGAAATGATTCATTCAACCATTACGTGTTTGTTTGTATCCATAGTTTTCTTATACAGTGCCAATTGACTAGTATGTAATGTGGAGATTTTTTTTGTTTAACAAAAAAAGGAAGTACCGGATTGGTACTCATTTCCCGGTATCAAGTACCGGTATCGAAATCCCGTCCAGTACGGTACCGGTACCCTCTTTTCATGCTCAGGAAAAAAACGATACCACTAATTTGGTACGGGTTCGATATGATTATGATATTGTGCTCATCCCTACCTAAAATATGAAATTGCCAAAAAATAAAAATAAAAATAGACATATATAAAAATGGATAAAAAAATAAGCATATATACAAATTTTATATATGTTTTTATCCGTTTTTATATAAACGGAAACATATATAAAAATAGATAAAAACGTGTATAAAAATATATACGTTTTTATCAATGTTGCAAAAATTGTGAATCGGTACTGAGGCGGTCCGGGGCCGAGTAGCGTTTTTTTTTACCGATTAATCGGCCGATTTCCTTGTAAATCTCTCCAAGTTCCAGGGCCTTGTAGCTTGTAATCACCGATTAATCGGTCGAGTTGGCCGATTTTTGCAACACTGGTTTTTATACACATTTTATCTGATTTTATATACTTATCTATACTACCTTATAATGTATTTAGGACATCTATATTTAGAAGTCTTAAAATGTTTAAGACCAAAAATATTTCTTTAATAGGAAAGATGCATGTACACCTCTTTAATGCATATAATTTTCAGACTTACATGACAAGAAACATAATGTACACCACTTTAATGCACATATTAAAAAAAAAAAAAAAAAAAAAAAAATTAATGATATTTAATGTACTCAATTATTTAACTGATCAATAAATACAATCAATACAATTATTAAAACACCCCTTACATCACAAATACAAATTATCAAGCATATTGTACAACCAAATTAAACACAATTCCTACATTAAACGTCACTAATACAAATAATAAAGCACATTATACAAATATTCAGACCCGAACGGGCAACGGGCCTAATAGGCTTGAGCCTGAATGGGTGCGGGCCAAACAGGCTCGAACCCGAACGAGCACGGCCTAAACGAAATTCTTGATATCCGTAAATCTATTGTAAAAAAAAACATAATAAACTAAAATTCATGATTCACAGGAAAATTTAATTTCAAGGTACCCGCCGCTGCAACGCGCGGGTACCCTGCTAGTATGTGTGTGTGTATATATATATATATATATATATATATATATATATGCATTTTATCGGTTTCAAAATAAAACGTATATAAAAATTAAAAATGTGTATAAAAATATATATATAAACGTATAAAGTCATTTTTTAAAATGTATAAGAGTATATAAAAACGAATAAAAACGTGTTATTAACCCTTATTTTATATGTAAAGATTGATGCTTTGTAATTTGTATATGAGTGGGCAGGTAGGGTTTTTTTTTTTTTTTTTTTTTTTTTTTTTTTTTAAATTAAATCTAGTGAAGAATTGTATTATTTCTACTGCAAATTATCAAGTACATTCGTTTTATGCAATTCTTCACTGCGTAACCTATTACCTTAAACAAGTTAAATATGTCACAAATGGTATGTAGGTCTGAGTTAGGGTTGAGTTTCTAGACACAATTATTAAACGGGTCGTGTTTGGGTAGAGGTTAAACCAACCCGCAAACCTGAATAAGTCAATTCGAATACGACTCGATTGCCACCCCTAATCTCAAATTAATGAAGTTTTTAACATATTTCACGTATAATTTATTTGTTATGAAAAATTTCCAGTCTGCCTATTCATATTTAGTACACTTAAGTGCATACATATGGACATATGGTAAAGTACCAAAATATTTCGACCCAATGAAAGAGATGTCGGGGTTCAAATTTTGCTACGCTTCCCCATATTCGTAGTTTTCAGCCATAGCCTGATGAGTATGTCTCGTCCTTGTGACTTTATGTGTTCAACTCCCGGGTGACACAAATGTTTGCCCTTATTTTTTCCATTAAAGGCATAAAAACAATCTAAAATGTTCCCTTTTTCATAAAAGAAACAAAAAAGAACAATGAAATATCTTTTCTTTTGATTTCGTTATAAACTTGTGATCTATCTCCTACTTTTATGTTTTAGAGTTCTTTGGGGGGATATGGGCTAGAGAAGTCATGTGAAAATAGTCATTTTCCTCAACTAAAATCTGCCCCTTCAACTAGAAAAAAGAATGCCTTATTTCAACCAACTGACGTGTGTATGGCTACATCTAATTTTCTCGTGACCACATTATGAGCCACCATTGTTAACCACATAGGCATAAAGCATATAAATGTCGATCGCTTTTAATCAAGTATATGTTCTATCGATACACTACGGTGAAAGCCTCTCCACTTTTTCGTAAAATCCAACCTTGTCTTTGCACTTTACAAATGGTTGCGATTTTTCGAGACTTATCTATATTACATAAAAAGCATATGCATGAATTTTTTCTTACAACTTTTCTCATAAAAATTCAAACAATTTTTTTTTTTTTTTTTTTTTTTTTTTTTTTTTTTTTTTTTTTTTTTTTTAATGAAACAGCCTTAATAATTCATACTAAAAAAAGAAAAGAAAAAAAAAAAGACAATTTTTGACAACTTTTTTAATGCAGTCTCTAAAAAAAATAAGAAGACTTTATTTATTTATTTAATCACAACACTATTACTAAAAATTCATCCACTAATTCTGTTATATAAAACACCATAATATTATTATTATTATTATTATTATTATTATTATTATTATTATTATTATTATTATTTAATGTTAGTCATAGTTGATGAAAATGAATAACTATACAATTATAAATGCTTGCATCTATAAAATCTTGTTACTATTTACGAGTAGTCGTCTATTATTTCAAAAATAATCGAAAAGGGTGTGTTTGAAATCACGAAAAGTAATACTAGTATGGTATTTAACAGTGTTGCAAAAATCGGCCTACAAGGCCGATTAATCGGCGATTACAAGCTAAACGGCCTTGGACCTTGGAGCGAATTACAAGGTAATCGGCCGATTAATCGGCCTTGGACCTTGGAATCGGCGATTAATCGGCCAAAAATCGCTACACGGCCCTCGACCGCCTCAGGACCGATTCACGATTTTTGCAACATTGGTATTTAATGATTTGTTACTAAGTATTAAGGGCCCGTTTGGTTTGGTGTTTTTCGTTGGGTTTAGGATTTAAAAGTCAAATTTAATTGTTTGGTTGCTATTTTTAGATTGAGGTTTAGGTTCTAATCCTAAATATAGGGGTGTGTGCTAAAGTTATATATTAGATAGGTTTTACAAAAATTGTGGGACCATATTTTTTCATAACCTCATATTTTTCTTTTTATCCACCAATTATTGATATAAATAGTTTTAAATTTATATTTTTATATATAATTATATTTTTAAATATTATTTTCTCTCTCCTATTTAAACCAAAATCCAAATCCTAATCTACAACTTTACATTCAAATCCAAATCATAATCTAAAACTATCTATAAAGCAAACGGACCCTAAGTAGTTACAAATTCCACGTTACTAATGTACTCTCCCCTTCTCAAAATAATTGTTACAAAACAATAATTACAAAGTTTAATAAAAGTGGGTAGATTTTAGTTTTCAACCAGCCAAAGAGAATATTCCTTTACTATATTATCTAATTTTTACTTAAAACAGAAAGTCGACAATTATTTTAAAACATCTCAAAATGAAAATATGAAGAATAGTTTTGAGACGGAGAGAGTATGAAAAGCTTAATCGACTAACGTGCATTCAGGGACGGAGCCAGGAACAAATATGACCGGGTGCACAAATTTTTTTGAACCGTAGTATAATAGAGTTAAAAAGTGGATTAAAACGAATATTTTTTTTATTTGCAAGTATACCGACTAAATAATACTAAAGACACATTTTGATGCACCGGGTGCATTTAAAATATATTTAGGAAAAATCGATAATTTTTTTCAAAAATTAAAACTATATCCAAAAAATTCATAGGGTGCACGTGCACCCGCAGGCACCCCTTGGCTCCGTCTAGGGCTGGCATAACAGGTCACACAAACCTGTTAAGACACGAACCTGTTAAAGTCAAACACGAACACGACCTGTTAACTAATCGTATCATTTTTCTCAAACACGAACACGACACGAAAATTAACAGGTGCACCTGTTAAAAAACCTATTAACATGCATATTATAAAAGTCTCGACTAAAACTTTAAAAAAATCCTTAACAATACAAAAGCTCTTACAAATCTTAACTAATACATAATGATAATAATCCTTAACATTACAAAAGTTAATAAAACTCTTAATTAAGTGAGTCGGGATTGTAATTTTAAGGATTATATATATATATATATATATATATATATATATATATATATATATATATATATATATTATAATATTAACATGTCATAACAGGTCTTAACAGGTCTGACCTGCTAAGACACGAATATTAACAGGTCTTAACAGGTCCAACCTATTAAGACACGAAACCTGTTAAGGTCAAACACGAAAACTGTTAAGAACAGGTCATGTCGTGTCATGTTAACAGGTTTCGTGTCAAAATTGTCAGCTCTAGCTCCGTCCCTGCGTGCATTAATAGTAATAGTGCACGATTCATGCACATAAGGTGGTTAACCATTTAGGTTCAATGGATTATGATCATTAATGTTGGGTTCATTGTTTCATAAAATACATTTGCTAAGTTGTTCACTTATATAATTTCTTTTTGGACATGATACATAATTAATTGATTATGAATAAAGAGACCAATTATAAACAACTATTCAGTGACAATACGTCAACACTAAGGGGCTGTTTGATAAAAAATATAATTTAACACTGAATGAATCAAAGCTGCTGAATGATTTCAAGATGCTGAGTGAACCTGATTCTGAGTGAAAATGATTGTTTGATATTTGTTCTGAATTAGCAATCTGAGTTGCCTGAAATTACCTATTTAACATTCTGTCTGATTTTGTATTGAATAAAATATACCATTTGATAAAAAAAAAGTTTATTAACTAAAATAAAAAGATAATATAAAGAAAGTATATAAACATGCATTATATAATCGGACGTTCACGAACATAAATGGACAAACGAGATATTTGTTCATGTTCGTTCATTTAACTAAACGAACGTAAAATACTGTTCATGTTTGTTCATTTAATAAACGAACAAACATAAACGAACTTTTTACCGAACGGTTCATGAAATGTTCATTGAACGTTCAGATCGTTTGCAGCCCTGTATGCATGTATCAAGTTAAAAATAATAGTTTTATAATGTTAAAGCTCTTTAAAGTAAACTTTTCAATAAATGCTTGGCATCATGTGAATTTGTGAAGTACAAGTTTCTTTCAAGTAAATTATATAAAAAAAAAGGTAAAAAATGATGTTAAGTACATTCAATAAATGCTTGGCGTCATGTGAACTTGTGAAGTACAAGTTTCTTTAGTAAATTATACAAATAAAGGTGTGAAGTACGAATTTCTTTTGAGTAAATTAAAAAAAAAAAGGTAACAAATGATTAAAAGAGGAAAGAAGAAAGGATAAAATAGGGACAAGTGGGGACACTGAATCATTTTGGTTAAGCGCCATTTATATTTTTGTCAAACAACTTATGCACTGACCGATTCATAGATTATCCTCTTAGTGCCCGATCCAGAGACTCTCTAATTGGTTAAGCGCCATTTATATTTTTGTCAAACAACTTATGCACTGACCGATTCATAGATTATCCTCTTAGTGGTGCAATTCAAAGGCTATCAAACACACCCTAACAAACCCTTGAGTAAATTACACTGTTTGTCGTTGTAGTTTGCGTTGACCGCAAGTTTTTGTACTTTGATCATAAAAAATGCGTTGTTTATCTTTAACCGCCAAACATCATTTGCCGTTGGTCCCTTCCTCTTTTATGATTTTCCCAAATTAGATACATCTTCATGTACGATCTCTCTTTCATTGTTTATTTATTTCTTACAATTACATTGTTTTGTAAACATAATTATATATTGATCCATTTTTTATTTCTTTCTTGCAATTACATATCTTTATTAGAAAAAAAAAAGTAACTCTCAATACCGTCTTTCACGGGTTATTGGTCTCAATACCGTCTTCCACGGTGTATGGGGGAGGTTGAGACGTAGACAATCTTACCCCTACCTAAGGTAAAGAGTATGCTTTTGGTTCTACCAAAAGTAGAAAAAGACCTCCAGCCTTCCAATGGGTGAGGATTGAAAAAAATTTGGCCATAATCATATATTAAATTTTGGCCAGTGTTCATCAAAAGTCCAACAGTCTAGGGATGGCAACGGGTCGACCTCGGGGCGGGTTTTAGTGCACTCGTACCCGCACCTGTTTATAATATCCACATCCATACCCGTCCCGTTACCCATTGGATGTCAGGTTAATAATATTCATCAGTTTTTCCGGGTTCTCTGTAGGTATCGGTTATCCCCGATTAAATATTATATGAACAAAATGGGGGTAGGATTAAGTCACACTGAAACCCACCGATAAAACAAGCAAACACCTTAATAGATTCATTTTTTTTAAGGTAAAGAAAACGAATATCGTATCAATCAATTTAACACGTTTGAATAATTCATTAACAAAATCCAAATGTGTTCGACAAAAAAGATACTTATATAAAAATATAATTGAATAAACTACATCTATAATATATGTATACTCTGATTAATTCCAATAGCAATAAAATAGGTACGGATTCACGTAAATGAACAGGGTATGGGTAATCATCATGAACATTGTTATAAAGTTCATTAACTAACACACATTATTGTTGGTGTTATTAAGCTTCCTTTGAAAACTCATGCATTAGTCAAAATCTGAAAGATTACAAACACTTGCACTTGCAATGCTTAGCAACATGGATCTCGAAGAATCCATAGGGTCTTTTAATTACCAACTTTAATGGATCTATTAAAAAACCCTTAAATTATACAATCCTACATTTACCATGAATCTTATCTATGGTACCTTTTTTTTCCCTAAAAAATTCCCCCCAATTTGCTACTTTCACACCTCCTAAAACTGCTACCTCCACACTTTGTAGAATTAGCTATAGTTGCCTGTATGGAGGTGTGCAGTGAAATGTACAGGAAAATGCTACCCCCAAATTTCTTTGGGGCAGTCACTCACAAATAACACTTCTCGATCTTTCTTATCCTCTCTCATTAGCACGTACCAACCCAAAAAACAAACACACAAAGACAAATTCATCCTGCAAATCCGAAACCTAGACAGATGTTTAAAGGTATTTATGATTTTCCGAATCTTAGTTTTTTGCTTTTTTTTCGTCACCACAGATTAGTCATCGCTTATGTTTAATTTATGTTGTTTAATTGTTCCAGATCATAGATGGAAAAATTTAATCAACAAAGAAGATTAATCAAATCCACAGATCCGGTTGCATCATTAATCAACAAATCACCTAAATATAAACAAGGTAAAATTAGGGGTTTTTTTTGGTTTGGGCCTTTTGTTATATTTGTTATATGTGATTCATAAGAATTAGGGTTTCGTGTTAATTGGGGGGGGGGGGGGGTGTTTCTAAAATGGTTAGTATGAATTAAGGTTTGGTTTAAATTTTAGGGTTCTTATGAAATTAGGGGTGGATGGGATTGTGGGTTTGCTGCTATTGACAAAAAGGTTGCATTTATAGGACTTCGCTTTAACATATGATATTTTTTATGTATTATGTATTGGGTATCTTTTTATTTATTTATAAAGATTATTTGTTGATTGTGTGGGGGAGCATTTGCTACATTGTAGATTACAGATTTTTAAAAGTTCTAAACTTTCTCAGATTATAATGATTTTGGTTGCTGCCATGGCAAGTGTGTGGTGACAGGAAGTGATGATATAGATGGTTTGGTTGTTAGTTGTGCGGTTCACTTGGGTCTGATGATTCTTTAAATATGTTGTCTTGGTGCGGAATGCCGAAGGATACAGTTGCCTCAACAACGTCCGCATGTGCAGCGAAGGCATATTTGGTACTAATGTGACCTCAACTAACTCGATAAAAGCTTGATTGGTTTTGTGGGTTTTGTTTTTCGTAAATTTCTTTTAATTTTAATAAAATGTTAAAAAAATTTGGTTTGTTTCTGTTTTTGTTACCACAAGCTTTCATAAAACAAAACTTAGAGTTGTAAATTTGTTTGTTTAACAAATTTAATTTACACTTGTTTTTGTTTGCGCTTACAACGATAAAGGGGTGTTGTAATGTTTGTTCAGCAGGATGAAGCGTTACTGCTGAGGTTGTCGTTGTTGGGTTTTCTGGAAACAATTTACTTGCGTATTTGTGATTTGGGATTACTTATAAATTGTGCTTATGCATTGTTTACCACAACATGTATGTTGGTAGGGCAACCATACAAAGAATGTCGTTGCAGCCATGGCGACTGTTTGGTATCGAAAAGTAATTTTATATGCCGCTATAAACCATGGTCACAAATATGATTATAAACTGTTATCACAACCTGTGTATAGGCTGTGATCTCAGTTACCGTTCGTTATAATAGATATAGATGATTTTGGTGGCCTGTTTCACTTGGCTGTGATGATCCTTTAACAATGTCGTATGGCTGCGGATAGTGGAAGGATGGTAGAGTGCGACAAACGGTCGCCTTAGCAACCTCCACGTGCGCAGCCAGGGTGTCAGCTAATCTGAGGCAAGTTTTCCTTATCTATATATATTACATACCGTGAAAATGCGGGATTAAATAGCATTGGATTAAAAAGGGTGTTAGACTTTATATTAATACTTATATATCATGTGAATCCGTTATCGTTTTGATGATATCATGTTTTGTTGGCCATTATTTGCTACTGCTCTGACACGGTCCAGTATTTTTCTTATTCTTTAATTAATATCAGGATATATGAGAAAAACCGTGGATTCTGCACATATCAAAACCATTTCAGTTAGCCCCAAACTGCTTTGAAAACTGTATTTATAAATAAAGTATGGTACCTTTTAGCAATGTATGTGTTGTGTTATATTACAAATGACGATCTTTTTTTTTTCGATTTGATACAAGGATACACTAGGCAATGATGAGTCTTGGGGTGGGGAGCATTAAAGATGAGGTCGTTTTCATCTTGGCACGACAGCTTACTAAAGTTGTAGCCATGGCAAATGTTCTATCTCATTATTTTGTTTTGTTGTTGATGTTATGTATAATGAAAATTGTGGTGGTACTGACTATGAGAAACTGTGATGAATATATGCAGATTTGACTAAAGTTGTGAACGTCTGCACGTTGGCGGGGCAAAATAGTAGATTTGTAGCCATCGCGGACGTTTAGGCTTTCCAAATTCTCACCCTGTCTGAGCCAAAATTATGTGTTTTGAAATACGATTAATGAGTCTAAAGCAATTTTTTATCTTTATATTAAACGTCGCACTGACGAGTAGTGGGTTTTGTTTGTTTGTTTATTTGTTTCTGGGTTACGTTATTGGAATTCTTCAAGGACTGAGAGCAGCCTATCTTGGCGGGGAGTTTATACTAACGCAGCCATGGCGGTTGTTCCGGCTTTGTGAAATCGATAATTCATGGATTATATAAATTGATATGTGCTAATGAGACAGGAGAAGATATATGGAGGTTGTGTTATTTGTGAGTGACTGCCCCAAAGAAGTTTGGGGGTAGCATTTTTGTGTGCGTTTTATTGCACATCCCCCATATAGACAACTGTAGCAAATGCTATGAAGTTTAGGTATAGCAAATTGGAGGGAACAAGCCGTGGTAAATGTTTTATAGTATAATATTAAGGACATATGTCCATGTCTTGGCAGGGCATTTACATTGACACAGCCACGGCGCTTTCGGTTGATTATAAGTTATGTTACTGAATTTGTCAGAAGTGTGTGAAGGGCTGTGGCTATAACCAGTAAGTGTATCAATTAAAGTTGTGATCGTTCGGGGGTTGTGGCTATAACCAAAAAGTGTATCAATTAACGTTGTGATCGTTCGGGTCTTGGTAGGGAAAATTATTAGATTTGTAGCCATGTCAGATGTATCGACTTTCTAGCCTCTAGATATACTGAATTTTAAAACTAAGGTTGCTTATGTTTTTATAAAAGGCAATGATGAATTTGAACATGTTTGATTAAAGTCGTGAACCTCTGTGTCTTGGCGGGGCAAACTGTTGGATTTGCAGCCATGCCGAATGTATCCCCTTTTTGAAATTACTAATCAATCTGAGCCTCATATTATGAACTGAAATGAATGACCAATTTTCAACTATATTGGCGGTCCAAAAATTTCAATTAAATGGCATATGACAACTTCTATTTTCTTCTGTATGTCAAAATGGGTCGGCTACAAAATTTATGAAGGGCAACCTATTGAGCACTCCGATCATCTTTAAGGTAAAATTTTGCGATCATTTGCTTCTTTAAGAATTTGTTATGTCTTTTAATCATAGGATCATAAGAGATTTCTTGAATGATGTATTTGTATCCTAATTTAAGGAATGTGAGGGTGCATGTTTGACTGGCCGTGTAGATGCTGATGTGGCTAGCTCGGGTGAAGTATACCATAGTTTGGGTAGTGGACCACTTTAGTGTATTATGAATTGGCTGATCTATGTCTCGTATGGTGTTTAATTTTTATGCCGCGTGAAAGGGAGTCAAAAATCTTGGACTCAGATGGATCAGAATTCCATGAGGACACAAAAATGTGCTGATGACAAGGTTTTTTGTACGCATATGTCCAAAATGTTTCTCGGTGGCTTAGGTAAAATTAACTTCTTATTTACTGATAGATGAGTAACGTAGGATGTTAGACCTTTTAGATATGCGAACAAAAAAAGAGCTATTCCTATTTCCTAGGCTAAATCCCATTAGTTCTTCAGCTTCTATAAACTTAATTAACTGCCCTTTGGAGCTTGATTCTGAATTATCAAAAAGAAGACAAATATCAGATAATGTAACTACAGCCAGTTCATACTTAACTGTTATTAGTGAAATAAATTGTGTGATTGTTATGAGTCATAACAGACATTTGAATAAATTAGTTGTGCCCTATACCTAGAGGTCTCAGGATTCGCGAGTCATATTTGTTGTGTCATGAGTCATAACAGACATTTGAATATAAAAAAGTGAACGGTGATATTAGGTGTAGTGACCAGATTTAAAATTTTACTCTGTTGGTATTTTGCAAGTTGAGAACTTCTTTAGGGATCACGGGTATGACACCAGCCGCAACAAGGGGTGTGGGTTGGCTGACAGCTCAAAATAGGTCAGGTTGTGGTGAACGGCTACCATGAATGATGGGCTCAATACATGGTTTTTCTGTAAACCCATCAGACTTTACAATAATCTCTTTTTCTTACAGAATTCTGACTTTGACATTAGGAAGGGGAAATTCGATCATGTCTATATAGCAAGAGATTAGAGGGTAAGTAAATTAGATCTAATAACCATGCTTAATAGATTATATTTTGCTATATTAAGTTGAATTCCCATCTTTGTATTTGTATCAGTTACAATTTATCATCTTTGTTAGGATTATCGATTTTGTTTAAGATTGTATATGAATGACATCTTTATTCTGGAATATGGCAATCATGTTGTGGCATTGAAGGTGCTATTTAAAAGGCTGCTAAAACAATCTCAAGTGGAGCACCAGCTTGGTTTTACAACATTACTGATAAAGGCTGCTTATAGGTGAATAAGGTTTGTTTAGGATATCATTGTTTGGATAATATGGTGATGCCATAACAAGTTGTTACATGAATGATAGGAAAAGAAATATCTCTGTTACAAGAATGTTTCCACATATATTTTTGGTTTATTAGTTACGTATTACTCATTAAACAAATGAGTAGTTTGTATTTTTGTATTCATATGTTATGTCTATTTTAATGGGCACGAGCCTTCTTTTATGGATCTGACGGTGTTAATATTGTTGAATCGTTTATTGGTCTTGCAATGTTGCATTTCTATACAAACTTTGTTGCCAATCTGTTTTGGTTAACTTGCATATACAAAAACCCCGTGACAAAGCGCAGGCTATCCACCTAGTATTCAACAAGTCTTAAAGAAAACCTCATTATAAACATTTTCCAGTGGGTTGTGAAACCTTGTGGCGGTGGTGATTGATGAGGCGAAAAGTGAACCACTTTTAAGGGGTCATTTAAGCCCGGATTCATGACTATTTGATCAAATATTGCCCTAAATCGTTCCTTTTGTCATTTTAAGTACTTTTGGAGAGAAATCTGAAAAAGAAAGCATTTTAGACGTTTTTGGAGCATAAAAGTGAAGAAAACGACAAAGTTTTAATTTTCCTTGCTGGGAACAGTACCTGACGGCGTCACAACTTCCTTAATGACGGCGTCAAGAGTTACAAAAGAGGTGGATGTGGAAAATACACGTGACGGTCCAGAGGATTTTTAACTATAGGACCTGACGGCGTCACCAAGGCCGTCAGGGTCAAAACACATGTGATGGCCCAGAGGAATTTTACACATGACGGCGTCAAAATCAGATCTAGGCAATACGATTTCTATTATGGCGGCGAGTTGACGGCGTCAAAACTTAATACATGACGCCGTCACCCTGTAAAATCTATATATAGTTTTCCAAATTTCATTCATTAGTGTGCAACTTTGAGGGAAAAACCTAGGTCGAATTTTCCATCTTTTTCAAGGGTTTCAACCCTTTGAATCTTTCATGTTCAATTGGAGATAAGTACTCTTTCAAATCATTCAATATGTCTATGTGTTGTTTGATTATATCTTACGCTTGTCTTTTATTTAACATGCTAGGCTAGACTTCCTTTGTGTTTGCTTAGATGTAGTGAAACCTAGATGTTGATTATGGGTTGATTGTTTGTTTATAATTGTTATGGATGATTGTATTCGATGTTAGACTTAAGAAAACTAGCAGACTTCCATTGGTAACATGCTTGAACGTCTTAAGAAACATGATCGGAGGTGTAATACGATTTTTGGTTATATTTAATGCGTAGGAGAATTCTAATGATCCCATGTTAGGAGCTTCTAACGGCTCGACATAGGAGTGAAGTAGGATCCTATAGAGTTAGGGAATATTGTACACGGCCCTATGACTAGTATTAAGGAATATGACCCGTCGTCCATGCAATTGTAAAAAGTAATTAACCTGTAAAAGATATCTAGGAAGTAATGAAATCTAAGTAAACACAGTTTTCCTCATTATTGTCACCACCACACTAATATAATTAGTTTTATTTTCATTTCTGTTATTTTATTTTGATTGCATCTTAGTTTATTGGGTTAGTTGGCTAGCAACTAATTCTGCCCACTCCTTCAAAACTGAGATTTTTACTTGCTTTCTATAAAATATAAAAATACAAAAAGAATCATCCCTCACCTCTAGACCTAGTTTAGTAGACTTTCTAATCCTAGCGACACTATTCCTGAGTTGAACGATCAATCCTCCGGTACTTGTCACTATACTATACTACAACGATCAGGTACACTGCCTGTGGGGGTTGTAAACTTCTCAAGATCCCTTGAGAGGTAAAACCTGTCGCGAGGGCGCAATTCCCACGTATCAAGTTTTTGGCGCCGCAGCCCGGGGAATAGTTATTGTCTAGGTTAGGATTTCTTTTTATTAGGTCTATTTGCTAGATTCCTTTATAGTAAGATTTTATTTTTATTTTTTCGGTTTTCTTTAGTCTATCTTATTTCTTTGTGCCTTTGTTCGTATAAGGTTTGTCTTTATGGATTTAGAGAATCACCGTTTAGAAGTTAGCAAGAGGCTTATAGCGCGTAAAAGAAGAAAGAGGGAAGTTGACACATTTAAGGAATTTTATAAACCCCTCCAGATGAAAATTGAGTTTATCGACTTCTCTCCAACCCCCGAGGAATTGAGTTACCACAGATTCCTTTTACAACACCCTTGCCCCTCAAAATATAGAAAAATACCATGGATTCGGAGGCATAACTATAAGAACATAAAAATTCCTTGCATGATTGGGTACATGTCTAGAGAGCACACATACATTGATTTAAAGCACCCATGAATATCATGTCTAGGCTCTACTACAACTGGATAATGAATGAAAGGTTAAACCCTAGAAAAGACCCCTACAACCCTAATCGACTATGTAATTTTGTCAGGAGGGTGAAAGGGGTACACATCTTTGTAGGAAATTTTACCTATCAATGCGATTTTGTAATCCTAGAAGATCTCAGAGGCATTATAAATCCACACTTAGGAGAAATGGTCCTAGGACAACCTTTTGTTGAGACAGCTAAAATGTATTGTGATCATGGGAAGGGAACAATTCAGTTTACTGAGGGGATAGAAAAGATCACTTTTATGATGCCTCACATGAGGGAAGAATTAAAGTACATCAAGAATTTACCAATTGATGAGATTCGACCTTATGAGATTAAGGACGACGGAATTGACGATGATGTTTACTACGAGAGGAGGCGAACATACTATTCAGGTTGCATAAATCTAGGCCCTGAGTACAAGCGTGATGAGAATTAGATTAGATGTATTGAATTAGCACAAAAGTTGGGAAGGAAAACGTAATTTCCCATGACCTTGAGTCTAGCTACAAGACTCGTAAATAAAGAAAAGCGCTTCTTGGGAGGCAACCCATGTTTTGTGTGATTTTTATTTGTTTGATTGTTATTTGCTTCCGTATGTATGCTTTATTTTTATTGTTGGTAGATCATGTTTCAAACTAAAATTGTGAAAATGCTTTATTTTGTCGTTTAACTTCGTCTTACTGATGAGTGCTCAAACACTCATCATTTTTGGTCTAATCTGAACTGCAAATGTCACAACTCGTAAATTCTGGTCTTTTCCCGAACTTTCACATTTACTATTCATCGGTTACTATTCATCGATCACTATTCATCATTTTACTATTCATCGTTTTTGGTGTCAGTTTGAGATTCCGAGAGGCGTTCAAAAATTTTACTATTCATAAAACACTATTCACCTCCGGAGAAAATTTGTCATTTATGCTTGAGTTGTGTCATTTCTGTATACGTACGGTTATCAACCTAATAAACGTTATCTTACGAGCTATTATTTTGAATAATTGATCCGACAATCCCAACTATGGTCCTAACACATTTTTATACTCATTATAATAATATAAAAATTATATTATTAATTTACCCGGTGTTTTAAAAATCAATTACTATATTTTACGGTCGGAGCTTATAACTCCGTCGGTTTGCGATATTTCAACCCGATCATTATTTTAACTTCCGATTCTCATCAGGAATATTATTTTACAATTTTTACAACTTCATTATATTTTATTTTATCTAGTTATAATTTATTTTTAGTTAACTCGGTACCCGATAACACTCAATACACAACTTAAACTAAACTAATGCATACAATTGTGAGACAAGATCATTAATTTCCACCAAACACTCCTTTTTCCTCCTTGTAAAACCGCCCCCCCCCCCCCCCTAGCCTCCATAAAATGTGGATCTTGTCTTCCAATATTAAATGTACAAGTTTTTTTTTTTTTTTTATAATAGATATACATTTCTTTTCATCCCATTTTCTCATTTTCACAAAGTCACCACAAATCTTCTCATCTCTTTTCTCTCCTCTTGTGTGGATCGACCAAGAACAAGGAACAAAGAAGAAACCATGGATTTTTGAAGATCAAGTGTTATTTGGGTCTCATATGTTTTCCTTGTTAGGGTTTTGTGATAAAACCCTAGGTTCTTTACATAATCATCTTCAAAACTCATCCAATCATCAAGTAAGCTTCAAGATCACTTGTTGATCTTTCCATACCTTCATTTTTCTAGTATCATGTTGTTTATTCAAGATCCATATGCATATGTTAGTTTATACCACTCTATTTATACTTTTTATAACTTTGAAACTCTAGAAATGGATTATAGTTAGATCCTTGTTAGATCCACTTGATATATGATGTTTAGGAACCCATGGCACCCTAAGAAGGTGTATGGTAAGATTAGACTAGATTTGTGGTGATTGAAAGTGGTTTGGTTGGATTAGAATCTAGTTTGGAACATTAGAAATGGTTTTTGAAACTTCATATAAACCTACTGTCCTTGTTTTGAAATCGTGAGAAAATCAGTAGGTGGTGGGTAATTTTTGACCAAATATTTAGAAAATACATTCCAAGACGGAACTATGGCCGAAAACGGGGATAAAAACGAGTTAATAACGAAGGAGATACGCCAAAAACGAGTTTAACGACGAAAACTATATTTTCTGAAAACTGCATGCTGTTTGACATTTTTCGTTGGACAAATAGAGGCGTTAGACGTAACCTAGAGGTGCCGAGCTATCAAAAATATATTAGTATATACTAAAACGAATCCGTGGATGTAAAGAACGAGTAAAATGAGCTTAAAACGACCAAGATATACACTTTTGAAACTAGGCGAACTATATATATATTTGACAACTTCTAATAGCACATATTCTCTTAAGTTATGGAAACACTATAAATCAACGCCAACGCTTATTTTCAAACTACGAGTGGTATAGGCTTCATGTGCATGTACATTCATCGCATCCCCTCATAATTTAAGTAGATCGTATCATTCGTTCATTATAGGTCGCGGTTAGAGATCGAACCTCATTTCTGTGTATCCACTTTTGTCTTCGTAGCTATCGTACCAGGTGAGTCATAGCCCCTACTCTTTTAAATTGTTTTGTTAACTTTTTGGGGGAGAATACATGCTCGTTTTTATATAAATTACTATTTGACTCTTTGAACTCATTTGACCTTATAACTTGTTTTGAACTTGACTTTTGAACTTGACTTGACTTTTGAACTTGACTTAAACTTTTGACCTTAATGTACCGTACGTGCTATGACCTAAAGTCTCACCTTATTGGTGGAGCGTTCTTAACCCTAAAGTCTCGCCTTATTGGTGGAGCGTGCTAAGTCTCCCATGTTCGGAGCGTTCTTAATCTTATATAATAGTTGTATGATGTACTGTTCGTATATTCGCATTGTTCGACGCCTATTAGTAGTATGGATAGCGCTATTTGAGGTCGGCCAACCTCTCGTCCACCATGTTACGGGACGCATATTATTTAATTAGGGGCTTTGCATGGCATACATTATTATATAGGTGGTGCTTATATTGTGACTTATTATTGACCACGGGTGCTTGACTACTAGACCTAAACTATTTAGCAGTGGATTGTAAACACACAGGTTACAAGTCTCTTATGGCGGGACTTGTAACTGAGTGGATTTACGATGCCTTTGCTGTGTGATCACTTTTCTATGAACTTTATTTGTTAAACAAACTCTATGAACTCACCAACCTCGTGTTGACACTTTAGCATGTATTTTCAGGTTTTAACCAATGGCACGCTACTGGAGGTTTTGGCAGGGTATGGCATGGTCATAGAAGACTCTGATTATTTATATGGGGACCGTTTTAAACTATTTTAAGGGCCTACTTCCGCACTACTTTAACGATGTAAATTTAACATTTTTGATTAAACGATTTTATTCTAAATGATTAAAGTGAAAACCATTTTTGAACTAGTGTTGTAATACCGATTGAGTTACACCCCAGCTACACGTATGCTTCCGCTGGACCCGATTTTGGGGGTGTGACAGCAAAACATACAAAAACACTCAGAAATGCATCAAAATACTGAAAATATTTCAAAATTGTGTTTTATATGTTTTAGATGCAAAATGAGCAAAAACAAATGAAAAACGCACAAAGTTTGCAAAATTGGCAGTTTCAGTCCCCCGACTTTCATAAAATTACAAAATTAGTCCCTGGTCATTCAAAATATGGAAAATTATCACCAAAGGTCATTTTGAAATCATAAATTGTCATATTTAGTCCTTTGGTGAAAAATTGGAAAAGTTTTGGAAAATTACAGTTTGGTCCCTGGAGTTACAGATTTTGGCAGATTTAGTCCCTGGTGGGATATTTTTGAAAGGAAAATCATTTTTGTCCTTGGAAAATCAAAATTTGTTACTTTCAATCCTTGGATGGAAATTTTGTGGAAATTACATGTTTAGTCCCCGGACTTTTGAAAATTGACATAAACGGTCCCCGGGAATTTTAAAAGTGAAAAATGCAAAAAATTGGTTCTTGGATATTGAGGATTGGCAATTTTGGTCCTTTGTAGCAATTTAGAAAGTTTTCATGAGCAGCCCCTCAACTTTGGTGAATCTACAATATTGGTCCTTGTGTGTTAATTAACAAACGGACCCTTATGTTATTTATTACCCAAAACCAAATATCAAACCCAAGCCCAAAGCTAAACATCCTCAGCCCATTCACCACCACAGCCCACTAACCTAAACCCAACCTAAAACTAATAACACCCTGGTCGTTGACCCAGGTCAAACCCCAAACCCCGATTACTGTTCATCTTCTCCCTTAACACACCCTAATTCCCAGGCTCATGTCTCCCCCCTCCTCCACTATATCACCAACCCTCATTATTGCACTCACCTACATTCAACCCCCCCCCTCCAACCCTCATTTATTACCCCCACCAAACACTCAATCTGCCTTTTACCATTTTCCCGCCACAAAGAGTTTAAACGGCTAAGATCAAAAGAGAGCAATCTAAGGGCTGAGAACAAGTGGGAAAGAAAGAGAAGACCTCAAGGGACTATAAAAATGAAAGAAAAAAGAAGTTTATAGCTTGTCACTGCTTTTAGACCAATTCTAGTGTAATATCTTTAATTTCTGTTTTAAATCTTCAAAGTCAGTTGTAATTTCAAGGTTGTACTCAGTTTATGTTAATGAAAGTTTCAATTTCAAAGTTTCTTAAGTTCAGTTTCCAAGTTAAATTTCAGTTTTTGGCAATTTTATAGGAATTTGACAAACTCCTCTAAAGTTGTTGAGGAGTGTTATTTTCTGTTTGTTTAAGCTCACTTAGCTTAATTATAAGCTTCTTTAAGTTCCTAATTAATCTAAGCAGTGTTAACTTCAAAATTCAAAAATACAAAAAAATTAGAGAAAAATAAAAGGAAAATAAAAAAAATAAGTTTCACAGAAGAAGACAAAAGCAGAAGTAAGCAATGATATGGAGTTTGGTTTAGAAGCTCATGGGAGTAATAGGATGGTGAAAGTTGGTCATGACTCACATCAGTTCTAACTTGGATCTTTTGTAAGGCAATTTCTAATTTTTTTGCATAATCTGTGTTTCCCAATTGTTATTGTTAAGTGTTGTTTTATTCTGTTTATTTACATGTAATTTAGCTCAGTATAGGATTATATATGTGAGTATTGATTTAGAACACCCATTTGATTCATAAACCCTTGACAGTTAATTGATATAGGGGTGTTTGGCACAGTGGTTTTGACCACTGTGCTCTGGTCTATTTGTTGAAAGCTTGGTTTAGACAACTCTTTCTAGGTACTCATAACTTAGTCATAAGATAAAATCCAGGCCTCTTTTGTATTAAAAGTCAAAATCTCTCCTAAACCTCATCTAGGAGTTAACTGTCAACAGTGGAGATCCAAAAACCATTCACAACAGCTCACAATTGGTGAAATTAAGTTGTATTAACTTTGTTTTAACTTAGAAACATGTTTTAAGTTTGTTAGATTCATTACAAGTTCACAAAAGTCAATCTTTCCATATTTCATTAAAAAGTCAAAAGTGGTCTTTTAGATTTTTCCAATTATTGCAAGATTATTGCTGAATTATGTGTTTGTTTTCATGAGGTGAAATTTGTTTCTAATTGTTCTCCCCCAGCTAGTCTTCAAGTTTCCATCCTTGTTATATTTTTAGAATTTTTCTTGTGGGCCCCACAAAGCCACAAAGTGACTTGCAGGGCAAGGTCTGCTCTGTCTCAGCAGCATACACAACCACCACCACCACTTGGTGGTGGTTTTCTGGCCACCCTTGTGGGTCCCAGTGCCCAACCTTGGTTCCTTACAACCCCCCTCCTACCACACCTTAGATTTTGACCACTGGTTTGACCTTGAACCCAGTGGACCCCACTAGATTTAAGCCCAAGAATCTGTCCCAGTTTCAGTTGAATTCCAGGTTACCAAAGTGCTTATTCTGACCCATTGGCTTATTCTGTGGTCACAATTGCTTTTTTTTAGCTTATTCATGTTTCATTAACTGATTTGGACCAGATTCATCCATAGTGGGTCCCACTTTTGGTCATTTTAGCTCATTTCACCATTTGGTCAAACAAAGTCAACTGTTTTGCTTATTACCTTCCAAAGTGCTTATTTTAAGTTTATAAAAAAGTTGTTTTTACAAAAAGTGTTTGTTTTTAAGTATTAAATAGGTTTGTAAAAGAAAAATCAAGAAAAACAAATTTAATAATAAGTGATAGTTTCTATTTAATGTAATTAAATTTTAATTTTCATTTTTAAATTTTTATTAAGTTCTTGTCATTTTTATATTTTTATTAATTTCCTCTTATATTAAAGTAATTATAATAATTTTCCCAGATTTTTATTTTATCTTTTAGTATTTATTAGAATTAATTTTAGTTTTATTAATTATTAATTAATATTAAGTTTAAAATAGCATAATTAGTTTTTATTAAGTAAAACCTAGTTTTTATATTTTTTTATAGCTTTTATATGTTATAAAATAATTTTATAAATTTTATTAGAATTTTTACTGTTCATTTAGTATTTTTCTTAATTTAAAATAGTTTAATTAGTTAATTAGTAATTAATTAATAGAAAATTCACAAAAAGACAAAAAGACTTATTTTTAATTTTAAAATTTATTTTTAGTTATTTTATAAGTTTAGAAATTTTATTTTCACCTTTTTAGTATTTAAATAATATTGTATTATATTTAATTGTTTAAATATTAATAATTAGTAATAATTAGTATTTAATTAATATTAAATAATTAATTAGTGTGAAAAATTATTTTCTTTTTCTATAAATCTTCTTTTACTTTTAAGTTTGTAAAAAAAGTCATTTTCACCCCTGGGTGTTTTCAGATTTCCGTTTTTACTTTTTATTTCGTACGTTTACGTTTTATTTAAACGTAACGTACGCGTTTTTAGTTTTAATCGTTTCTGGTTTTTCCTACTTTCCCGTCTTATTCATATAGCTTGTTTAAGCTATTTCATTGTAGATTCCTTAGCTCAATCAATCACAAACCCCTTTTCATCCAAATTCACCCGATCACGAAACCGTTTCATAACCATCACACCTCGTCGGGACATAACGACCCGGGGAAACCTTATACTTCCGCGGAGCATTGATCTAGGCTATTTGACTTTGTTGACCATTCTTTGGTCAATATAAGTTAGGTGGTTTAGGCTCAATCACTTACCTTCATATAAAGGTATTTTGCAAAAGCTAAGTGTAAGTGGAAATCCCAAATTCTTTTTAAGAACGAAATTGATCTTGATTCGCCACAATATTAAATGAACATGTATATTAGTATTTGTTTGAGTCAAATGCTTGTATCGAGTCATAATGATGTTTTGCAGGATTTTCCAGGAAGTAGGACATAAGTTTTTTCAGAAATTTTCCGGAAACTTAACGTAAAGATTTCTGCAGGTCACTTCTGACGGCGTCAGGAGTTAACTCCTGACGGCGTCATGTGTAAAATTCTGGAAATTTTGCGAGTTTTGTTTTTCTAACGGACTCTTAAAGTTTTTGTTGATTCTTTAGTTTTATAAACTCCAGGAAATTTGCAAACATTCATTCCACAAGTATTATATCTTACATTGCTTTCTAGGATTTGTTAGTATATATAGATTGCCGCGCGATTTTATGTGAGGTTGCCTTGTTTGTTTTCTCAGGTTTAACAGGTTATATGTGACAAAAAGATGATTTATTTTCTGGAAGGGAAGCTTTGAATGTTCATTTTCTTGGAGGAAGATCTAACCTTGTTGACACACTATCCACACCGAATGAATCAGGGGAGTATTTGTTTTCATTCTTTTACCTGTTTTACTTTTACATCCTTTAATTGAATATTGGGGACAATGTTCATCCTAAGTGTAAGGGAGGGTAAATGATGATACCTTATATGATACAATTGCACTTGAGTTTGTTTGTTTGATGGTAGGTGTGTAATAAAACTAAGAGAAATACTTGTTAATGTAATTTTAGCGCCAAATTTAAATTTTTTTACAACATTTAGGAGTGAAACTTTAGCCTTAGCAAGCGTCTCATGGATAGGAGTTGTATGACTAGCACAAAACCGTACCACTCAGAAAAATTTTCCACCCAAATATGTGAGGTTCGCCTTTAGATTTGATAAGAAAAGCATTCATTATAAGTGCTTATGAGTGTAGCGTTAGCATTTAGATTCTAGAACTTGCGTTAGTGATACATCCCGAGACCGCTAGTGAGACTACATTCGTGTAGTAGGATTTACTACATGATAAGAGGCATTAGGATCACCCTTGTGTTAAACCCGTATCATAATTACTTGACCATTTAAGTCATATTACTTGGCTAGTAAAGTCAATTAATTTTCCCCACACCTTAGCGTTGTACTCATTTTTAGTACACGAAACCCCTAGTACACCCCTCCGAGCCTATTTTTTCGTTTCTAACTTTAAGCATATTACTTAAAGGAAGAATTTGTTACAACCCACCCAAATGTGCAACCAAATCGCCTTAGCCTTCCGTGTATGCACTAATCTTTAGTGCATTATTGTTACATGTTTAAACCTTTAGTTAATTGTCTAATTGATTACATGGTTGCTAAGTCGAGTCATATCTTGTACATATTATTTTGGGACGATTGAGACTCATGGGTAAGTACTTATATTATGAAGTAATGGGGAAGAACATCAAATTATTACCCCCCATATGTGCATTAATTTCAAAAAGTACTCCAAGTGTTTTGATTATCTTGATTCTAGTCATTAGAATAGTTTATTGTAAAGTATGTAAAAATTCAAGTGTAAGGGGAATGTACATTCCCTATGATGTATTATTTTGGATGGTAGGGTAAGAGTGTATGCAAAAAAAAAAAAAAAAAAAAAAAAAAAAAAAAAAAAAAAAAACTACCATCCCGTTTCATTCTATGTTTTTGTTATTTTTGATTCATTAGCTTAAGTCGAGTCTAGTCTTAGCTTAGCAACGCCATATTGTACATGTAATTAACCAAGATGATTAACTCATCACCAGTAAATATTGCCTTTATCCAACAAAATCGTGTATTCCATATCCCTACACCTAACGTTATAACCCTTTAAAAGACCTCTTTCATAGTTTATCCTAGGTGCTTACGCCAAGTGGTGGAGGTTTGATCCTTTCCCAAGCCTATGGTAATCTATTTTGCTATGACAGGTAGTGAGAGATGTTTTCCATTTCCTTATTGTGATATATACTTTATTACACCCGAGAGATGAGAGTATCTAAACACTATTTGTGAGGTGCTAGTGTATGACCTCTGTGTTTGTCTTTGGTTTTTAGTGGAACGATTATTTGTTGTAATTACTTTTATATTAGTGTTAAATGACCCCTAACTTGTATTTTGATTAGAATAAAAGCGCATTTGCTTGAGGACAAGCAAATCTCAAGTGTAAGGGTATTTGATGAGGCGAAAAGTGAACCACTTTGAAGGGGTTATTTAAGCCCAGATTCATGATTATTTGATCAAATATTGCCCTAAATCGTTCCTTTTGTCATTTTAGGTACTTTTGGAGAAAAATCTGAAAAAGGAAGCATTTTGGACGTTTTTGGAGCATAAAAGTGAAGAAAACGGCAAAGTCTTAATTTTCCTTGCTGGGAACAGTACCTGACGGCGTCACAACTTCCTTAATGACGGCGTCAAGAGTTACAAAATTGGTGGATGTGGAAAATACACGTGACGGTCCAGAGGATTTTTAACTATAGGACCTGACGGCGTCACCGAGGCCGTCAGGGTCAAAACACAAGTGACGGCTCAGAGGAATTTTACACATGACGGCGTCAAAATCAGATCTAGGTAATACGATTTCTATTATGGCGGCGAGTTGACGGCGTCACAACTTAATACATGACGCCATCACGCTGTAAAATCTATATATAGTTTTCCAAATTTCATTCATTAGTGTTCAACTTTGAAGGAAATACCCTGGGTCGAATTTTCTAGCTTTTTCAAGGGTTTCAACCCTTTGAATCTTTCATGTTCAATTGGAGATAAATACTCTTTCAAATCATTCAATATGTCTATGTGTTGTTTGATTATATCTCACGCTTGTCTTTTATTTAACATGCTAAGCTAGACTTCCTTTGTGTTTGCTTAGATGTAGTGAAACCTATATGTTGGTTATGGGTTGATTGTTTGTTTATAATTGTTACAGATAATTGTATTCGATGTTAGGCTTAAAAAAACTGGCAGACTTCCATTGGTAACATGCTTGAACGTCTTAAGAAACATGATCGGAGGTGTACTACGATTTTTGGTTGTATTTAATGCGTAGGAGAATTCTAATGATCCCATGTTAGGAGCTTCTAACGGCTCGACATAGGAGTGAAGTAGGATCCTATAGAGTTAGAGAATATTGTACACGGCCCTACGACTAGTATTAAGGAATATGACCCGTCATCCATGCAATTGTAACAAGTAATTAACCTATAAAAGATATATAGGGAGTAATGAAATCTAAGTAAACACAGTTTTCCTCATTATTGTCACCACCACACTTGTATAATTAGTTTTATTTTCATTTATGTTATTTTATTTTGATTGCATCTTAATTTATTGGGTTAGTTGGCTAGCAACTAATTTCGCCCACTCCTTCAAAACCGAGATTTTTACTTGCTTTCTATAAAATATAAAAATACAAAAAGAATCATCCCTCACCTCTAGACCTAGTCTAGTAGACTTTCTAATCCTAGCGACACTATTCCTTAGTTGAACGATCAATCCCCCGGTACTTGTCACTATACTATACTACAACGATCAGGTACACTGCCTGGTGGGGGTTGTAAGCTTCTCAAGATCCCTTGAGAGGTAAAACCTGTTGCGAGGGCGCAATTCCCACGTATCAGTGATGCGAGTTGACGATGGTGGTTTAGATTTACGGTAGTGAGTCGATGGTAGTGGTGGTGACAATTAGTAGTGGTGTTCGACAGATGTTTCATGGTTGTAGCTAGTTTCGTGGGGATTGATGAAGGCGCCTGAGAGACGATGGTAGTGGTTGATGAAGGTTTTGTTTGGTATGTTATATTTTTAGGGCTCGTTTGGTCGCAAATTTTTTTTAAAGGAATTTTAATATATTAAATGAATTGTAATATTATCTCAATGAATTGTAATGTGAATAATTTGTAATATGTCAAAGTAATTGTAAGCGTAATATGAATTAGTTTTAACAAGAATTAATTATTTATTAAATTAATAATTATAAAATATTTAAACAACAACAACAACAACAACAATACCCCTAGATTGCGGCTGGGGTTTGCTAAGCTTTTTTGTAGTACGCTTGACAACGTCCTTACGCGTTCGGGGGATTTTTCGGTATGGGTGCAACTCCTTATCCCGCCTTGTTGTGTTCTGTCTACTTTTGTGCCAACTAACAGAGCTCAACGACGATCTGGTGAAAGAGAACGGTGTCAGTTTGATAGTATTTCTCGTGCTATTCTTAGATGGAGGGATCCCGCATACATGCTTGGTTTGGTGTTGGATCGTTTGGCTGACGTAACTACACCCTTCAGTCGGGTGAAGAAAACCAATGACCATGACAGAGTTAATCGGGTTCAATGCAAACATAAAATGGGAGATGAGCACTTTAATGCTGCTATTAAGGTGCTCACTTCTTCTGATGTTGCCCCATCTACTTCCGACACCCTAATTGAGCTTGAGGCCAAATACCCATATGCCCCATCCCCGACTCCATATCCTTCTCCACTTAAGGGGGGGGGGGATGTCCTTTCTGTCGATAAGGACTTGGTGTTGAACAGGATTCACGGCTTCCCCAAAGTGACATCATGTGGTCGCGATGGGATTAGAGCACAACATTTAATGGATATTTTAAAGGGAAGGCTGCTTCCGATGTTGCTGATGATCTGTTGGTATCTATTACTGGGGTTGTCAACTTGTTCCTCAGTGGAAATTGCCCATATTCAACTGGGGGAGTATATAGCTAGTGCCCCTTTGACTCCCTTGGTTAAGCCTGGTGGTGGTATACGCCCTATTGCTTTCAGTACTGTATGGTGAAGGTTGTTTTGAAGGTGGCATCTTCTTCTATTGGTAACTCTATGAATACTTATTTACAGGACTTTCAATTTAGTGTTGGTGTTCTTGGGGGTTGTGAGGCTATTCTCCATTCTGTGAATAGGTTCATTGAGTCTAAGGGTAACGAGGCTTTCTATGCTTTTGTTGGATTCTAAGAATGCTTTCAATCTTGTCAATAGGAGTGTCTTGCTCCATGAAGCTAGTGTACGATGCCCATCCATTGCTCCTTGGGTTGAGTTTTGTTATGCCCGACCTGCTAGCCTTAATTATGATGTCTCTATCCTTTGGTCTTGTCAAGGAGTTTAACAAATGGATCTGTTAGGTCCTTTGTTGTTTGCCCTAACTTTGCACCCTTTGGTCCAGACTATTAATCGGTCTTGTGAGCTTGCCCTTCAAGCTTGGTATCTTGATGATAGTACTATTGTTGGAGATACTCTCATAGCTGCTAAGGCGGTTGACATCATCAGGACGGATGGTCTGGCTCGTGGTTTGGTTTTGAATGTTGATAAGACTGAACTTTTCTGGCCTGTGAAGGATCCTAGAAGTAGGGTGGAGGGTGTTTTTCCAATTAATATCTCTCGCCCGCTCAATGGTGTCAAACTTCTTGGTGGTTCAGTTAGTTTTGATGAAAGTTGTCATCGGGATTTGGCTTTGAAAAGTGTTTCTAAAACCATTTCTTTAATGGAGGCAATCCTAAAACTCAATGATCCTCAATGTGAGCTCTTCTTTCTTCGTAATTGTGCTGGGTTTGCGAAATTATCTTATGATTTAAGGACATGTTCCCCTTTGTATTTATTGGAGGCCCAAGTTCAGTTTGATCAAACGTTACGTGCCTTCTTGGATAAGATTGTTACTGCTTCAGGACTGGGGTTTGGTGATTGGTAGTGGCGACTAGCCACTCTCCAAATCAAGTTGGGTGGTCTTGGCATCCTTTCAGCGGGAGATATTATCCGGTATATTTTAGTCACTTCACTTTTTTTTAATTAGCCAAACTAACAGTCAACAAAAAATGGACCAAAAGTGTTACGGGTCAGCGGAATCTGGACAAGATCCGTTACTTTTTAAACTATTGAACCAAAATTGTTACATCGATAAACCACAAGAACCAAAAATGTAGTTAACTCTAATAATAATAATAATAATAATAATAATAATAATAATAATAATAATAATAATAATAATAATAATAATAATAATAATAATAATAATAATTGTCAAAGTTAATAAGAATCTATTCATTATTAAAATAATTATAACAAAATATTTCTATAAAACAAGAATGCTTTAAATTATAAAATTCCGAATTACAATGTAATTCAAAACTTTCTATCAAACTAGCTATGTAATCTGAATTCCATCACTTGATGTAATTTGAATGACCGAATTACATTATTTTAAAAACCAAACAGCCTATATAATGTAATCTGGATTACAATTCTCTTCCATTCTGCAAACTAAATAGCTTAGGTAATGTAATCAGATTACAATCAAATTACGATAGATTATAGTGAAACAAACGGGGTATAAGTATATTGGTTACTTTCTTTAGAGAGTTTAATGAGGAAGAAAGTGGGGTTACTTTTTTTTAGTGAGAGAAATTGGAAGAGAGAAGTGAGAGCGAAATGATATAAGCATATAGGTTTTAAATGCTAATGGTAAATGTATAAAGATGAATATAACCTCACGTGGTAATCACTAGTTAGTGCTTAACAAGTGTTATTAAGGTCCGTTAAAGAGAAGGACTAAGGCGAATAACGTTTGTCAATTAAGGACAAATGACACATTTTTTGAGTTAAAGGACAAAACGCAAACCACAATGATGGACGGCGTAATTTACTCAAACCACTCAGAAGCGGACCCAAGGCAAGTGTAGGTGGTTCCCATGAGCCACCTTAGATATGCAAATCATGAAGAAGTGATGTAGAGAAAAAAAAGAAAAGAAATAGAGATTAAAGAAGAAGAAAATAAGAAATCCGGCTGGAATTGTCACCGGATATTGTTGTTGGTGAAGGTGAAACTACATAAAAACTTTGAAGAAGACGTCACTGTAGAAAAAGTAGATAACTAAAGGAAGTCGTGTAACTTTTAGCCCTCAAGGAAAAGTACTGAAAGTAATTGCCTGTATTGTCCACATGATAAACAATAACGCTTCTTACTCTACAACTTGTTTAGCATTATATAGAATTCTTAGTTGCATATATGGTCATTAATCCTTGAACCTTTTACAAATGGTTGGTTCATTAATCTTCTTAAGTCTTATCGTTTAACACAAGTAAAATATGGAGTAACTGTACTTTGTTAATGAAAATATATAATTTGTTAACAGTGTCACCTTTATCGTCTTATCATTTAAAATAGAATCCGTCACGATCCCATCCAAAAATTTTCCAACTTAATCATATATACTAACCCGACCCGATAGGACCCGGCCGGTTATCTTATTGACCGATTCGTTTTCTCGTTTTGACAGCTTAAGGCTGGACACAGTAAGGCGACCCAATCCCTCTATTTTTCCCTGCCACGTCAGTTTTCTCTCTCAAACGACCTGCAGACGATTAGGTGCTCCAGTAAAAGTGACCTTAATAATATTAATTGGAAAGTGGGCCCTTTGTTTTTTATGTGTGTATGTAGTCGGTCGAGTATGCGACCCCTTTCATTTTTTTTTCCTCCCTCTATTCGGTCGTGACCTACTAACCACAACAATGAAGACCGAGTAATACCTACACGACCCACTCGGTCGTGGTCCTTATTGGGGCCAGCCTAAGGCACTACCTTAGGTATGCTCCTGGATCCGCCACTAAAACCACTGTAAACCAATTTTGAATAACTTGCCAAAGCACGTATCATATTCTTATTGCATTTTGAAATTAAACAATGCTGGATTGTGTTTGGTAGGTGTGGAGGGCGGAGTTTTGCTATAGGTTGTATAAATTTTCACTTATACTCGTCTCTATTTGGTTTTAGATGTAACATTAGGTCGGTCATCGACGTTTCAGTCTTAAAAGTAGTGAGGTTGTTAGTATCATGTTTGTGTCGATGAAATCTAGGTTATTGGTAATTTGTACTTATCTATGTTATATATTTGCCGTTCAAAAAGAATATAAAAATGATCAACTCCTTTTACTAACAATTATATTAATCGACTTGAGTAAAAGGTTTCAATTAGTGCTATCAATGAACCGAACGTTTGAACATTTCATTAACCGTGTCGTAAAAAATCCGTTTAAATTCGTTTATTTATTAAATGAACGAATATTTTATGTCCGTTTAGTTAAATGAACGAGACTTCTGAACGAATATGAACAAAAATCTCGCTCATTCATTTATGTTAATGAACGTCCAATTATACGTTCGTTAATGTTTATTTATGTTCGTTGATTTGTCGATGGTTGTATATCGTATTATATACAAGTACGTTAAACATTTGGTATACTCAAACAAATGAACACAAATTACACAATATATTATTTTGTTTTCCTTCATACGTTTATTTTAATCTCTTAATAAACGAACATATATAAACAAAACCTCATTTGTTAATGAACGAACATGAATAAGAAATCCAGTCTGTTTAAAAGCTCGTGTTCGTTAATTTGTCCAGTTAAATCAGTTCGTTTATGGATCTAGTGTCGATCACTCCGTGAAAATTGCTTCTTACAGTATCAAAAAGTGACATTAATAAGCAATCTCAGACACCCTAATTTAGTCGTAGTTAACTTGGCAATAGCCAATAAAAACTTACCAAATCACCTATCTACTCGATAATTCTAAGCAACTTGACTGCCTCCATAGGGATAGACTTCCTTCAAGAAAGGGTCATTATACAGAAACTGTTGGTTCACACCAGAAACCTAAAAGGTAAGGTACTTTTTTGTCCACATCCTTTTAGTTTGAGTGAATGAATACACATCATCCATATACACATGAAATCCCACACTATATAGTAAATGACCCAATTCATAACCTTTCTAACCATCAAATATTCACTTATCCTTATTTTTATACAACACTAAAACTATCAAAACAATCTTGTTATGGCTCCAGACAGAACTACCCTATTGGCTTCCTATAATAATGCTAAATGCAATCTCCAAAAGCCTTCAAAGTTATCGATGGAGACCTTACAAAGGACGATATCCGATATCTCCTTTGAGCTAAGCAAAGAAGTTGATGATGTTGTTGCTGATCAGTTAAATCTCCCCACTATTTCAGAAGTTGAAGATGCAAAGTGCGAGTGTTGTGGGATGTCTGAGGAGTGTACCCCTGAGTACATTGCACGAGTGCGTGAGAAGTTTTTAGGAAAGTTGATATGTGGGCTATGTTCAGAGGCCGTGAAGGAAGAGATGGAGAAAAGTGGAGGGAAGATAGAAGAGGCCTTGAGCGAACACACTAGAGTTTGTGTGAGGTTTAATAGGTTTGACAGAACGAATCCCGTTTTGTTTCAAGCCACTGCTATGAAGGAGATGCTGAAAAAAAGTATGCGGCAGGATGGAAATAGGGCCAAGTCTCTTAGCCCTAGAGATCAAAAGAGAGGTTATGGTAATGTTATTAACAAGGGCGGTCTTACTAGGAGTTCAAGTTGCATACCTTCAATCACAAGGGAGATTAGTGACCGAAAGGTTGTCAATTGAACAACCAACGTGTTTCCGACACATGCTCAATGATCATCATCATCAAAATACAAGTCTTTTTTAGTGTCATTTCTTACCACAAGTGATCGCGTTCATTACTGCCCGTGAATTTTATCCTTAGATCTCTTTCTTTGTACATACTATAAGCTTCTTCTTTTAGATCTTAACTTGAAATAAGTTCTCTACTTAGGCTAAGTTCCCTAGCCTTTTACCCCCCACCCCAAAAAAAAAAAAAAAAAAAAAAAAAAAAAAAAAAGTTCCCTAGTCTTGGAAGGCCCGGGACAAATTAACCCTAGATGTATATAAGTGAGAAGTTATATGTGAACATGTTACCTTGAGTGTTCAATCAATATGTTCATGAATGTATTAATTACTTATCTTATCGATAGTTTTTCATGCCTCTATGATTGATTTGGTCTTGCGGCTAAAGTCTCAACTAAGACTTCTCCCATTCTTAATCTTCTATGTGGTGGTGGTGCACACAACTATGTGGGTTCTTTTTGAGTTATAGAAATGAATACTTGTTCGCCTCTAAAAGATCAAAGATTGAGCTCAGATTCAGTGATGTCAAGCTCTTTCCTTTCATCCAGATTTCCAATAAGCATGGGAAATTTTCCGTTGATTGGATCGAGTGCTTCAATTATCAAATTAACACTCATCGGAAATCATTGTAATTGTTTTGTTTCTTCGCTCCTAGTTACTTGCTAGGATGGTAATCCAAATTGACGTGTACTAGAAAAACCTTACCAGTTTTTGCTTACTGCTGCAAATTGCGATTAAAGATACTTTCATATATACCGCAAATTAATCGACTTTACAAGTTTTTGCTTACAAAAACATAAGATATATGTGTATCGTGCACAAAACTGCTCATCTTTGTTTTTTATATTTCTAAGATTAAAAACATCTTTTATATATCTGATATACTGATAACATTTACGGGTCCATGAGCGGCCCATAAAAATACTAAGAGCACTCTGTACCGAACGCCATAGAATGCGTTATGGCCCTATAATGCGATCCTATGGCACCAGCCTATACAATACCTCTAGTTATAAGGCCTAACACTAAATTCACCAGCCAAGTTATAAGGTTATTATTATTATTATTATTTTTTGTGTGTGTTTTATTTAAAAAATGATGGGCCCGTGGGTGTCCTATAACTTTAGTGATGAAAGGAAGGGGTTTCTAAGTTAATTTATAGGTTCTCAGCTATAAAGGAAAAAGTTAAGGTAACAACATTTTTTGTTATAACACCGTCGGATAACACCAACGGTACCTAGTCCTCTAATGATGGACCGTAAGTATTTCTTCAAGAAAAAATTGATGAAATGTGCCCACTATGCATATTGTTCCACCCAAATGCCTAAAAGATGCACTCTTTTAGTTTTCATGGATCGAAATAATAAATATCAAGACTACTCTTTCTTTCTGCATCTCATCACCTTTTACATCGGAAACTACAATTCCAAACTAATAATACAAATCGATACATACTATTCAAACAATATCATAGGATACATGTGAAACGTTTGCAGATTCTGGTGACTGATTGATGTGACACTCTGTGTCTCTGGTAAACAACATCTATGATGTCTGATGATACAATATGTTAGATACATTACTTTTCTTATAAATATTTTATGATTTTCTTTCACTTATAAACGTTAAAGTTACGGTTACCTCAATACGCACCATGTCTAATCACTCTAATACTTCATTCCCCATCAAAGAATTTCTTATTTTTCCAATCCAAAGTGCAATAAAAAAATCCTTAATCACCTCACGATGTTAACCTATTGCTTCATTGCTTCTTTCGATTCCTAAATTAATGGCTTTCTCTCCTATTTTTTTATTTGTGTCTTCTTTGCATATCTAGGAGTCCTAGGGATGGATGTTGATATACCTTGAAAGGGGTTGTCGTCCAGGAAAGTTTCTATTTGCATCTGTTTTGAAAACTTAGTTGCTGAGAGGTGGATGATGATATATACATAAAAAAGGAGTTCTAGAAAAAAGAGTTGTAGGATATCGCATCATATATATGATATGTGCAATACTACCTCCGTCCCATAAAAACTGTCCAGTTTGACTTTTCAAAGTCAAACTGGTTCAACTTTGACCTTATCTATTTTTGTGGGTATTATATAATACTTGATGAAAAATATATGAATGGATTGAGTTTTAAGTGTGTTTTTCATTGGTATAATTTTTTATCAAGTATTATATAACACATAAAAAATATTTAAGGTCAAAGTTAAACCAGTTTGACTTTGAAAAGTCAAACTGGACAGTTTTTATGGGACGGAGGGAGTAATATTTTTTTCTATAAATACCGATCTAAAGTTCCAAGATTGTATACTGTCTCTCCATTAGCCTTATCCGGTTTTTGCATACACAAGTTGCAAATAAATAATCATATTATGATGCATTTTCATATGTATCTAACGCCAGATCGACATAATAATTTCGCTGAATTACATGTCATGGCCCCTATCACTTCACGTTACATTGAGCGGTCACTCAACCAGTTCACTTGAAGCTCTCATTACTTCAAATCATGAAGCTTTGGTGATGATGAAAGTAACCTCGTGGTCAACTAGAGTTCCCACTTTTTCCATATCCTCATAACCATGACATAGATCGATGACCTTGCTTTCAAACAATGACCATCCTTTAATGTGTTGTTAAATTGTCTAAAGAATTCTTGTTTGCACCACAATCTTCTCTATCTTTACATTTCAAAATGATGTAATTTTGAGGCTCATTTTTAGTGTGTTGTACTTTAGTTGATTTATAATTCTTGTGATGTATTACCATTGTATTAGATATGATACTTTTACGATTATTACAGCATGTTTGTTGTAACATAGGTAAAACTTCATTAATATGTGATTTTTAGATTTGACGACACTAGATGAACATAGTTTAGAATCTTGTTTATCGAATTCTAAGAAATCCTTCAGAATACCAACTCTACCACCGACACCTCGGTCACCGAACTGGATGATGAATTCAATGAAGAGGATATCTTAACCTTCTCATGTCGGTAGATGTAAAACAAGTTTGGCACTTCAAAAGGGTCAAAATTATCTTCTTCACTTCAGATTCTATATAGACATACTAGAGATACAACCTACAAGAGTACAAATACTCGATAGAGCAAAATTGCATGATGTTTTATACATTTTTTGGTAAATTCGGGTCTTCTTTGCAGGATGTTATTTTGCGTTTTATAAGAGACTGTAAACAACATCAATGTATATCGCACGGTTTTATCGGTTCTGATTTTGGGCGGTTTGGTTTTTGCAGTTTTCTCGGTTTTTAAGTGTTTTTTATTTTCAAATTTTTTATTTAGTATCTATTTATTATAAAATAACACAAGATTATATGATGGTTTTATATGCAAAATGTTGTATATTAGTATGAAATTATAAATCTAGACAATAGTAAAATCTAAATGAAATGCAGAATTTAAAAAACATCAATAATAAATTGAAAGCAAAAAGAGAGAATTTTTTATATGATCTAAAAATCACACCAATAATTAGCCAATAAAATATGTTTGAAATAGATCATTAGAAAAGTATAAACAAAAGCATTTTATCTTACAAAAATTATGAAATTTAATAGGTATTTTTAAAAAATAAAATAAAAAATCGAATATCACAGAGTGGTTGGTGCGGTTATTTCAGTTTGGTTTTTCGGTAGAAACTGAAACCGCATCGCCAAAGTGCTTTTTCTATTTTCTGAAACCGAACAATTGGTTTCTGCTTTGGATCTGTTTTTCGTTTTTCCTTTTGTTTTCCTTTTTTTTTTTTTTCTTTTTTTTTCTTCGGTTTGCGGTTTAGTTTCTGCTCATTCCTATTCTACACTGCTCGCCATCATTTTGACCGAACGATATGTGTGCGATATTAAACTTTTTCGGAGATTTGATCGTCATTAACTTTTTGCCACATCCTTTCATTAGGTAGTGTCTTGTCGTACTCAGATTTTAAAAGATGAAACTATTAAAAAGTTAGTTATATCGTTAATAATTGATATCTATTAAAAAGTATGATATAATAAACATCTTAAAATAATCAAGAACTATTACAAAAATGAAACTCATATACTATAGATATTCAATGTAGTCAATAAGAGAGGAATAATTGAAGGGAACAAAGACATTTGCATGACAACTTATTAGTTCTTTATGCGCATCTCATCATTGCAAATGCATGGTAGGGTTTTTTGTAAAAAATTATCTCTTTATGGGAGGGGCATCGGAACATTGTCAGCTCCCTCAAGAATAATCCTTTTTACAGATCCAAAACGATGGTTATTTCAGAAGGCCTCTAAGAAAATGACAACCCAAAAAAGTTGATGAAAAAATGCATCGTCTCTAATATAGTAATATGTAAAGAGATTAAAAGCTGACATGGTCTCAATAGTGTTTCCTTATTAGCATTAGAGAGATTTTTCGTAACAAAATGTTACCCAACACCATGCATCGCTCTAAAGAAACCCATATGTTGCACTATCATGAAATGACGACTCCAACGCACACCACGTGGAGTGATCCAAACTTGTGGAGCAACAAGATGAAGTTTGTATTGTTAAGTGTTAAGTGATGAAGCTTATGTTTAGAATTGGTTCGATAGTCTGACCTTGTAGCCCAGAAGTTTATTACACGCAGACACCATATTTTTAACATTCTTAGGTGACGTTTGCATTAGATACATTAAATTGATAAGTGAAAAGGTTTACGTTGCCAAGACATTGAAACATATAGTAATGAGAAGGGATATATGAGGATGAGTAGGGAAAGAGAATCCGAGATCACGTGACAAAGTGTGTTACTTTCATATCATAGTTACTCGTTTCCTTATCGATGTTACACATTCAAATATGAATGAATTAACTAAGCCTTAAGAAGAAATTGAAAAGTCAGGTTATCGAAGTATTTGTATCTTACCGCTAAACTATTGATGAATATCAATTTGTATCGATATATTTTTAGACAAATTCTATTTGCCTAAGTTTTTAACTATAATCAAGTCGAAATCGATATCAAATTAGTTAGAGAACTATTCTGGATTGAATAGTGAGAATTTTAGAACGTTAAACGTAACAGAATTAAAGATATTCAAGTTTTAATCAGCTTGGGGTGTGAAAAGAAAGTGAGTAAAAAATACATTAATTATGGCTTTTTCAAAACTTATTTTTAAATCATGAAAACTAAAAGAGGTATTTTTGAGACACTTGATTAAAAAGTGTACATAATTGAGCACCTTTCATCAAATTTCCAATTTATAATCGGGCCTAAAAAAGTTTAGATTTTAAGATTTCTAATTTCTTTTGTTTTACTAGTTATAGTACCTGTGCACGCACAGAGTTTTTAAAATTTCATTTTGATTATATAATATTATCGATTAAGAAATGAACCACTTAACATGCTTCAAATAGTTTTACTTAGTGGAATAAAAATAAAAAAATCATATGTATATATGTTATAATCTACCTATTATTTTAGGAGAATGATTTTGGATTAAAAATTATATTTTATTATTCAAGCAAAATCACATGATAATACTTGACTTGCATGAGATGTTAGTGATATATGCTTTTAGTTTTGCAAACCCGTGCCATCAATTTACGATGTGTTTTGTAATTCTGGTATTTCTTTTACTTATATTTTTGTTAATATATGTAGCATATTTAGATAGCTTGGAAGATTGATTCATTTCCTTGATTATGAATAACCATCATATCATGTTTACTAATGTACCTTTTTGTTTGAAAATTTGTATTTTCATAAGTTTTTGCTATTTACTTCTCATGTTTGATCATAAAATTATCAAATTAACATAGATGCTTACACTATAGTTTCTTTATTACATAAAGAGAAAAAAAAAATGTAATTGGTAGAATTCAAATTTAATCTTACGATTATTTATAATGTATAAGAATAATTTTTCTCTAAACCCGAACTATATAAGGAAATTATTATTACTTGTATAAGTAAATTATAAATGCATAAAAAATGACAGAGTACATCCGCAAGTCTTTTAGGATTGTTTGAATCCTTACCGACCTTTTAATGCAACTTTCTTCACAATTAGCCTAAATCATCAACGTAAAACACACCCATATTTTAGACCGTTGGTTGACACCCATAGTGTTATTAATGACGGCAAACACCTGCTAAGTTTTATTAATTCATTCAAAGACAAATTACACTCCGAAAAGAATTCCTACCATAAAATTCCCCATATAGGCACTAAAACACATCTTTGGTACATTAACCTTCCATGACAATCATGTGTTGATACTTAATCCTCCTCTAAAAAGCGCACACAATAAATTGCATTACATTTTAGTGTGTGCGATAAGATCATAAAACTGCAAAAACCACTAACATGTTGCATTATAGTGAGGATAACAACAAAGTTAGTCATAACATCAAATCAGAAATCTTCATATTAGAACTAAAGGGGTGTTTGGTTATGCTTATTAAAGGTGCTTATTGACTTATTCAATTATTTTAACACAATAAGTTTATGATAAAACTATAAGCTTTTTTAAGAAGCTTAGAAAAAAAAAACCATGAACTCCCAACTAATTCTATCATAGCTTAGTGTGTTTATAGTAAAAACACAAATATTAAGTGTAGAAATTTTTAATAAAATATAAAAAAAAAAAAAAAATACTAAAAGTTGATATGTATAACAAAAAGGTTAAACCATAAAAATTTTTACTAAAAACTATCAGCTAGATAAGGCATAAGCCAAAGTGCTGTTGAGGTCTCTTTCAGATTCTATTCAAAAGCAAAAAGGGGTTTACACATAAATCATAAGTATAAAATAATGGTTGTATCTCACATCCGTGATTACCAAGTCAATAACATTATCGCAGTATAGTAACATAATAACCTAATTAAAAACTATATATTCTTGCTGAATAATTCTCATGTACATACTTTTAATTCCTTTACAACAACCAACTATTATTTATTTATTTATTTATTTATTATTATTTTTTTTGAAACATCAAGTCAATGAATAAAGTTAGGTTATCACCTACGTAGTTTTTCTTTTTTTAACTTAGGAGGTGATTCTTATCAAATAAGGATTGTGATGCATGCATTTTTTTTTTTATAATTTAAGGAAAACACCTTATATAATAAAAAATGACTATCTAGTCGATGTTTTTTTTTTTTTTTTTTTTAATAATTAGCTTTGTATAACATTTTTAACTGACAGAGATGTTGAGTTTGAGGTTAATGTTGTTGTTTAACTTTAACTATTGATATCATGTTGTACAAAATGTGCAAGTTTAGTGGCACATAATGAGCGTTGATAAAGTTAAAATATGTTCCGTAAAGTTTTTAAAATATTTTTATGGATATCCATATATAAATTTTAAATAACAATTTCATGAGTCGTTGTTATAAGTAGAATCACGTATATTTATTTTATATCACAGTAACTCATGCTTATCATTTGATATTTATATTCCCGTTACTAATAATAGTTATAATACCCGCGCATGCGCGGGGTTTTTTTTTTAAATGTGATTTATGATGTTTAATTATAGTTTTTTTTTTTATTATTAAAGATAATTATTTAAAAATTTTAATCATATTATTAATTGCATCTTATCTATATTTTTTGTATTTATCTTCTACTTGTGTTATGGATAAATATAAAATATTATCTAATAAGAAAATAACATTTTTTTAAAAATAAAATTATTACTAAATAAAGTATGAATGCATTTTTTTGAAATGAAAAATTCCCAATAAGGGTTTTGTTGTATTATATAAAAGATTTAACCGTATTTCAAACCCGTGTACGTATAAATTAAACTTTTAAATAGTAACATGAGTCTTTATTTAAAAAAAATATTCTAATGGATGAAAGTTTAAAACTAACATTAGTTTAAAAAAATTTTAACGTATATTAAAACTAATTCGCATATTTACCAAATTTATTTTAATAGATGAAAGTCAAAAAAACTAATACTATTAATCATGTAATTTTAAACAACGTTAACATTATAAAGTATATGGGGTATGAAGTGTAACGGTTATTTGTTTATTATCTAAAGTTATTAAAAAACATGGAGACTTATAATTTTACACTTAACCACTAAGGTTTTATTAATTACCTCCTATTTTCTTAAGTTTTTATTTTCATAAATTTGACACCTATATTTTTTATGTGTTTTTTTATCAATCAAATTTTTCACCAAATTTATTAAAGTTTGACAAAAATCAATTCAATTTTGACTTTTTATTGGCCAATCATATTGCTTGATTTTGCTTATGTGTTAAAATCGAGCTCTCCTATTGGTTCAATTTTTTTTTCAATGAGAAGGGTTTTGCAAATAATCTCCGAAATGATGTAATTCTTGTATTATATAAAAGATTACAAAAAGCTAATTTACATTAAGCAACAACAACAACGAACAACCCTTTATTAGTCACATGCTTATTCGTGAATTAATTATGGTCGAAAACTAATTTATAATTTTAAGCACGAGTTCATACTAGCTCTATGATTACTCTTTCGTTTTGTATCATAAAGACCCTAACTACGAAAAGTGCTTAAGAGGTACCCAGGTTGTGTTGCTCACCGACAAATGGTTCTTAGTTCAAATCACATATAAGACACGTAAGATAAATTTGTGATGTATATATCGTGACATATCTGTCTTTCAAACAATGAAAGACTACTTTAATAACTAAGGGATTCATTGAATATCGGAATAGATATAAGTTGTAGTAGTATTGAATAAAACCAATAATCTTAACTAAGCATGCATGCACAAGTAATCTCTTTTTGTTTTTTTGTAATAAACAAGAACGTGGCCAAATTTCTAAACCGGGAACATATGTACATAAACATCTGATCACCAATGTTTCTGGATCACTAATTAGAAGAAGCGTTTCTGAATTTTTGATACAACCCGTTGAGGTTGTATTAAAATAGGGCACCACTTTAAACGGGCGCAAGCTAATTAAGAATATTAGAGAAGAAGAGAATTATTTATTTGACAACTATGCTTTTCATTAATGAATGATTCGGTATATATACCGAATAAACCCTAACTTGTAACACAAGTCAAATACAAGATAAACTCCCAAAATATAGATACCTTCTTAGATAATGACTCACACGACTCTTTCTAAACATGACTCGAATACGACTAAATGAAAGATAGTTATCCAAAGGCGTATCAATTTTACTTTGTAGTTGGTTCAAATCGTGAGATGCAACTAGAGCTTCGATAAATATTCAACATCTGTGGATTCCTCAACATTCTTTTTTCTAGGCTTCTCTTTGCTATATCCTTCATTGTCCATGTTAGTGTGAGCTTTGGGTTGATTCTAGTGGTTATGTTGAAGTTTTGACAAATTTCATTTTGAGCAATAACTGCTTCATCCATGGCCTTTCCAGGGTTCTTCGATAAATATTCTTTAATTGCTTCTGAACATAGGCCACAAACCCATGATCCTGCATGATCATTCTTAATACTTGCAATGTAGCTTTCTGTGCAATCCTCTTTTTGGCCACAACATCCACAGCTGGCTAGAAAAACTTCATCGTCTATTTTGGTTAAGACTTGCAAGTCCTTTCCGAAATTTTCTATTTCATTTGTAATGTCCGAAACTGCCCTCCGGAGATTGCCTGAGTTCTGTAAACAGAGATGAGTTGCAAAATTAGTTTGCTAAAAAAATCTTATTAAAAACAGTACCTTAGAGTTCTGGGTTGTAGTTCTGATTAGGCTAAAATCTGTATAAAGATTTAAAGGTATAGAACAATAACGTTAGAAAACAACCCTATAACTGTAAAAATACCAGTCTCATTTTATATGACACGTCTTTGATTAGGCTTGAACACACAATTTTTGGTTGATGGAACCAATGTGTTGAAAACTGGGTTCGAAATCGACCCGGTCGAGTCACCGGGCATCAGGTCAACCGGTTCGACCGGTTGGACCGCCGGGTCAACCCGGTTTTCAATTTATTACGTAGTATTATTTTATTTTTTTGACCGGGTCAACCGGTTCGACCGCCGGGTCAACCGGTTCGACCACCGGGTCAACCCGGGTTTTTATTAAATTTTTTTGAAAAAATGAACCCGGCTGGGTTTCGAGAACCGGGTTGACCCGGGTCACTCAAAACCCGGCGGGTCACACCGGTTAACCCGGTTTTAGAAACCCGGGTTGTTTTGACCCGTTTTTTCCGCCGGAACCGGTCGAACCGGTTAACCCGCCGGGTCGACCCGGGTTTCAAAACCTTGGATGGAACACACATTGTTACATTTTGACCTATATATGCCCCACTCGTATCTACCATGCTATACTGTTTACTCGTATCTTTGCCTCTTTGGCATGCAGCATCATATTTACTTAACTACAGTAATAAACAATGTAGATGAAATTGAAAAAAAATAATAAAAATTAAAAAACGACTAGAATCAAATTAAAGATGCAATGAAATGACGTTGAAAGTTGGATATTACATACCATGAGATGCAATGCTTGATTTACTTGCACTATTCAGTAGTCCCGTTCTTTATTGGTTTCAAATAAAACCCAAAATTAATGTATGCTAATTTTTGGTTGCATCTACTCAGATATTTATACTTGTAAAATATTGATGGTTTATGTTATCTTTGCAAAGATCAAGCTCGTCTAGAATTGACTTCAGGTAACGCTGTATTAAAGCATCACATATCTTTGGAGATCTAAAAGTCTAATCTATCCATCTATTGTCAATCTGTAGAGATACTAGCACAGTTGCACTTTAGATCATCCGATCCAAAAAGGCTACTCGTATAGTCATATATATCCTTCCTCAAGTATAATTGTACCTATAAATATCTTCGTCGACCTAAAAGGCTCTGGAAATTTTTACAGTTCATATGCATAAGTGCATTTGTATCTTCTTCGTACGACAGAAAAAGATATATTGAGTGAATGCGAATCAAAACCTTTTGCTTCTAACGAACTGTCACAGGTCGGCCAGTGTGTATATGACACATTTTCACTCTCCTTGTGTCCATGTGTGGACAGTGACGAAACGAGAACTCAAAATGAGCGTGTGCAAAAAAAATAATACAGTAATAATAATACTAAATATAGTATTAGAGGGGGAAAAAAAGTGTGATCTGAATTGAAATGGTTAGCTTAATAGAAATCAATTCTATTTTTTTACTATCTCTTAAGGAATCAGTTAAGCAAGTACTAGAAATAAAATTCTTTTAGGTTGAGTGCATTTTGAAAATTTTGGTGTTTTTTTTTAACGAAAATTAGGATTTTATTTTTACGAAAAATATGATTTTTTATCGGTGCCTTGTGACACCGCAGGACACCGTCTAGTTTTGTCACCATGTGCGGGTGATGATGAGTTAATGTGAAATAGATTTAACTTAAGGCTATGAACCTACACTAAAACAAGTTATATCGCTAGAAAAAATAGTCACCTCCTCTTATCTCAGTTTGTACTTGAACTCATATCCTTTTATTTGGTAACATTTGATACTGATGTCTAATAGACTAGACTTGTTGATAATATCTAATTAAAAGTACTCATTCGCGGTTTGAGATAGAAGTCATAGAACCTTGCCAACTAACCTAAAGAAGTGGTCCATAAATATCATAGTGTAGGGTTTCATGTATACGGTCCCATAATAGTATCCAAAACATGATCATAGATCTAGGCCCTTCGGGTTTCTGGCATAACCCGTGAGTCCACTTGCAGAACTCTACTAGAAATGACAACAAAGTCTTTTGTTATTAAATGACTAAATTGCTCGTGATTTTCTGTCAACCGAGACTTGTTTCCTTTGCAGTTCGAAAGGTTGTAGCGATCTTGTTTGGTTACACTTCAACAAGTCGTATCAATTGATTTATCATAAAGATACTTAAATTGGGCTATTTTTATTTTAATTAGGCCTAATTTGGCTCGTAGGAGAATAGGGGTAGAACTTTAAACTTTTGTAGGAAAGGCCCAATTTCAGGTTTTGATTTAAAAAGCCCATTTGTACTCTACAATTTTCAATTCATGTGAGATTTTACAGTTTTGCATTGCAATTTGCACTATATTTTATATACAAGTAGGGTGCGTGCGCTGCGTTGCAGCGGGTATTTTATTTTTTTTTTTATTTTTTTTTGTTTCGTGATAATTTTATTGGTATTGTGTATTGTTTTGGTTATCTTTTTAAAACGTTATATAGGGTGAAATGTTTTTTTTTTTTTTTTTTTTTTTTTTTTTTTTTTTTTTTTTTTTTTTTTTTTTCAAGTGGAGTTTAGTTTTTGAGTATGGACCGGTACTTTTTTTTTTTTTTTTAAAGAAGTGTTGTGGTTTTAATTGTGGTAGTTGGTTTTATTAATTTTTTTTAGTCAATGTTGCTATGAGTTTTTTTTACATTTGATTTTGTACATTTTATGTTAAACTATATAAAGGGGAAGTATGTTTTTGTTCGTAGTTTAGTTGGGTCCAAGAGAGATGTTTGTATTGAGGACATGTGTTGTCCTTTTTTTTTTGAATTTTTGGTCATATACAAAAAGTCAGAGTAACTAAAAGTCTGAGGTTTTTCTAGTAACTTTGCAAGGGATATATATAAATATAATAATCATATTTGATGGTAGTTATCAGAGTATCAAAAGATATTGTCACTGGGCCTTAACCGAACCCAAAGGGCTAATGGGCTACAGACGAAATCCACAAAGAAAGTATTTAAAAATGGTTCGTCGCTCAAGGTGGTACGCTATAATATATATAGACAACTAGAAAGGCGATGACCCGCCGCGTTGCGGGCGGGCCTGTTTTTAAGCAGAGGTTATGTCGTAAAAATATATATGAGTATTTTGGCTGTTCTAAATATCGCGGTAAATATTTTATAAGCATTTTCTTCAATATGTGTGAAAAAATGTATTTTGTATGTTTTTTTTTTTATGATGTATAATTTTTGTCTCCTATTTTTTTACCTGTTATTAATTTTTTTTGTTATAATACACATTTTTTTTTTACTGTTTTTTTTTGTTGTCTAGAATGAGTGTAATTCAACACGTATCACATAAAGAAGGTATTTTTGAGGATTTTTTTCGATAATTATTTACGAATAATGTTTGCGCGGACCTTCTCCCTGTGACACCGTGATAATTTTTTTTGCCGACACGTGCTGTATTTGTTTGGAAAAAATGTTGTGTCAAGCTATATTTGTAGTTGTCGAGTGTATTGTAGCGGAGCTAATTTTAACCTTTATAGTTTTAAAAAGTTTTAGGATAATTTTAAAGTTATTTGATAGGTTAAGGGTGCATTCCGAAAGTTCTTTTATTTACAAACTATATAAATATATATTAAATTTCAACATTTTTTATAAAATCAGACGTACATAAAAAGTATTTGCAAATAGTCAAATAGAGATATTTTTTTTTTTTTGTTTTGCCAAAATTTTAATAAGGTATGAATGCTAGCCATTTCATAATTCAAATTTGCTTTTAACACGCTAATTCTGGGCTGTTTACTGTGTATTGTTATTTTTTTTTATTTTTTTTTTTGGAAATAAAGTATCTAATTAAAAAAAAAAAAAAAAAAAAAAAAAAAAAAAAAAAAAAAAGGTGTTAGCCAAAAACAGTACATCCACATGGGCCCAAAAAAAACTGAAAAAGCCCAACGGGCCACATTAGCCCAAAAAATTGGCGGGAAAAGGGGCGGAGGAAACGACGTCGCATCTGATCTCATTTAATATATACTTATAATTATATATATATACTAATCTCCGATGTCGGTGACTAATACAAAATTAATATACCTTTAGCCCTGTACTCGGCCCACATTTAGCCCATTCCCTGCTAAAGCTGAGGCCCGATATGGAACTACTAAAGTACTAATTTACTCAGAAACCGACTTTCTACACACATTTAGAAGTCACGAGATATGTCACCGCCTCTCTCATTCTTATCTGAAATCCATCATGAATGCAAAAAGTTTGATTTAAAGATCCAGAGGAACATCAAGATCTTTAATTGTTCAGGGTTACAAGTGTGTTGTACAGGTTTGTTGCAACTTTTGTGTGTTCGGTTTGATCTTCGAGCCCGTCTTTTGCGGTAACTGAGGCGAGGTCATCTAAATATCATAGTTTTTTCGGTCCATAGGTTTCGTGTGACATGGGCTAATAAGGAGGAATTAATAATGGTACGTTTGCCGTTCAAAATTCTTGCATACCAGTTTACTTAAGTTAATAATGTGTTTTGGTTGATGTAATGTTATTTGCGGAATTAGTGAGTTATTTAAAGAAAGTGGACGACTGGGAGTAGATTATGCGTGATTTCAGATTACACGGACATCCTAATATGTGCCGGCACAGAACCATTGGTTGTACGTCATGTGGTTTTTGTTCTAGGATTTTATTCGGCACAATATTTAAATTCAATTTACGATTTTGTCTACTTGCAGAGATTACTGAATTATTTATTTTTAGATTTACAGTATCGTTGTTTTGGTCATAATTTAATTTACTATAATAAGAGAAGGAAAAATTGTGGTCAACCCAACCTGATCCTCCCCTTACTATAAGAGACTGGGTTTAACTGAACTTACCTTTGACCCACTAAAGATGCAAATGTTTTAAATATTTGTTCATAAAAGATAAAACATTCAAAAACGATAGTTTCTGTTAACTTTGTACGCTAATTTTTTTGTTTTACGTGAAGGTGAACGTTAAAAAGGCGTTGGATTTTTTTCTAAACCAAGTAAATCCCGAGTTATTGTATTGTGAAATAAAAAAAACGATGATTAGTAATGTTGTAATATTACGAAGGGGTGTTTGGAACAACGTTTTGGAAAGTATTATCTGATTCTTATTATCAGATCTTAAATTTGGAATCAATCGCATTCTTATTATTTATGAGTCATATCATCAAATTTGGAATGCCATTTTAGTTTTCAGATCTTTTATGTATTTGATAAACATGTCTCACACCCTTTAAAGCAGTTGGCACATCCAAACACTGTCTTCTACAGTAATTATGACAGAATAACAGTTATCACTTTTAAAGTTATGACTATAAGAGCACAAGGTGCAGACGAAAACGAGCACCTCGCCGTCCGATGTGGCACTTCCAACGGCGAGCCGTTGCTCGCCGCCACACCGTCTGGGCCTCGCCGTTCTTCGCCGATGGTCAGCTCGCCGTGGCCACGGCGAACCAAAAAAGCTGACAAAATGGTAGGTTAACGTTGGAGAGCTAGGTGCAAATGATATCGTAAACAATCTTGTAAATCACTGATTCTATCTTCATCTCCTTTATCCATAGTTTCATTAAATCTGATAGTTTTTCCTGTAGGTTGATGTTCCACCATTTCCATCAATGGTTGCTGTTGTGAGTAGCAGTTGGAAGAAAAAGATGTAGATGGTGGCTTACTGCTATGTAAAGATTTAACCCTACTTGTTTCTTGATACTTTAATTTCAAGCCCACTAAATATCTACTAGAATTATATTAGAAGCCCATTAAGCGCCACTAAATATCTACTAGGTGTAGATGGGCTTGCCAATATACTACAATTGTTATATGTGTATTATCAAAACTTTGTTAGTATTTGTAAAATTAATTTAATTTTTTTAATGAAATGAATAAAAAAATAAATGTGGAAGAGGTGGGGCCCGAATGGGGAAGTGGAGGTTTGTTGTTTGGTGAAGGGGGGGGGGGGGTTTGTTGTTGTTAGTTGAAGTTGAGGTGTTTTGGTGATGTGGCATTGTGGGGCCCGAATGGGGAGCCAAGTGCTTGTTGTTGCACCTTGTGCTCTAATTGTTGAGTTAGTGATAGAGTGTGTGTCGATGTTTACTAACACACCATATAAGATTGTGTCAATTCATTGGCCTGCGTACATGCCCACATAAGCCTTCTAACAAATGACATGACATGGAGGTTGTTAAAAAGAGTGAAATCTGGTGCAATAATCCGTCGCAACGCGGCGGGCATTCTGCTTGTATATACTAAAACTGAGCGTCGGTGCTAATAAAAAAAACCAATAGTGCAATAAAATATGATTTCACTTGGGCCGGTTTTGGTAACCCATCTTCTAGCCCATGTTAGTTGAAGTTGAGGTGTTTTGGTGATGTGGCATTGTGGGGCCCGAATGGGGAGCCAAGTGCTTGTTGTTGCACCTTGTGCTCTAATTGTTGAGTTAGTGATAGAGTGTGTGTCGATGTTTACTAACACACCATATAAGATTGTGTCAATTCATTGGCCTGCGTACATGCCCACATAAGCCTTCTAACAAATGACATGACATGGAGGTTGTTAAAAAGAGTGAAATCTGGTGCAATAATCCGTCGCAACGCGGCGGGCATTCTGCTTGTATATACTAAAACTGAGCGTCGGTGCTAATAAAAAAAACCAATAGTGCAATAAAATATGATTTCACTTGGGCCGGTTTTGGTAACCCATCTTCTAGCCCATGTTAGTTGGATAAACATTAAATTTGGGTCAAAGTAGTTCTTATCTAAAGACGCCGACTTTCAACATTTAGTGGCGCTAGAGTAATGCAGATAATGCAAAGACAAAAAAATATAATTTTACACCAGCAAAATTAAAAAACCCAAAGTGCCTACTCACGCACTATTACAACTTTTCATATGTGCTCCTTTTAGTCCAATATAAATAGGTTTGGCCCGTTTACTTTCCTACTTTTCTTAATCATAAAACTTAATTCGACTAGAGTCAAAAGAAACAAGTTATTAACGTCCACCCGTCCAGATGCCGATTACCTTAGAAGCGAAAAACAAAAGTCATAAAAAGCCCCACCGCAACACCGCGGGCAATGAATCCCTTGTATATACTAAAGCTGGGTGTCGGCAACCACCTTCTTCATATTAATTACGTAGTACTAAATTATTAGAATTATTTGTATTATAGAGCTACGTGAGCATGCCACCAACAATATGTCATATCATGAACAAGTACCATTTGCTTTTCAAGTAACATCGAACCAGACATTTATTATCCATAGATAATCAAATATAAACTTTTAGTTACTTTAACTAAAGTATGATCAAAGTACCAATAATAAAATGATCATATTGGACCACTAATACTTTTAAATATGTTACAGTAATCACATTAAGATCTGATTATAAAGGATGGAGACCTCCATTTGGTGGAAGTGGTAGTTTTGCTTGACATCATGCACGCTTCATATAGTAATATATTTTTTCGTTGTCTAAATTCTTGTGATGTTAGGTTGTATTTTTTTTTTTCGTCATCTAAATTCTTGTGATGTTAGATTGGTAGGTTGTTTGGTTCGATCAAATAGTTTAGAAGTGTTTACGTATTGAATTGAAACTTTCTAAAATGCAAATGAATTTTACTGTTACATACGAGCACATAATTGCCATATATCTTTTGACTAGTTGAAATTCTTCTTTTTTTAGTTGTTGGCACCTAAGAGATGAGATTAACGTAGATTTAAATCTGATATAAGGATTAAATCTTCACATTTTATTCCAATTTTATACAATGGCTCCAATTAAATGATTTTTTCACTTGAGGAACAATTTTGTCACAAAACCAAAAATTCAAGGGTGGATCCAGAAAGTAATAGTATATGGGGCAAACTTTAATAATTTTCAGAAACTACACTACAAATCGGTTTGTTATAAGGGTAAATTACAAAAATAACCTTATATTTTAAAAAATGTACACTACAATTTTTTCGTTAGAGATACGAGTGCCCACCCTGCCCCCTCCTCTGAAAAATCCCCAAACACATTTCATTCTCCACCAAAAGGTTAAGGTTTTGATTTTGACAAACACATACACAAATACACAATCGATTAATCATAAAATTGACTTAAAAACATTCAGTTATTGTTAATTTCATCACTTCGTCATTGATCATAGAATTTTCGCTTTTTTTTTTGTTGCTAGAATTGGTTCGAAATTATCAAGTAACAAACGATTAGAGATGCTGATGATAATCTAATTATAGAGAACGAAAATCAAGTTATCCGAAAATCATGTTATTGTTGACAGAAAATCAGGTTATGGATGAACAAAATCGTGTTATTGCCGAAACAAATGCACATCTGGATCTTGAAGAAGAAATAATTATTGTTATATAAAATTACACTTGATTTTGTTTAGATGATAAAATCACGTATATTGAAATCCAATGTGATTATAGTAAAAAAAAATCACATGTGTTGTTAACTGAAAGCATTGCAGATTACTTGAATGTATGATGAGGTATAAGACGAGTGATGTAAAAAGACAATAATGCTCATCTATTAATAATTATTTTTGTACATTTACTTTTTAATTAAAAACCCGTTTTAATCTACACTTTTGAATAAAATAAATTGAATCTTAGGAATTTGATAGTTTGATATTTAGAAAATTAGTGAGTAGTGAGCTTTAAATAACTATTCACCGACACCCAAAAGTCTAAAGGAATAGTAAAAATTACGAAACACAACACCTTTTGTGAAACTAAGCAAACAAAATGTGTGGTTATGTGAATTGGATAATGAATGATTGTTTGGTGTCAACTTTTTCAACCACAAATCACCGTTAGACAACATCCTAAAAAACAAATTAAAAGCTAGCATTAGCAAGTTCATAACATAAGTACTTCAAGTTAACGTCAAAATTCTTTTGAGTATCACTAGGAACGAGTTACGATGCACCCAACTTTAGCTGGTTTGATGTCATTGTAATACTGTTAATTTCATATCGTTAAATCCTTTCACATGTAATGGAACTTCACAAAATATATTTTTAACGTCAAATTTTATTGAATGTATTTAACGAGAAGCTATGAGATTTACAAGGAAAGGAGAAAGAAACACGGCAAAGATGTGAATAATAGTATTGTTCATCATATCCTGTGTGCGGGAGAAAAAGTAACAAACATATGGGATAAGATTGAAACGTGAAGCCAACCTTCTCTGCCGCGTAAAGGGATTTGCAATCCTACGTCGTAGAGCTTTCTAGTAGAATATTGGTTGAGGCTTACCGTCTCTACGTCGTATAGACAAACACCTCTCTACGCCGTAGAAAGGTCGATTCCTAAATCTTCAATTATTTTTCAAATTCGTGTTTTACTCTAAGTAGTTTACTTACCGTACAAGTTTTACTTCCCTATAAATATAGTGCTTATTATCATTGTACAAACATCTTTAAGTTTTTAGAGTTTTATCTATTATTTGGGATCCATTCCTTTGAGGTGCACTTCATTTATCAACCTTTGAATTATGGTTTATCAAACTTAGCTTGTGCATCTTCCTTCAAGAAAGCGCCGGTTTATTGATTATCCAAGACCTTTGATCACATCTTCGTTCAAGACCTTTGATAACATCTTCCTTCAAGAACCATCAAGGATCATTCTCGTCAAATTTAACCTACAATCAAAGACAAACAAACAAATCCCAAGCATAAAATCCTAAAACTAAAATTTAAACACAACATTACTACAAGGATAAGCATGGGTACCTCCCACAAGTGTTTGTTTTTGTTCGAGTCACGAGTTTATCTCCATCCTTATTTACTTGGCACAAGGGTGTTCATACCCTCACTCAAAATCAATGGCGGTTGGTAGCTGCCATAAACACAATAAAGGTGAAAATATGTTAAGATTGAAGAAATAAGTGTTGATTGAAATACATACCTTGATGAGTATCACAATCATCTTCTTACCTTATCTGGTTTGGTTGATGATTCTTTTGAAAGTTAACCAGAATTTGGTTGGTAACCAGTGCTACATATGCATCGTCAGGTGGTGTTACGTCTATGATACTGTGTGAGATCGAAGGTTGCTCACGCTAATTCGAGCCTCATCTTTACTTTCCTTAACCTATTTAACAATACTAGAAAAATCATTAGTAAAAGTAATATTAGGAAAATAAAGTACTATACCATTTTGCGTCATGATTTCTTCCATCGACTTTATCTCATAATCATCAACTTCAAATTCATCCTTCTCTCGAACTCGGTTAACATCCCCAATCTTTTCAGCTTCACACCCATCAAGAACATCCCCTTGTCTTATTCTTATCCCAAGATTTTATGCTCATATTCTAAATAAGTCATGCAAGGCCTCTTCTAAGCTCAATTCATCTTTTTCTGGTTAAGGATTTGGTAGGCATGGTGCATGTTCAAATGGGATATAAAACCATTAACGAGAACTTCGAATCCATTTCGATTGACATTGCTTAACTATGTATAACTCATACTCCTCTATCGTCATGCTAGAAATGTCCACATCACCACTACTCTTCTTGGAAATAAATCTCTTCGTCAAAGCAATTTCATGCCTTAACACCATGTACTCTTCCATGGTAATGGTTCTAATATTAACTCCACAAAAATAATTCAAGTATCCTTGATTTGCCTCACACATCAAATACTCTTCCATATTCATATTGTTGATATTAAGCTCCATTATGACCTGAAAAGAACACAAGCAAAGAGACACCGTAGAAAAGAAAAAGAAAAAGCTAAAAAATAACTAAAACAAAAACTAACAAACTAAAACGCTATTTAAATAAGGAAAACAAGAAAAACACAAATAAAATGAAGCAAAACTAAATTGAGAAACTAAACATAAAAACAAAAATATGATCCTTAAATTAAAGCCAAATAAATTAGCTCGCTTACAGTAGCCTCAAAAACTTGACGTGTCTTTAGTGGATAATCAGGTTTTAAATTTATATTAACCTATACACCAAACTATTCCTACACGCTCTAAAGCAGTGTACCATATCGTATAGAGTGCAGTGATGGTAAGTACGGGTGTCATCCCTAAAAGGTAGGTTGTGGTCTATTAATTTGAGGTTATCTAATTCTATTCTAGGAAAGTAGTTAAATTTAACCAAATTGTGTTTTAAATCCACACAATTATAATTTAATTGACTAAAATTAAAATAAGCTAAGATGCGATTCAATAAAAGGAGAAATGGTGCTAACCTAGTTAATTCCCTATTCGTCTAATGATCCGATCTTATTGGTGCAATGTCAAACTATAGCTTCATTAGTGGTTCTTATGTCGCGTAGGTCAAATATTGCTCATTGTAATCTAAACTTATAATCCCTAGTTATCAATTCTAAGCTCTTAGTAATCAATCAACTAGTTCATAGTCATTAAGACCCCTACTATCCTACATGACTTTCCTAATGCCAATAATCCCATTACTTAACATTTAAACATCTAGTAGTCATTACTAATAATTGTTTACTCGCACTTTTTAAGTAACAGGTATCACCTAAGTAGAAATTAATTTAAAACCATTGCAAGTAACATGGATTTATCGTCCGTTAATCAACCTAATAGTCTAATTTTCACCTTTTAACTAAATCACAATCCTATTATGAACTAGATGGTCCTAATTACTACCTATGCACAAGGATCAAACGACAAACATATAAGATTATAAGATATCCAATAAAACATGATTAAACAAATAAAATCAAATCATTATATTAAAAGGTTTATAACTAGGCCAACACATGAGGTGATTAGCCAAGAATTATATTAAGAATATCATAAACAATGTTTTTATTCAATGATTAAGTGAACATAAACATGGAATAAATCAAACTAACTCGATCTATGATTGATGAGTAATGGTGGAGTTATCTCCCTTGGAATGCAGCTTGAAACTAGTGAAAATTGCCTTTGGATGAACCCTAAATTAACCCTAGGGTCCACACACACCTTATGGCTGAGTTAGGGCTTATGTTTATATTGTTTTACTGTCTCGGTTTGTCTACGACATAGAGGTAAGTGTGCCTCTATGTCATAGATCTCTGATTAGAAACAACCTCAAAACTCCATGTCCACGCCATAGATGAAGAGATCCATCTACGCCATAAAGATGACCAAATTGTGATTTTACCTTTGCGAATCAGGCTTAGCTCAAAAAACGAAAGTTATAGACATCTCTTTCTTCTTTCTGTAGCAACTTGACAATTAAAAAGTAGTTCGTATGAAGAAGTTATGATCAGAATACTAAAACAACATTTTTGAGATATCACGTAAACACTTCTTCAACTTTTAGCTTCGTTTCTTTGTTTGATTCTTTCATAAACCTTCCATAATCAACTCATAATCACAAGTCAATTACTATAGAGAATTTCACCTTTAGAATCCTCCAATGGACTTGCAATCTTCGCATTCAAAACTCTTCGAAGTCTTCATTACATACGGCGTAGGATTAAGTGCCCTTCTACACCATAAAATCTATGTCGGCTGAGTAGTCAACAAGTCTTCAATTCTTCTATGTCATATATCTACATATGTCTTTACATCGTATATCACACTGATCAATTTGGTATCAAAGGTTCTATTGACTACAATGTAGATTATATGGCTTGTCTACGCCGTATATGCTTGTTTCCAGCTTTCCTTAGTATTTTCTTCAAGCTTCGTCTAATTTTCACATCTTTTCGCTCCAACGCTCATATATTTCCTATTATTCAAATATGAAGCAATTAAGTATCAAATCATATATAAATGAAAGAATTATGAGCAACAAACGTAGGATATTGATAGTAAAAATTAAAAACTCTATACTATTTTATGTTATTAATGGTGCAACGTACTTTGTGTGCATCAAAGATTTAAGACTTTTCACAAAGGAACAAGATTTTTAAAACTAAGTGTGTGATTGAAGACAATGTTTGCTCATTGATCATTGATGGAAGAAGTTGTGAAAATCTAGTTTCCAAAGAGCTTGTAACGACACTGAAGTTATCAAACGAACAATATCCTAATCCTTATAAGTTGGGTTGGGTAAAGAAAGGTCCCGAAGGTGAATGAGGTTTGAAAAATTCCAATTGCTATTGGAAGTTCTTATCATGATGTGGTGTCTTGTGATGTCGTGGAATTAGGTGCTTGTTATGTGGATCTAATACACAGGGTAAGAAGAACTTTTTGTGTATAATTCATTTGGGAAAAACATAGCTATTCTTCCCAATGGAACACGTCCACCTGATTTGAAGACATTGTTTGTTCGCCTGTTGATTTGAAGACAATGTTTGCTCTGATAGAATATTTTTCGAGGCTTAACGTCTCTACGCAGCACAGACAAACACCTCTCTATGTCGTAGAAAGGTCGATTCCAAAATTTTCTACTCCATCCGTCCCATATTAAGTGCCCGCTTACATCATGCACAAAGTTTTCTAAAATTCCACTAACTACACTCTCCACCAATCAAATATCATTTTTACCCACTAAAGTCTCATCTCGTTGGTTGAAATAAAATATGAACACTTAATTTGGGACATACAAAGATTCCATTATAGACACTTAATATGAGACGGAGGGAGTATTATTTATCTAATTCGTTTTTTACTCTAATTATAAGGCATATTATTATATTTACTCTCTCAAGAAGTTTTACTTTTCTTTAAATATAAGGCATATTATTATATTCTATGGACATCTTGTAATATTAATATAATTAAGTTTATAGAGTTTTATCTCTTGTTTGAGTTATATTCCTTTGAGGTACGTCTCATTTAGATTAAGGTTTATCAAAATTCACTATGCATCCTTCGTCACAAACTTAAAAAAAACTGTCAATAGTGACACATAGGAAAACGAGACACTAAAAGCAAGAAGTTTCTCACAAAGGCTAAAAAAAATGTCGCTATAAGTAAAACAATGTCACTAGAGTTTACACATCTTTCTTCTACATCTATGAGATTCTTGTACGGGACACGTTTTATCCCACGATCGAATGCAGATCCGATATAGTTAGCTGTTTCTAAAGTTAAAATGAAGTGTTCCTGAAATTGTTGGTCGTATTTTGTTAAACAGTTTTTTTCATGAAGTAGTTCTCAGCGTGGGTTTGTCTTTTATGTGTATAGTGATAAGTTTATAAAAGTCCATTTCTGGAAGTGTTCACTAGCTACATATTGCACTATCAAAATTTTCTTTGGTGTCAATTTACATAGAAGACTATTGCATATCCTCTATTTAAAGAAAGCACAATGCTGCTACACCACGTTAATAGATATGCTTGATACATAAGCTCAATTTATAATGAGTGGAATAATCACACACAACACACAAAGTTTGAACACACCATAAAGACTTTATTTGTTTGATTTCCTCTCTATAATATATTCAATTTCAACTTCTTTTTTCTTTAATAGTCATTAATTATTGAATGTCCTTTCGAAAAACATTCTTACATATTGTAAGTTAGAATAAACGAGTTTGTTTAACGTATGCACATAGAGTCATAGAACATATAGTTATTAATAAAATCAAACATAAGAATACTAAATTTTTTTATGGTGAAAACATCCATCAGTGATTAGCAAAGATCTATCCAATCAGAGGCGAAGCTTCATAGGGGCCGGGGGTATATAGTTTACACATCTTTCTTCCATCAGTGATTAGCCCGACCCCCCGAAATTTTTTTTGCGATGTAGGGGGTATATAGTTTTCGTGTAGAAAAATTTCGGTATATTCGGTTTCGACCCCCCAAAAATTTCGGTATACCTGAAATATAGCCTTAGGAAAAAAAAAATTTAGATCCCGACCCTCCACTTACAAAATCCAAGCTTCGCCATTGTATCCAATATATGGGACTGTATTTTCATACTATACGATGCATGCTCCAGGAGTCGGAGAGTGTTTTGATTTAACTCATTTGGTCTTTTCTACAAGGTTTAGGATCGAAACAAACTCTATTCGTGTATTACCATATGAACTAAATATTGATACGAATCACAGCATCAAAACATGAGTTGGCGCTGTTCAAACAAAATTATCATCTTTGTACAATACACAATAATATGCACAACTCTTCACGCATCTATAAACTATGATTTGTTTAAGCTCCTTATATGTCAAAATTAATAAGCCAATAATTCCCTTTTATCTTTTTTCAGATAAACAAGAGTTTTAGTTAGTGCATTGATGTACCCTTTCGGAGGTGTTACACGATCAATCTTCTGTATATATTAAAATGAATATAGTAATGGGAAAAGTATAAGAAGTGGGGTGTAAGCGTGGGGTAAAAGGTGAGAAAGGAAAAGCCCTAGAAAATGGAGAATTAGGAAAGCATGCTAGTGAATGACAGAGACTACACATTCTGCATATTCCTTCGTTCTTACAGTCCCCACCATGAAGAGGGATGGATTTGCACGAGCACCAATTATTGTTCTACTATAAAAGCCATCCCCCTTTTTGTCTCTAACGTATATTAACCATTTTCTAGATAGTCATCATATATATGTACGAAATGCTAGTATACAATTAGTTTTGTTATATATGATTATTAACTTATGTTCAATCAACAGTATGTCAAATGATCTTTATGCATAAAACGCCTGCTTAAAAGTTCTCCTTATAACAAAATTGAAACACATGAAAAATCCAGATATTTAGATAAGGAGAAAGAAAAAGATATCTCCCATTTACACACATGTTTTAGGCATCTATATGATTACCGATCTCTTGTATGATTAATGGTCTCTTATATAGACGGAACTTGGATTAATTTATTAGGAGGGCCGAGTGCTATATCAATTATTTTGAGAAGGCCAAAGTTGTTTTTCCTTTAAGTAAATATAAGTAAAACTCCAAAGTTTTGTGAGGGCCTTGACCCTCCTCGATCTCCACTAAGGTCCGTCCATGCTCTTATATAATAAGAGAATTTAAAAAGTGAAAAAAAAAAAAATTGAATCAACAAAAGCGTTTAATTTTGCCATGTATTATAAACGGGGTCATCTTATTGCCCAATAGAAAGTAAAAAGTTGAAATAATTTGGTCAAACATAGAGGTGGCAATTTGTGGCCAAAATCAAAAAAATGTGTTAAATGTGCACATTTTTAAAAGATTTTGGTACATTTGGGCCCCCTCTTTTTTTGAAATGGGCATATATTGCCCATCTAGAAGTTAAATGGGCATAATGGGCACACATCTTTTTTCTCTCAATTGGAGAACATTTAATGAAAAACTTATGAATATATTACTTAAATATTAATGAGGTGTTACGTTTGAGGATTTTTTGTTGTTGTTGTTTTAAGTCTTTTCTAAAGTGATTCGTATAACATGTGCCCGTTTGACCCGCGCCCGTTTAGCCCGTTTAGCCCATAGCCCGTTTAGCCCGTAGCCCGTGCCCGCCCGGCCCGCCTGTTTTGCCACCTCTAGTCAAACATATCTAAATTTCATACAACAACAAAAAATATATCTATAAAAACACATGTGTCGATTTAAAAAAAAAAATTGATTAAATAAAACCTTAGTTATTAAATTTTAAATAAATTATATGAAGTTAATTAAGTTATCAGCTTTAATATTTGTTAACAACTTAAATTTTATAAATACCTTTTAAATTTTATATTTTACTAGAAAAACAACAAATACTTTTTTGTTATTTATAAATATTATTATCATTATATATTAAATTAATGTATGTGAACAAAATTATAAATATTAAAATACAACACGAGTTAATGTGATATATAAATAAAATACTAGATTGTACATATATGAACAACTCATGTTATTTCTCTTAATGAGATTAAGTAAAGATGTCCGGAATATATTTTGAGAAATAATTGGCACACCTAAAAGTTATGTCTAATTTTGTGCCTAAAGATATATGGCAACAATTCATTGTTGTATTAATCGGACCCACTTTTTCATAATCCAATGAGGTGATGACACATAAGTTATTCACAAAATTAGTCATAATTTTAGGCCTCCCAATCTTTTTCCTATATTTTTTTAGAGAAATGATACATGTATCTAAAAATAGACCTAATTGTGGACCTAAAAATATTTGCAATGACTTTGATGGGTTGTAAAATAAGTGGGTCATTTTCTGCAACCATCAGGATGATGACACTTATTTTTAGGTCTACAATTACGTTCACTTTTAGGTCCATGTATCATTTCTCATTTTTTTTAATCATCCACGTAATAATGACTCATGTTTTTCTTCTTTATAAGTTTAACCCGCGCGTACACGGGTTTAAAAATTAAATACCCCATAAATTATTTTTAGACAAAAATACATCGTTGGTCCCTGAACTTTCCACGAAACATCGCATGGCAGCCTAACTTTTAAAAAACGTCGTCAGACGTCCAAACCTTGTGTATTTTAGGCCGATTGTGTCCCTTGACCGGTTTCGGCTCAGTCAACGCACGTTTTTTGGTATAATATGAGGGGCATAATAGTCCAATCACGTTATAACCAATCCTACAAACCTGAGTTAACCTAATAGTTAACGTTGGAGACGATTCATGTAGTTTACTTTGCAACTTGAGCTTACCTTCTCTGATACGCTAGCTCATTTTGCCCGCGAATCAATAAACCACCCACCAAAACCCCTATGCCCACCATAATTACATAGACCTATTGAAAAACCAAATCCAAACAGAAAAAACCTCATTTACTGAAAATCAAAGACGAAATCCAAGCCTTCATTTTTCATAACTCACCATGTCTTTTGGACGGAATGTTATGAATGACATGCCGGATTATATTAGCAACATGCCGGATAACGTTATCACCAATATTTTGAACCGTTTGCCACTCAAAGAGGCGGTGACGACATCCAGTTGAGTGAAAAACTGGAGGTTTAAGTGGACGTTGCTCACCGCTGTCATACTTGATGAGGATTTCTTTTATTTTTTGACAAATAAGTTTGAAGGGATGCATGTTACTAGATAGCTGCTTCAGCTCAAAGGTACCTTAAGAAGGTTTGTCTTCTCTGTAGAGCTTAAACCCTTGTCTGGACAAGATTACTTCAATTATGAAGAGATTCATGCTTGGCTGTTGTTGTTGGGTCAGCGAGGAATTGAGGAGCTCCTTATACATAACTGGTCCTTCAAACTAGTTATCTTGCCAACCCAAATGTACACTCGTTTGGAGTTGAAACATCTGGAACTTCATTGATGTACGTTACCTAGTTTGGTATCATTTGAAGGTTTCCCAAATCTATTGACCTTAGAATTGTTATCCGTCAAATTTCTGACCGGTACAATTTGGGACTTTGTTGCTGGTTGTCCCTTACTTGAGTCTCTTAAAATCAATCGTACTGATACAAAAGAGATGAGACTATTGGATATTGCACAACTTGGGAATCTGAAGAAGTTGTATTTGTCATTCGGTGTTTTGAACCAGGCCACCACAATCACAACTTACCATGTATATCAGCTTAGAAGTCTTCCCAAACTTGAGTCCCTTACATTGGATTTTCAGGAGTGCAAGGTAAGACTAATTTGAGTTTCACACTTCAAATGCAATCTTTAAAAATTTTGAAAATTCTACATGTTGTAGTTATTGGCAGAAGGTAGCTCATGGATGAATGTACCTGTGGCATTTGTATCCCTCAAGAATCTAAATCTATCCGGAGTCGATTTTGGGAACAATGCAATGGTAGCATTCATTATTCAAATGATTCGTGGAGCTTCAAGATTGCAAATGCTAGAAACCAGAGTAAGTTGAATGCAATATGTATTATGCTTCACATCAACATAAATTTCCATGGTTGTGCATCTCAATACTATCTCAATTTGCAGGCTTCATTCGAAAGTGATCTACATTTGGAAAGTTATTCATTACATTTAGGAAGCAACAGAATGGGCTCGGGCCAGCTCGAGAGTGTGGTGTTTCGATCTTTCCTATATCAGTTAATGAATTAACAATAATAAAGTTTGTACTTGCTTGTTCCCCCTTGCTGAAGAAACTTTATATCAAGCTTTGCACTATGAATCATGATCACACTGAAAATGTGGTGATGAATTGGAAGTTGGCTAGGGAGCTGTTGAAACTCCACCGAGCTTCCCCCATAGCCGAAGTGGAATTCTTCTAGTTTTTTATGTTTATTCTATGGTTTGTTTAATGTTTAGCTTGTACACTATGACAATTAACGACGTATTTTGTTGTTCATGTTTCATTCTATGATTTGTTTAATGTTTAGCTTGTAATTACCCTAAATGGTATTGTTTGAAATATTGTGGGTGTGTTGTGGATATGGAAATTTGACTTTTGAAAGTCAAAGTTACATATAGCACTTCAACTTGGTATTAGAAAGTGCAGGTTGAAACAAGCATATATATAATGATCCATAAAAGGCAACATTTCAATTAATGAGTCAATTGGTAAATGGCAATTTCTATTTGAAGTTTGACTATCGAAAGTCATAATTAAAATTCCATGAGTCAAATAACCCCTTTTGACTAATAAAGTCAACACATACAACACGAAGTGTTACTAATTATCCATTATAAAACCTAAAGTTAAGCATACATATGTTGCATCATACTTCCAAAATTGTGTATGGACAAACCCATATGGTTTATCCTACACATATAGTTTACAAAACAATTGTCTAAGCATTGTCAAGTTGATTTGTGCCCACAAATCCACCATACATACGAACTATAAAATTTGTTTACATAATATCATTCATCCAACTTTAAAGCTCCATCAGCACACATCAAAATGTAAAACTCTTTGTGACCTGTTAGTTTCATCACCTAGAAAGAAGCGGACCATTGAACCTTGACCAAAATGTGCTTCTGCCCTCAATTGCCTGAAACTAGATAATGAGACAATAGCCACTTGCCTCCTGACCTTCCCTTGACCAACTTGAAGTGTCCTCTCACGAACTTCGAACTCTTTCTCTATGCTTTTATGCTTCACAACCGCTCTAGAGAACCCATACAAGTTGTACTTCTTAACAATTCTTGATGGAATGGACTGATAAAAAATGTACAAAACTTATCATTAGTTTGTCATGGGATGCTTCTAATACACATTATGATCCATCAATCTTTATATCAGACACACAATATATGATACAAATGACATTCATATATCTTATTAAGCAACTCTGTCACTAGACTTACAAGTCGGCCGTCTCTCCAGAAGGATGCAGTCATCTTCTTGTAGAATGCCCTTTCTTCTTGGTCATGGGCCGTGTGGTGTTCCCAATTACACATCTAATTCATTCGAGGGGCTTCAAAATCTGAATAATATTACATATAATCAAATAACTTACACTGCTGTGAGATACTTGGTGTAGTTAAAGTTAGAAAAAACTAAAACATACCATAGTCAGTTGGTTGGTGACAAAGGGCATTCATGGCTATGTTGGTGTTGTATGTCTCCACTGTTGTGATGGCACTATACTCCTTCCCCGGGACAGCCTGAGTAAACACCATTTTTTGACCAGGTGACATATTCAAGTCTTGGGCCAGTTTCTCCCAACTACATCCCCACTGGACCCTGTGGACATATCGATCATACCAATCTTGTGTAATCTCCAGCTCTACTTGGTAATCAGTGGTGTTACTAGTAACCATGACCGACTCTGTAGCTGCTGGACCATGCAGATATGCTAGAAAATCTTCTGGCATTGGCTGGATAAGATGAGATGTGTCTGTCACATCAACCATACATCTCCAAAACTGATCATGGACTGGTTCTCAATTATGAAACTCCTCCCCATACTCATTGTATATAGCTACATAAAACACACCCTCACCCTCTTCTATAAAATGTAAGTAAGCAACATCCAAACAGGTGATGTTGTGCATCGCAAAATCATTCCATCTTGCTCCCTCAACAACACACACTAATTGTGATACTCTTCTTACTCTAACTCTCCATCTAGTCCCGCATAGTTAACTAAGTAAATATACCGATTCCCATGATAGGATCCTCCTAACACCTATCATGGGAATCATGATGCAGTTCATGTATATCAATATTAAGTTTTAAGCATTGTCAATTTCTTACAACTACTTTTTTAGAGATATAACAGTTAATTCTTATATGGTGTTAACTTACAAACTCATCCAAAACCTCTTCAGGATCGTTCAAAGCACAAATACATTGATTCCCATATATACCTTATGCATTAACGATTAACATTATCACAAATAACGTTTTAAATAAACATAAATCAGTAAATATTGTTACCTCGTATGTGTGTTGTTTGATTTTGCAAGGCTTGCAAGTTCCGATTGTTTGTGGGCGTGTGATTAGATGTGATTCGATAAGATAGAATATGGGTACTTTGTTGAGGGTTGTGTTGGGTTGAGGTTGTATGTGACAATGTGTGTGGTAGATGATCGGGTTTTACTCAACTGTCAATGGTTTGGTGTGGGTTTATTGATTCCTGCGAAAACATTAATATGTGTATCACAGAAGATACGGTAAAGTTACATATTTAATGTGTGACTACACCGATGGTCCCTTAAGTTATATCTCTGGTTTACTTGGGTTAACTACTGGTTATAACGTGATTGGGACTATTATGCCCCTCATATTATAACAAAAAACGTGCGTTGACCGAGCCAGAACTGGTCAAGGTACGCAATCGGCTTAAAATACACAAGGTTTGGACGCCCGGCGACGGTTTTTAAAAGTTAGGGTGTCATGCGATGTTTTGTGGAAAGTTTAGGGACCAACGATGTATTTTTGTCTTATTTTTAATAGGAATATAAATATCAAAATGAGTACATGACCCTACGAGTTACTGTGAGATGAAAACATATACATGATATTGTGCATACAGCAACGACGCATGTAATTACTCTTTAAAGTTTAAATAAAGATATCCAAAAAGAGCATTTTTAAAGGTAATTACATGCTATTAAACACACACATTATCTAAAACACGATATCAATATTTAAATCTAAAAAATATCTACCCAAATTTCGTGCCAATTAAACAAAGTCAAACCATCATCCAACAAAAATCTATATAAAAAATTAATTGATATTTAAATATATAAACATATGTGTGCACGTGTATTATAATCACGTGCGTGCGTCCATATTTGAACCCGGACAGGCTTTACTATGGCGAAATAACAATTTACAAGAAATTTACAATATTAACCAATTGTATTGTTAAAATCAGTTTGTATTCAATTTGTATGCACAAATAATTAAATTTATATGTATTGTAACTTATATCAAAATGTGTTAGGTAAAATTTATGTCAAGTCCCACGATGTTATATAACTAGTAGTGGCTTATTAACAAAAGAAATGCTACAATTATATAATTAAAAAAATAAATAATATAAATAAATAAATAAATAAATAAATAAATAAATCACATAATGACGTATTATATAATTTGTGTCATTTTCTTTTTTCCTATTAAGTTTTATCTCCACAAATTAACTAGACGCTTTATTGTGTAAACCCCATTATTATTATTATTATTATTATTATTATTATTACACCCTTCATTTTTAAATTATTGTCATGAGACAAGAATTACAAAGTTTAATAAAAATGGGACCATTATGTAATACCCCCAAAATATCGCAGCGGAACGATAGTGACATTGGGATGCTACTTCAGGGCACAAAGTACAAGATATAGAAAACGACCTCTAAATGAGACGTTTTGAAAAGTTACCATTCGAATAGATAAAAGTCATAGTTTACAAAACAAAGATCCCAAAGTAAAATAATACATAAGTTTTTAAAGTATATCGAATGGTAAACGATAAAAGCGAAAGTCTCCAAAAGCATGCTCTAAGACTCTAAGCTCCACACACCTGCTATCGCCTTACTAACCTGAGATAAACATGCTTAAAAGTGTCAACACAAATGTTGGTGAGTTCATAGAGTTTGTTTTAAAACAGTTAAGCAATTAGTCATGAGTCTACACTTCATCTCCGAAGACCTCACGTGTATGATGTATCAAAGCTAATGGACATCCAACAACTTAATTTGGAGCCACTAGATAGTCTCAATGGTCATCCAACAACTTAATTTAGAGCCACTGGCAGTCTCAATGGTCACCCAACAACTTAATTTGGAGCCACTGGAGGTATCACAATTTAGTATAACGCAATTAAGTATAACACAATCATGTATGTATGAAATCAAGTATAATGCAATCAAGTATAAGTGTTGTCCAAAAACCAATGTAATCAAGTATAGATGTTTTGAGTATTTTTACAAGTAATCAAGTAGTTTAGCATGTATCTCCCCTAAAGCGTTAAAACAAGTATAAAAGAGTAGGGGCTATTACTCACCTCGAAGTGATAGTACAATGCAATTGAATGATAAGGACAACAAGGACTGAATCAACCGCAACCTATGATGAATGAATATGATCTAATTTAAATCATAAAATGATGTAGAGAATATGCATGCACATGTTAACTATACCACTCATAACTTGAAAATATACCAGTTATAGGCTTATGAAAATACATTCCATACTTGAGAAAAATAATAAGTCTTAACTAGACTTGTTTAAACTTGTTGTAATATATATGTATAGAAAGTTAGTGTTATATACTTGGTATTGAAAACCTTGAAGTAACATCTAATGGTCGTAAAAATAAGCTCATAAGCATAAGTACTTCGTTAGTTATAAATTTCGGCAATTTAGTAGTATTTCTAGAAAATCTAGAATTTAGTACGTAAAAGTAGTATTATTATTATTTCTATTAAAAGCTGCCAATTATAGTGAGTTTTTGCCGATATTGAAACGTGAATATCTTTGTCGTTATAAGTCCGTTTTACTTATTCTTTATATCCACGGTTACGTCTTAGTATGTAGTAATATATTTTGGAAAGCTTTGCTCCTCCGGGTTACGTCTAAAGCCTCTTTTTGTCCGACGAAAAACATCCAACAGCATGTATTTTCAGAAAATATACTTTTCGTCAATAAACTTGCAAAAATCATAACTTCTTCGTTATAAACTCTTTTTAATCCGTTCTTTCGCCTACGGATTCGTTTTTGAAAGTATTTTCTAAAAATTTTGCCAAAGTTTACTTTGTATTTCCTGATTTTTCTAGGTTGGGCAATTTGGGACAGTATGCATATATACTTGTTACAAATCCATTTTCAAGGTTCAAAACTAGTTTCTAAGATCACCAAAATCTCTTGTAACCACCACAAAGCTAATCTAATCTTACCATACACCTTCTTAGGGTGCCATGGGTTCCTAATCACTACTAATCATGTTAATTTAACAAAGGAACACCTAAATCAAAATTTAGGGTTTGTATGTTCAAAAAGTTAACAAAAATAATGTGGTATAGCTAACTTGTACATGAAATTAAGCATGAAAACCATAAGATACAAGTATTAATTAGATGAAATCATGAAAATAAATTTGATAACTCACTTTAAAATAATAGGTGATTAGATGATGAGAAATCTTGTGTTACTTGTGTTTTTGTTGCAAGAATCTTGATTAGGATGATAAAATGAACAACTTTTATGCTTTGATCTTTGAAAATAATGGATTTTGGTCTTGGTATGAATTTGGGTCGTAGGTTTTGAGAGGAAGAAGGAAAGGAAGAAAACTTTTGGATCTTGAAAAGTTATGATATGATTTTGGTTATTGGTTTTGGTATAAGTTTTAGAAGTTTATGGTTTAATATTGATACATAAATGCATGAGGTTAAGAAAAGTATATAAATTTAGCCTTGGTGAGGACTTTAGGGGCCGGCCTTGGTGGATGAGGGGGGGGGGGGGGGTGGGGGTTGGGGTAGCTTTGATTTAATTAGGATTTTAGTGTAAGATTTAAGGTATATTTGTGTTATTAGTTAAAAATCGGGTACCGGGTTTGATAGAAATAAATGTTAACGAAGTTATCCGGGACTTAATAAAGTCCTAAAAATGTTAAAAATATGTTGGGTACAAGTACTGAGTGTTCGGGTGATTATTGTTTAGTTTTCACGAAAACCGTCGTAATATTTATAAACTTACGTTATAAATAAAATAAATTTCCAAAATACTGGGTAAATGAATATTATAACTTTTATGATGATAAAATAGATATAAAAATATGTCGGGACCATTGTGGGAATATTTAGATATGTTGGTTATATTTATTTATCGCGGGTTAACGTTTAATTAAAAGAAATAAACGTAAAACGTTAAACGTACTAAAAATAATAATATGAATATTCTACGAGTGGTATAGTATGCACATGCTATTATGATGATATGTAGACTATTTCTAGTCCGTATGAAGTGTTCCTAATGATAATGTATGAATTCGCACCTGAACCAATATGGTTACGCGAATTTAAGTACTCGTAAACAAAATTTACGATGAAATAAGCAATGCATGTGAATAGTATTTTCTTTCCTGGAATGAATAGTGTTTGGTGAATAGTAAAATTTTTGAATGCTTCTCAGAATATCAAATTGACCTCGAAAATGATGAATAGTAAAATGATGAATAGTGATTTTGAAAACTTCGAGAAATGACCAGAATTTTACGAGTTGTGACAGTCTCCCACCCTAAAAGGAACTTCGTCCCGAAGTTCAGCTCATTTGTTCCACATATGTGCCTGGTGGTCTGATTCGATAATGCTAAAGGTCTATTGAAAGATTGGCTCGATTTTGGAATTGCTTACACTAATCAAATCAACTACTATCAATATAACTAAAGTTGATGATGCTAGGTCTCAGATTAGTCGATGTTGTGTATAAGTCCTATACTAAGACTTACGTGCTACGAAAATAAGATAGTTGTTCAAGAGAATGTACCCGTTATGCTACCGCAGACGTGTTGGGTGATAGGATTTCCTAAGAAGTAAGCTCTGCCAAGTGCGGGTGGAATCTCATTGGCCTCATCTCGTGGCCCTTCAATTGCTGCTGCTAAGTTTGGACGATTGCCTCCTTGGTTAAGATTCCTTTTTAACTTAGGACAGTTGTTCCGAAAGTGATCCGGGCTGTTACACTCATAGCATGTCCTTTGGTTGTTCATCATATTGCCCACATTTACTGGTTCTCTACACTGGTTTGTAAAATGACTAGACTGTCTGCAATTTGCACACATACGGCAGGGCGCAGTCTTTTGGTGATGAAAATTACATTTCGTACATTTAGGATGCGGGCCTAAATACTCTTTCTGACCAGAAGTAGTCGCCGCAAAGGTCCTTGCCCTTTTGTTGTCAGCTATTGTGCCCATTTGCTTGTTCGACTCGCTTGTTCCCTTCCTTTTATCACTGTTCCTCAAGCTTCCATTTCTAACCATCTCATCTGTCAGAGTCCCTGCTCTCAATATTGCACTCTGAATTGTAGAAGGCTCAGTTGTTTTTACAGTCCCACGAATTTCTGGGACAAGGCCATATATGTACCTCTCGATCCTCTTGGAATCAGGGGTAACTAGATGTGGAACTAGTCTGGCTAATTCATGGAATCGATCTGTGTAGGCTGCATGACCAGCCCCTATCATAGAGTGATGATAAAGTTCATCCTCCAGCTTCTACATCTCGTTGTCCGGGCAGTATTCCTCCTTCAGTAATGCCTTAAAATCGTCCCATGTCATACCTACAGCTGCCGCTCTACCCATAGCTTGAATCTGCGTATTCCACCATGTCAATGCCTTTCCTGACAGCAAGCATGCGGAATACTTCACCATTTGATGCGTCGCACAGTTACTAATGTCGATCACCGACTCCATCTTTTCAACCCATCGAGTATACACCAACGCGCCTCCTACACCATTGAAATCAATTGGCTTGCATGACGTAAATTCCTTATACGTACATCCAGTCCTATTGTTGTTGTTGCCATTACCATTCTGGCCTATACCATTGGTGTTGTTAATTCCGCTTTCGTGGTTTGCCAAGTTATTCATATGATCGCCAACTTGAGTGACAATAGTGGGGAGAAAGTTTTGAAGTTGTCGAGCGATAATGGCTTCAAAATCAGTATTTCCACCGTCGTTGTTATCATTGTTTTCAACGCCGCGACCACCTCCTCTACCTCCACGTCCACCAGTTCTTCCACCATCGTTACTAGGGTTACTAGTGTCATGCGCAGCTCCTCTACCTCTACGTCCACCAGTCCTTCCACCCCTTGGTGTTGCGCCTCCTCGACCAGAGCTACGAGTCACTCTCCTTGGTGCCATGATTTCCTGAGAGGAAGGACATTTAGTGAACGTCAGAGATGAGGGAAAACCGTTGATTATCCAAAGTCAGTACTTAACATCCTCATACATAATACCACGCCACCAGTTGTTTCCTAAGTTGTGCCAACACCGATCTACATAAGCATAGTCATATGTCCACGTGGGTCGTGAAGCACTTATAATTATGTTGGCCACCACAATTATAACTGTTTCCTTTCACAGGTGTACATATCACCAGGCACACATATCTCAGTGGTAGACGTTGCTTAAATGGGAATCTAAGGAATGTCACGCTCAGTACGAAGGAACAAAGGATTCTCCCTAAAGTGCTAAAGTCACTGGGAAGTCTAATTTCTAACGGTTTCTCAAAAGTATCCTCAAGAGAACCCCCATCCTCGGGCAAATCATCAAATCTCTACAGCTAAGTAATAACCTTTATTTAACTCAGTCTCATGTCTCATCAAACAAGAACTGTCACAAGATTAAGTTAAATAATCAGTTATTACCGAGCTCCATATTTCTGATGACTTGACTAGATTTTGGGACTTCCCCATCGGTACCACAAAATATCTAATAACGTAGGTCTAGAAAAAAAAATTATCGGCAAGCGTACGTGTATGAAAAGTGCAAGGCGATAGGGAGGAGAGTCTAAATGTATGTAGTTATAGTCTAGGCTCTAAAAACAACCTAGTTCTCTATAACCAAGTCTCTGATACCAATCTGTAACACCCCCAAAATATCGCAGCGGAACGATAGTGACATTGGGATGCTACTTCAGGGCACAAAGTACAAGATATAGAAAACGACCTCTAAATGAGATGTTTTGAAAAGTTATCATTCGAATAGATAAAAGTCATAGTTTACAAAACAAAGATCCCAAAGTAGAATAATACATAAGTTTTTAAAGTATATCGAATGGTAAACGATAAAAGCGAAAGTCTCCAAAAGCATGCTCTAAGACTCTCAGCTTCACACACCTGCTATCGCCTTACTAACCTGAGATAAACATGTTTAAAAGTGTCAACACAAAGGTTGGTGAGTTCATAGAGTTTGTTTTAAAACAGTTAAGCAATTAGTCATGAGTCTACACTTCATCTCCGAAGACCTCACGTGTATGATGTATCAAAGCTAATGGGCATCCAATAACTTAATTTGGAGCCACTAGATAGTCTCAATGGTCATCCAACAACTTAATTTAGAGCCACTGGCAGTCTCAATGGTCACCCAACAACTTAATTTGGAGCCACTGGAAGTATCACAATTTAGTATAACGCAATTAAGTATAACACAATCATGTATGTATGAAATCAAGTATAATGCAATCAAGTATAAGTGTTGTCCAAAAACCAATGTAATCAAGTATAGATGTTTTGAGTATTTTTACAAGTAATCAAGTAGTTTAGCATGTATCTCCCCTAAAGCGTTAAAACAAGTATAAAAGAGTAGGGGCTATGATTCACCTTGAAGTGATAGTACAATGCAATGGAATGATAAGGACAACAAGGACTGAATCAACCGCAACCTATGATGAATGAATATGATCTAATTTAGATCATGAAATGATGTAGAGAATATGCATGCACATGTTAACTATACCACTCATAACTTGAAAATATACTAGTTATAGGCTTATGAAAATACATTCCATACTTGAGAAAAATAATAAGTCTTAACTAGACTTGTGTAAACTTGTCGTAATATATATGTATAGAAAGTTAGTGTTATATACTTCGTCTTGAAAACCTTGAAGTAACATCTAATGGTCGTAAAAATAAGCTCATAAGCATAAGTACTTCGTTAGTTATAAATTTCGGCAATTTAGTAGTATTTCTAGAAAATCTATAATTTAGTACGTAGAAGTAGTATTATTATTATTTCTATTAAAAGCTGCCAATTATAGTGAGTTTTTGCAAATATTGAAACGTGAATATCTTTGTCGTTATAAGTCCGTTTTACTTGTACTTTATATCCACGGTTACGTCTTAGTATGTAGTAATATATTTTGGAAAGCTTGGCTCCTCCGGGTTACGTCTAAAGCCTCTTTTTGTCCGACGAAAAACGTCCAACAACATATATTTTCAGAATATATACTTTTCGTCAATAAACTTGCAAAAATCATAACTTCTTCGTTATAAACTCTTTTTAATCCGTTATTTCGCCTACGGATTCATTTTTGAAAGTATTTTCTAAAAATTTTGCCAAAGTTTACTTTGTATTTCCTGATTTTTCTGGATTGGGCAATTTGGGACAGTATGCATATATACTTGTTACAAATCCATTTTCAAGGTTCAAAGCTAGTTTCTAACATCACCAAAATCTCTTGTAACCACCACAAAGCTAATCTAATCTTACCATACACCTTCTTAGGGTGCCATGGGTTCCTAATCACTACTAATCATGTTAATTTAACAAAGGAACACCTAAATCAAAATCTAGGGTTTGTATGTTCAAAAAGTTAACAAAAATAATGTGGTATAGCTAACTTGTACATGAAATTAAGCATGAAAACCATAAGATACAAGTATTAATTAGATGAAATCATGAAAATAAATTTGATAACTCACTTTGAAATAATAGGTGATTAGATGATGAGAAATCTTGTGTTACTTGTGTTTTTGTTGCAAGAATCTTGATTAGGATGATAAAATGAACAACTTTTATGCTTTGATCTTTGAAAAATAATGGATTTTGGTCTTGGTATGAATTTGGGTCGTGGGTTTTGAGAGGAAGAAGGAAAGGAAGAAAACTTTTGGATCTTGAAAAGTTATGATATGATTTTGGTTATTGGTTTTGGTATAAGTTTTAGAGGTTTATGGTTTAATATTGATACATAAATGCACGAGGTTAAGAAAAGTGTATAAATTTAGCCTTGGTGAGGACTTTAGAGGCTGGCCTTGGTGGATGAGGGGGGGGGGGGGGGGGTTGGGGTAGCTTTGATTTAATTAGGATTTTAGTGTAAGATTTAAGGTATATTTGTGTTATTAGTTAAAAATCGGGTACCGGGTTTGATAGAAATAAATGTTAACGAACTTATCCGGGACTTAATAAAGTCCTAAAAATGTTAAAAATATGTTGGGTACAAGTAATGAGTGTTCGGGTGATTATTGTTTAGTTTTCACGAAAACCGTCGTAATATTTATAAACTTACGTTATAAATAAAATAAATTTCCAAAATACTGGGTAAATGAATATTATAACTTTTATGATGATAAAATGGATATAAAAATATGTCGGGACCATTGTGGGAATATTTAGATATGTTGGTTATATTTATTTATCGCGGGTTAACGTTTTATTAAAAGAAATAAACGTAAAACGTTAAATGTACTAAAAATAATAATATGAATATTCTACGAGTGGTATAGTATGCACATGCTATTATGATGATATGTAGACTATTTCTAGTCCGTATGAAGTGTTCCTAATGATAATGTATGAATTCGCACTTGAACCAATACGGTTACGCGAATTTAAGTACTCGTAAACAAAATTTACGATGAAATAAGCAATGCATGTGAATAGTATTTTCTTTCCGGAAATGAATAGTGTTTGGTGAATAGTAAAATTTTTGAATGCTTCTCAGAATATCAAATTGACCTCGAAAATGATGAATAGTAAAACGATGAATAGTGTTTTGATGAATAGTGATTTTGAAAAGTTCGAGAAATGACCAGAATTTTACGAGTTGTGACAGTCTTCCACCCTAAAAGGAACTTCGTCCCGAAGTTCAACTCATTTGTTCCACATATGTGCCTAGTGGTCTGATACACGATAAGAATTGACACATAGATTATAACAAGAACTATATATACACGAGGAGAAATGATGCATGTTGTTGATCGTATGTGAAAAGAAACTAGGACTTTGATGAGTGCTCAAACACTCATCATTTTTGGTCTAATATGAACTGCAAAACATACAAAAACACTCAGTAATGCATCAAAATACTAAAAATATTTCAAAATTGTGTTTTATATGTTTTAGATGCAAAACGAGTAAAAACAAATGAAAAACGTACAAAGTTTGCAAAATTGGCAGTTTCGATCCCCCAACTTTCATAAAATTACAAAACTAGTCCCTGGATATTCAAAATATGAAAAATTATCACCAAAGGTCATTTTGAAATCATAAAATGTCATATTTAGTCCTTTGGTGAAAAATTGGAAAGTTTTGGAAATTTACACTTTTGGTCCCTGGAGTTTCAGTAATTGACAGATTTGGTCCCTGGTGGGATAATTTTGAATGAAAAATCAATTTTGGTCCTTGGGAATTCACAAAAATCATTTTTAACCCTTGGGTGAAAACTTTTAGGAAATTTCATGTTTAGTCCCTGGGCTTTTGAAAAATGACACAATTGGTCCCCGGGTGTATTATTTTGGAAAAATATTATTTTCACCCTTGTAATATTTTTATGTTGTCAAAAATTTGTCCTTGTGAATACTTTGAAATTATGGAAAAACAGGTCCTTTACTTTTGCTAAATTACAAAAATGGTCCTTGTGATTTATCATGCTTAAAACCAAATGGACCTAAAATAATAACAAACCAAACCCACCCTTTAGCCCATGTACACTCCCTGATCCAGTTACCACCCCTCAAGCCCAATCACAAGCCCACTCCCACTTCTAAATAATCTACCTGGTCGTTGACCAGTCAACACCCCCAAAACCCAGTTACTGTTCATCGTCCTTAACCCTTCCCCCCTAATCTTCAGGTTCTTGTTCCCCCCCTCCTCTCCAATCACTCACCAACTCACCCCTCCTCATTAAATACCACACCAAACACCACTCAATCTGCCTAATCCCCATTTCCTGCCAAAAACCATTTTGAATGGTTGGGATCATTCCAAGCTAATCCAAGGGTCCACAAGAAGTGGGAAAAGTCAGAGAGACTTCAGGGACTATAAAAGAAAGAAAAAGATGGAAGATGAAGTAGTAGTTAATGTAGAATTAGGTAGTTAGTGTAGTTTAAGGTCGCACTAGTGAAAACTTTCAATTTCTTTTGTAATTCTTAGTGAAAAATATTTCAATCAGTGTTCTTATGTATTACAAGTAATCTTTATTATCAATCTCAAGTAATTGTAGTTGCATTTTCAGTTTTTGTATATCATCTTTATTTGAAGCTTAAATTCAACTGGATTGGTGTAAAAGCTATTACTTTTTGTTTTCTTGAATCATTTTTAGCTTATGTTATAGAGTTGAGTAAGTTATCTGTGCCTTATGCTCAGTACCTTTTCAACTTGCCAAAAACAAAGACAACAAAGAAAAATCTCAAATAATCATAAAAAGAAAAAAAAAAGAAGAAGAAGCTATGGAAATGATGGTGATTGGTCCTGGTTTAGAGTCCCTTGGGGGACATTAGGGTAGGTCCTAGTTCAGATTCGTGGGTGAAATTGTAAGTTTTCTTCACAAATAATCAATTTTAGTTTGCTATAGGGGTGTTTGGCACAGGGAATTACCCTGTGCATTTGTGATGAGTAGTAGCTAAATCTTGTTTAAACATATCACATTATGTTGTTTTAGAGTAGTATGGGTCTTAAATCCAGGTTCTAATCTCCAAAAAGTCAAAACATCACTAAATTATCCACAACAGTTAACTGTTGTGGATTCTTGGAGTTCAAAACTCCCATTTATGTTCCAAAGTTGTCTTTGTAGTCTATTATAGTCTCAATATGTCTTAAAACATTGATTTCAGTCATCAAATCAAGACCACAAGTTCATCAAAGTCAAAATAGCAAGTTTACTTAAAAAGTCAATTTCCCCATTTTCAGAATTTTACAAAAATTCAAAGAATTTTATAGATTTTTGTGGGATGATTCTGCCCTTGAGCTTTTGATATTGTGTAACCCCCCAGCTCAGCTTTGATTTCCCATATTTATTTGATTTTTGCAAATTTTCTTGTGGGCCCACAAGTCACCAAAGTGACTTGCAGGGCAACCTCTGCTGCTGCACAGATCCACCATTCCACACCACCAACTTGGTGGTGGTCTTTAGGCCACCATGGTTGTCCACAGCCACCAAATTTGGTTCCTTTCCACTCCCCTACTACCAGGGTATCAGGTTTGACCAATTCTTTGACCTGAAACCCTGTGGGACCCACCTGGTTTAGTCACTAAACCTTGTCCCAAATCTGTTCACAGTTTGGTCTTGGAGTTAGCTTATCCAGCTTATCTAGCTTATTAAGAGCTCATTTCTTTATTTTTCCAGCTTATTCTAGTTTATTTAGCTTAATTACACTTGAATGATCCTTTGTGGGCCCCCTAGTAATCCACATTACCATTTTCCCTTGACAGTTGACCAAAGTCAACTGTCACCACATAAGCACTTGTTTTGCTTATTTTCTAAACTCCAAGAAAGTTGTTTTTGTAAAAATTTCTTATTTTCAGTAGTGTAATAAGTCTGTAAAATAAAATCCAAGAAAAATCAATTTAAAATTAAGTGATAGTTTCTATTTAATGTAATTTAATTTTAATTTTCATTTTTAAATTTTTATTAAGTACTTAGCTTTTTTATATTTTTATTAAATTCCTATTATATTAAAGTATTTATAATAATTTTTTCAGATTTTTATTTTGTTATTTAGTATTTATTAGAATTAATATTAGATTTATTAATTATTAATTAATAATTAGTTTAAAATAGCATATTTAGTTTTTATTAAGTAAAACCTTGTTTTTATATTTTTTTATAGCTTTTATATGTTATAAAGTAATTTTAGAAATTTTCTTAGAATTTTTACTGTTCATTTAGTAATTTTCTTAATTTAAAATAGTTTAATTAGTAATTAGTAATTAATTAGTAATTAATTAATTAAAAAACCACAAAAAGACAAAAATAGTTATTTTTATTTTTAAAACTTATTTTTAGTTATTTTAAAGTTTTAGAAATTTTATTTTCACCTTTTTAGTATTTAAATAATATTATATTGTATTTTAGTTATTTAAATATTAATAATAAGTATTAAATAGTTTTTAATTAATATTAAATAATTAAATAGTATAAAAAGTAATTTTAATTTTCTAAAAAGTTTCTTTTATTATTAGGATTGTAAAAATGTGATTTTCACTTTTGTAAGTATTTTATTTTGTTAAAACTCGCGTTTTATTTCGTACGTTTACGTTTTATTTAAAACGTAACGTACGCGTTTTTAGGTTTAAATCGTTTCTGGTTTTTCTTAGCTTCCCGTCTTATTCATATAGCTTGTTTAAGCTATTTCTTCGTATATTCCTTAGTTCGTATCACTCACAAATCCCTTTTCATCCAAATTCACCCGATCACGAAACCGTTTCATAACCATCACACCTCGTCGGGACATACGACCCGGGGAAACCCTATACTTCCACGGAGCATTGATTCTAGGCTGTCTGACTTTGTTGACCATTCCTTGGTCAATTTAAGTTAGGTGGTTCGGGCTCAATCAGACTTCGATACGCAAAAGAAGAAAAGATACATGTATATCGTTAGAAGGAACCAAGGCACCGAGACTAGTAGCAGTTTAATGGGTTCGTTTAATTCGGTGGTAAACATGATATTGGTTCGTAGTGGTGCCACTAGTATAAAAGAACAAGTGAAAGGCTCACGAATATGGCCTCGGGTTTTTGGAGGCGTTAAAGTTTACGGTTGAAGGATGATGGTTGAATGAGAAAGGACCATCGTGATCCATTCTTGATCAATGATTGTCTGTTTACAAACTGTCCGGTCAATTCAAATAGTTCCATATATCATTGATATGGTTACAGTTTAGAGGAGAAAGAAAGACGTAAACGCCAATCATACTTGAGGTTTTAAAAGTGTTTAGATCACCGATCATTGATTACGATTAAAAGAGGCGAGATTAAGGCGGATGTGATGGTGGTTCATTCATGGTTTGGACGAAGAAACAAAATGTACGGTTATCAAATTGACAATCTGTTTGCTATAAAAATTAAAAAGGGAACCAGGAGTTCCATAATACCTAAATTACCCTTGAACAATCCTGATTACTTGTGAACTCTTTAAAAATCTTTTGAACCTTTCACGACACATGGCATCTTACTATTGCTTCCTATACTTTTTTACTTTATCAACTATCCCACATGAACCTCATTCTATATATATATATATCCACTCAAATATGGATCACCATAGTCAACTGTGGTCCATAGCAAATTAGCAATATGCTAGAATAAAAATGTTGATAAATTAGTGCAAAACATGGTGTCAAAGGAACAGTAAAAATAACGGATGGAAATTAAGGCTAAGCTAGACGTAGAAAGGACACCACATATTTGTTAAAGAACCACTATAACGTTAAATCCAATAAAAATTCGTAGGCTCGTTTTAAAAACCGGGTTTTTAATTAACCTGGTCGAGTCATTGGGTATCGATTCGATCATCGAGTTAACTAGGTTTTTCATTATTTTTTCCCCTGATTGGGTCAACCCGGGTCAATCGGTTTGACCATTGGGTTAACCCGGTTTTTATTTAAAAAAAATTGAAAAAAACAAAACCCGACCGGGTTTCAAGACCCGGGTTGTCCCGGGTTACTCAAAACCCGGCGGGTCTAACCTGGTTTTAGAAATCCGAGTTTTTTTAACCCGTTTTTGTGGCCTGGCATCGGTCCAACTGGTTGAACCGGCCGGGTTGACCCAGGTTTGAAAACATTGCTCATAACACCTACGATTATACTATAAACAAAAGTTAACTTTCATTTAATAACCCAAGTAGTTGACTCGAGCCTAACAGATCCAATAATTCAAACAAGCGGTCTCCAGAAATTCTCATGACTACAAAAAGGTGATTTTTAAGCATTTCAATCACTAAAATTTTTAAATTTCATATCACTATTGATGGTAACCCCATCTCACGGTTAGGAGCCTAGCCTCCGATGCTGCGCATGAGGCACTCGAAAGCACTCATTTGCGTAAAGCCCAGTAGGTTACCGCAAGAAAATCCGTCAATACACAAGTCTAACCTATGGAGCCCAATGCTCCGAAAGAGCTTTAGCCTCCGAGAAGATCAAGGCTCCGATACTAAAAGACAAACAGGATATCTTGTGGGCCCCACACAGATAACGGTCGTCATTTATTCTCGTTTGTACAGACCATTGCACGTGGGTATGATCTCGGAGCCTATTCTCGTAATCTACCCATTGGCTAAATAGAATATGCTCCCTCTCAGCCAATGCAGCTGAGACATGTGGAAAAATCTAGATTCTCCTAGGTTTGCCTATAAATCGTCGATGCATTCATCAATTTTAAGTATGTCATTCATTCCCTTTCTACTTTCTCGCTCTAAAAACTTACCTCTAAATTTGCGGATGACTTACTCTAACACCGGAGTCGGTTCGCAGAGTCTTACCATGCGTTCCGTCTAACCCAAGCATGTTCTTTATCTTATTTCAGATCATCAAGAAGTCCTATAAAGTATCTAGCTTGTGTCCCAAGTAAGCTTTGATCCAGAAGGCACAGTTTATTGTACGATCAACTATCTATCTTGTAGAAACTAGAAGGGGGTTGAATAGTTTTACCGTTATTATTTGCGTTTTTAGAAAATTTACTTTACAAATTGCGTTTGTGAAAATGATTCGATTCGATGTTTATGTGAAATCAATACAACAATAGATATAAGCAATAACAAGTAAATAAGTAAAAGTAAGTAAAGGAAAGATCAAACTGGCACACGGAGATTTATAGTGGTTCGGCCACCAAACTCACTCCTTCGTCCCTACTCCACTCCTCGAGTCTCACACTCGAGAGTTTCACAAACACTATATCAATACGCTCCCTTATGGCGGAACAAACCGTACACAAGCTTACACCAAGTTTAACGACTGTAAGCGGAATATCGAGTTCTAATCCTAGCTAGAACCAATCTACCAAAGCCCACGTGGCTTCACACCTCGTACCAACACGATGGCACGATACAACACAATACACAATATAAGACTCGCACTCAAGCCTTATTACATACATGAAACAATGAGTGTAATAATGATAGATCCGCAACAATAGGATGAGATGAGCAAAACTCTTCTTCAACACTTCGTTCCTTAGTTATGCCCATGAAGAGTCTTGGTTCTAAGTTATTTGCCTCTATGCAAACGAACTATGATGGGGTACATCGCCCTCTTTTAGCTGCTATGTTGCCACATGGCAATGATGATGCAATTGAGGGTGATGCTACTGGTAATATGCCCTTTCCAAATGCTGCTGATGATGGTAATCCATCATCTTCTGGTGTTGCTGCTGATGGTAATCCTTTAGTGGTAAATAAGGGAGAGCCATCTACATCTGCTGAACCATTGCCTGTTTCTTCTGACCAGCCTCCACCTTCCCCTTTACCTCTGTCACCTAGTCCTATTCCATCACCTTCTCAGGTTGCTCCTGATGAGCTTGTTGCTGAGGTTGAAGAGACAATTCAGTCTCTTGGTACCCAAGTACCTACACCTTTTGAGCCTGAGATTTCTAGACTACCCACACTTAGTCCTGTGAGAGAGCCATATAATGCAGGCTCTCCCAATGTTGTACATATGTCTGATTCTCCTGTTAGGTTCAATGAAGCTCCCATGACCAATGAGCAATCTGTTGATGGAGCAGAGGACCCTGTTACTCTTACCTCTGTCCATGAGTTGCTTTGCAGGTATATCAAAAAGACTGATGATCTTCAAAAGGAGCTTGTAGAAACCAAATCTACTCTTGGTGGTGAGATTGAAATGCTGAAAAGCAAGGTTCAGGATTTGGAGGCATAACTTGATCAGCAGAAGAAAAGAAAGATTGTGACAGATGCTGATGAAGTGCCTAAGGAGGGAAATTTGGACTCCCTTGAAATCTTGGCTGAAGTTGCTAGACAGACTCATGCTTCCACTCCTAAAGCAGCTGAAGTTACCAAACTTAAGGACCCAATTCAGTTCAGCAGAAGAAGTAGAAGACAACATTTCGCAAAGAAAGCTGCTGAATCTTCTAAGGTGTCTAGTGGTGATGAGATTCTTATGCCAAATGTTGGTGATACTTTCCAAGAGGATGAACCAACTAGTGACATTGCTGCTGAAAAGACTACTGATGAGGCTCATGCATCAGTAGCTACATTCTTTATAGCTGGTAAAGAATATATGGATTCACCTACAACTAATCCAGCTGTTCCTGAGCAAGTTTCTCATGAAGACATCACTGCAAATCTTCATGCTACAGGATCTGCTAATAATCCAACTGAATTTGATGTTCAAGATATTCCTGTTGATCCTACGGAAGAGGTAGTCATTCCTAATGATGATTCTGCTGAAGTTGCTGAAGTATGTACTGATGATCTCATCTCAGAAAAGGAAAGACTTGAGCAAGAAAGACTTTGGAAAGAATGGGAAGATTATAAGAAGAGTACATACTTGCCAAAGGAAGAGCAAGCCAAATATGATTCAGAATATCAGTCTGCTACAAAGAGATATATTTCTACCTTGCCTATTGAAAGACAGAGAGAATTGGATGCTGCTATTCCAAATTTTGATGAATCAGACTGGCAGCATATTGGAGAACAAGTGATTGCTACTCCTGGTTTAGCTGCAGAAATTCTTGGAAATGATGTGAATAAGGAGGACTGGGTTTCTGGAATAGTGAAGAAGATGAAATTAAGAAAGAAAGAAGCAAATGAGCAAAAAGCCAAAGCAAAAAGGGATAAACCAATGACTCAAGCACAACAAAGGGATTATATGAGAACTTATGTGAAAAGTCAAAGTAGTGCACTATATAACAATGCTTGGACTAGGAAACAAGTTTGGGCTCTTTCAGATGAACAATTGGTTTTTATGTATAATAGAATCAAGTCTAGATGTGAAAAGGATGGAAAGAGTGCTCCTAAGCTTGTTCTTACCATTCTTGCTGATGATGCAGAACCATCTTCTCAGAAAGTTCAACTTAATGAAGCTGTTTCTTCTAGTGTGCCTGCTAGGTCTCCATCTTTGTCTGTTGATACTTCTGCTGATGTGACAACTATTGCTGCTTCATATGTTGTTGATAAAGGTAAAGCCAAAGTTGTAGCAGAAGCTCTTCCTTCTAGAAAGAGAACCAGAAAACAAATGGAGGAGGAGAGGTTGGGTGAAGAGGCTGCAAAAAGGTTAGATGATGATCAACAAGCTGAAATGGCTAGATTTCATGAGCTTAAAGAAAGAGAAGTAGAGCTTGCAACTGCTAGGGCTAAACAGATAAGGAAGGCCATGGATCAACAATATGAATCTGCTACACTTGCTTCTACTAAGGATTCTACTGATGAACACTTGGATATTCCATCAGTAGAAACTATTGCTGCAGAAGATATATCTACTGAAGATGTAGATCCTGAGGAATCTTCTTTACCACATGATGCTATTTATATTCCTGGAAGAAGGACCAAGAGAATTGCAAGAGTCAGAACTTCACATTCAACACAAAGACTAGTAGATGTTAATGCTCCTGATGCTTCCTTTATCAAAGAAGGATCCCCTGATGATTGGCCAGAGGGTGTTAGAGATGTTTTGGTTCATTGGGAATTATCTAAGAATGGTCAGATCAATACCATTTATAGACTTGATAAAACTTCTCTATCATTCACATTCCTACAAGAAATACTACATCTTGTGGATCATCAGGACTTGCTCACTCTGAATGAGTTGGTTCACAAATATTATGCTACTCGTACTCCTACAGGTTTAGGATTGTATCTATTGGGTGTTCTCAGAGTGCTTATGGATTCTTCTACTCCCACTGGTGCTGGTTATGATGCGTGGAAAAAAAAAATCAGAGGTGGAAAGTTCAAAGTTGGAAGTTTTACCCTATGCCCTATTTTCATGTGTTGGAAACTACATCTGGACTCAGGCTTCTCATGATTCTTGGGAAAAGGTATCCTCTGACAGTGCCTCTCATGGAGAAAATGCTTCAACAGAAGTTGGAGATTCCTACTGATCCAGTTGGGAATGCTAGGTTGTTTGCTGAATCTCTGGTTAAATTGTTCAAACTCAAGATCAGGACTTACAGAGCTGCTTCTACTTGATGGTATTTTGTTATTTATTTTTTTATTTCTTATTATTAGTATTAAAAAAAACAAAAAAAACAAAAAAAAACTAACTAACAGATTTGTATAGTATTGTGTATGTTGTATGCAGGTTATGGTGTTGGTTCATCTCACACCTTACCTGGTTCTCAATTTACCTGATGTTGACTATTCCATCAAAAAGTTGGCTAGTCCAAAGGGTACAACTTTGGTAAAGACATGTCAAATCTGTTGATAGCTGTAATAGTTTGCTAAAAACTATTGGGTACTCAACTCACCCATGCTTAACAGCTGAGAGTTGGATGGTTGTCAATTGACCATGGATTTTTCCTTTATGGATTCCCAATAATTAGCTAGCCCACAAGTGTATGGCTTGTGGTAAAGGCAGTGAAAAACCATATTTGGTATTCAATTTACCAAGGTGATTCAATCTACCAAATAATTGACTAGTCCTGAGCAAACGGCTACAGGTAAAGACAACTCAAATCCGTTTATAGCTGATGATTTGCTAAAAATCATATGGTCATCAGTGTACCATAGTTTTCAAACTTAAACATTTGGCTACTCCAGTAGTGATGGCTATTGGTAAAGATACATCAAATCCATTATTTTCAATGATTCACCTCTCACAGGAGTTAACACACATAGATGTGATGAGAATAGTATCAAACTAATCTGTTTTGATGTACATTTGGTCATTTGTTGCTGCAAAGAATGGTGTTTTCAAGTTTATGCTAATCATAGAGATCCTGCTGATGATGATTCTTTGCTGATGACGTTCGACTTCAATCCTCTTGGTTTGAAACTTTAAAGATCTATCAAGAATCTTGAACTTAACCATGTCAAAATCAAGATTAGGGGAGGATTGTTGGGAATTCTGCTAATTGAGAATTCTGCTGGCGGTTACTGCTGAAGAGCTGGTTCCTGCTGAAGACTAGTTTCAGTATTATTAGATTCTGCGGAAATAGATATTCCGCATAATATGTAATATAGTTAGGATATGCATGAGTTTATTTAGGAAGTGATAATGCATATCTTTTAAAGTTTTTAGAATATACGTTTCTTGTGAAACGGTTTAGGGTTTCTTGTGTATAAAAGGAACACACGATTATGTATTGGGGATACGTTTTTTAGAAAACATTTTCAGTATTATTAAAAGATCCATAGAGGATCAAGTGTTTTTAGTATTCAGTTGTTCATACTTGTGTTTGTTTCCGCTTTAGAATACAAGTTACAGAGATTTGCTTTTAGTGTGTTAGTGATTACATTAACATAACTAATGATCCACGAGTGCTCAAATACCACTTGTTGAACCTAAGACCTTGATAGATCTTTTAGCACTCATTGTTTCGCTCATCTCATCCTATTGTTACGGATCTCATCTTATTGATGTTTCTTAGTATCACAAAGACTCTCCCGAAGCTCTGATACCACTTGTTGAACCTAAGACCTTGATAGATCTTTGAGCACTCGTGGATCGTTAGTTATGTTAATGTAATCACTAACACACTAAAAGAAAATCTCTGTAACTTGTATTCTAAAGCGAAAACAAACACAAGTATGAACAACTGAATACTAAGAACACTTGATCCTCTATGGATCTTTTAATAATACTGAAAGTGTTTTCTAAAAAACGTATCCTCAGTACATAATCGTGTGTTCCTTTTATACACAAGGAACCCTAAACCGTTTAACAAGAAACGTATATTCTAAAAACTTTAAAAGATATGCATTATCACTTCCTAAATAAACTCATGCATATCCTAACTATATTACATATTATGCGGAATATCTATTTCTGTAGAAACTAGTAATATTAAAACTAGTCTTCAGCAGATACACTGCTTCAGCAGGAACCAGCTCTTCAGCAGAATTATCAATTAGCAGAATTCCCAACAATTACAACGAATGTTCTTCTCTTGCACTTAGAAGAATGATGAGTGTGATCACTTGTAAAAAACTAGAACCCGATAATGTGATCAAAGAATATGTTTTGGAAAGGAATTCGGAATACATAAGATTTTAGTGCATAAGAGGTGAAGATTTCTGAAAGAAAACAATTCTGTATTTATAGACACCAGGAGAGAGGCGACGGTCCCGTAAATACCAGACGGTCCTTTATCGATAAGGGACCGCCGCCCTATTTAAGGGACCGTCCAGACATACGCTCCCCATTTTGTCCTGATGAGGTGATAAACTATCTGGTGAAGTTTTGTTGTCGGTTCTGAGCGGGAAATATGGCTGTTATGGTTTTGAATTTTGAAAACATTTTCTTAATAAACAATTCTTTAAATTATGCAAAAATACTTTTGTAAAAATGTTTTGAGACATGAAAATGTAAAGTTTTAAATCCTTTGATCACATACACAAGTTGGTAGAAGTTTGTACATACCTTAAGTGATGTTAGTGATGAAAAAAGTTTTCTCGATTAGAAACTTATTAGTCGTAGTTTTACGTAACGTGTGTTTGTATTTTGTGATTATCAAAACTAGTAAAGACCGATTAATGCAAATGACGTTTTTGACATTATTTTTATTAACAATCTTCCCCTTTTTGATGATTACAAAATATAAACTCGTTTTAGATAAAACTAGGCATTAATGAGTTTTAAAACAAGTCTCGTTTGTTCTCCCCCTTTTTGTAGATTCAAAAAGGCTTCGTAGAAAGAAAGAAGACCACGGCATCATGATGACTCCCCCTAGCTTAGTGCTCCCCCTTGATGAGGACACTCGGGAATCGATCGATAGAATTTAGCTACAAAATGTTAGAAGAAACATGCAAGCAAACATAGAAATCCTGCATAAAAATTAAGATAAGGCAGGAGAAACATATACTGCGGACGGTCCCGTAAATGGGTCGACGGTCCTTTAAAGTTTGGGTCCGCCACAAGGGACCGCCGGCAGGAGGAGGTTCTGGATCAATAGTTCAAGAATTTATGCAGAACTAGATCATTCATTAAAATACAAGAGTAATGCCATTCATATGACAATTACAACATGAGTTTACAAGCATAATCCTAGTCTAATCTCTTAGGATATCTCATGTTAAATCTGGTTTATTAGTGATCATGCATGCTTCTCTAGAACTTGCGACCGCATGGTGGAGAAGAGTTTTTGGGTAGGGATTGTAGAAACCCGGATGACAAGAGGATGGAAATGATGTAGTCAAGATCGTTCTTCATCTTTTGAAAGTGGTTGTGATTGTAGATGCAACAAGCACAATAACCCCCATGGGCAAGAGTGGGATGTGACATTGTTGGAGGATAAAGTTTTTGGGATAGGATGATATTAAGGAGGCTCAAATCAACAAGATTGGAGAATTCTTGAGCCTTGATAGAGTGTAAGGAGTTGATATTTGTCATTGGTGGAAACAAAGGTGGTAATGAATGATCTTGAGGAGCCGGGTTTGTATGCTCATTGTGAGTGGATGGTTGCCTATTTTGTGGTTGAGAGTCAAAGAAGGAGAATGATGAAGATGATGCCTCATTATGTGATGTGGGATTGGAATTAACATGGTTATTGTGTCAGTTGTTTGAGTTGTTCATGAAATTGCTAAGGCTTTGTTTCTTCCTCCATATGGGTTTGACCGATATTCTTGGTTTTCTAGGGGATGACATTTTGTTGAATGACATTGAGAATGAGGAAGGTTATGCCATGGCAATGGATGGAGGAGGTGGTGGTTTAAATAGAGGATAAGAATAGTAAAGCATGCATGCTTGGTTAAGTTAGTTCAAATGATGCTTAAGCAAATTAGGAATGTGCATAAGATGCATCATAATACTGAAAATATCCCAGGAATGTGTTTTATATGTTTCAGATGCAAAATAATCAAAAACAGATGAAAAATGAACAAAGTTTGCATAATTAGCAGTTTCAGTCCCTCAACTTCCAAAAGTTGTCAAATCTAGTCCCTGGTTATTCTAAAAACTTGAAAATGTCACAAAAGGCCCTTTTAAATCACAAAGTTACACATTTAGTCCTTGGGTACAAAGTTTCTCAAAAATGCAAGTTTAGTCCCTGAACTTTGAAAATTGAAAAAAATGGCCCTGGGAAATTAAAACTTTGAGAAAAACAAATTTTGTCCTTGTACTTCTCATTTATGGCAGGAATGGTCCTTGGTTGGCAAGTTAGGTGAAATTACAAAACAGGTCCCTAAAGTTTTAAAGTTTGGTAGTTTTAGTCCCTGGAGGACCAAAAATGAAAAATTGCAAATATTCTCCATGGATTATTCATATTTTACAAGAATGACCCTTTTGATAACTTTGGGAAAAATACAAGATCAGTCCATCAATTTCAGAAAAATTACAAACTTGGTCCTTGTGATTTACATTACTAAACCAAACGAACATAAAACCAAACCCAAAATATAAATCCCAAGCCCACCCTTTTAGCCAAGCCCAAAAATAAAATAAAAAGGCCCACTCCTCACCCTGGTAACTAATACCAGTCTGACCCGGTCAAACCAAACCACCTTACCTCCTTTCCCTCCCCTGCAATACCACTCACCAATACCACCCTACCTTGCAACTCCCCCACTTGCCCACTACCACTTGCTGCCACCCATCACCACTTTGGTGGTTGTTTCTGGCCACCACAGTGGGTCCCACAGGCCAAACTTGGGTTCTTTCAACCCCCCTCCTGGCCACCTTTCTAGATTGAGCAAGCTTGTAAGCTTGAGCTCAGTGGACCCCATTTGAAATCATTCCAAAAGTGTGTCCCAGTTTCAGTTGAGAAATAAGATATCAAAGTGCTTAACCTGGCTTCTTGGCTTATTCATGTAGCTTATTTGTTTTAATCTAGCTTAAACATATCCAACCAAGTTACTTGAACCTGAATTCACCATTGTGGACCCCACCAGGGCTGATTTCCTTCAAAGTCAACAAAATAGTCAAATGTTAAGCTTATTAGCACTCATAATGCTTATTTTTGATATTTAAAAAAGTTGTTTTTGCAAAAGTTTCATGTTTTTAGTATTCTTAAAGTTTTGTAAAAGAAAATCCAGAAAATTCAAGTTTTAAAATAAGTGATAGTTTCTATTTAATTTTATTTATCTTTTTAATTTTCATTTTTAGATTTTTATTAAGTAACTTGCATTTTTATATTTTTCTTAATTTCCTTTTATGTCAAAGTAATTTTAGTAATTTTCTCAGATTTTTATATTATCATTTGGTAATTATTAGATTTAATATTAGTTTAATTAATTATTAACTAAAAATTAAGTTATAAATAGCATAATTAGTTTTTATAAAGTAGCATCTAGTTTTTATATTTTTCCTAGCTTTTATATGTTGTAAAGTAATTTTAGGAATTTTTCTAGATTTTTTACTGTTCATCTTTTAGTTTTTATAATTTAATTAGTTTAATTAGTTATTACTTAATATTTAGAATAATAATTAGTAAAATAGTTTAAAAATAAGTTTTATAAACTTTTTATAATTTTTTAGGATTCCTGTGATGGTTAATTAGTTTTATAAATTTTCTCATAATTTTTTAAGTCATTTAGGTATTATTAGTAATTAAAAAGTAGATTTAAAATAGTTTAATTAATTATTAAATAGTTTAAATTACGTAGTAGTTTTTAATTAATAAAAAAATAATAAAAAAATATAAAAAATAGTTTCCTTTTTAATTTCATTTTCTTTAAATTTTAAATTTGTAAAAGTTTCATTTTCACCCCCTTTAGTTTATTTTCCTTAAAACTCACCTTTTATCTCAGCACGCAATCGTGTCTGATTTTAATTTGGTTTACGTTTATGCATTTCTGTTTCCCGTGATTGTTAATATTGTTATTCCTAATCCTTCCAGTAGTGTAAACAAAATCAAATCTTTATCTGGTTACTTCCCATTCAAATTCACCCGATCACAAACCCGTTTTTTATACCATCACACCTCGCTGGGACATAACGACCCAAGAAAACACTATACTTCCACGGAGCATTGGTCTAAGCTGTTTGACTATTATGGTTGATCATTCACAAGCGGTTGACTTATTTGACCTTGGGCAATAATATCTGACGGTTTAGCCCCAATCAAAATTTGGCGCCGCTGCCGGGGAGGTTGTGCGCGTATTCTAAACGATTTTTCTGATTTGTGATTTTTGAATTCATCCATTTGTATATTTATCCACCTTTGTTAATATTATCTTATTATCATATACAAAACTATTCCCGAAAACATTTTAAATCAGTTTTCAACGAACACAAAAAGATTTTCTTTCTTATAAAATGTTTATCTAAAATCCCAAAAATATCCATCTTTACCCTCCTACCTTTTTGATTCTCCATTCTTACCCTCCAAAACCCTTTGATTCTTTCTATGTCTCATCCTCACCTTCTTTGTCGATAGTGTGGTAGTCCTTATAATGGTGGTAATTGCCCTAGTTGTGGCATGGTAGAGTCAGGAAACGGGTCTGTCTATAACCAGAATCCCTATTCCTACCATGACACGACTAATTCATTCCATCGGCTTCCACACCATGAGACCCAACAGGTTTACTGTTGTGAGTATTGTGGAGGCCCTCACTACAACTCTGATTGTCAAACTAGGAATCAGTTTGTCTATGAACAGGTTCCTTGTAACAATCATGAATTTGGTTTTAACCAGCCTTCACAATACACAAACCCTCAACCACTGCCTCAAGACGAGTTAGCTAGAGCTGAATTGATTACTAAAATGATTATGACTCAAAGTCAAGTCAACAAGACCATTCAAGATGGAATAAACTGTCTTAAGGATCTGATTCTTAGGAAACAAAATCCTCCTGTTATCTCATTTTATCTTGAGGATGAAAGTGATGAGGATGAACCATTTGAAGAGGAAAACCCTAAGGAACCTTCAGATATCTTGATAATGGGGGACAAGGAAATCAAAGTCAATCCTCTTGAGGAAATAAATGACCTTGTTCCAATCCCAAAGGTATCTGAGAAACCTTTTGGTTCAGCTTCAGTTGAAACTGTTTCAGTAGAAATACAGGGAGAAAAGAATATAACTGAATCACTAGCAGTAGAAATAATGGAACTTGTAGAATCCATGACTGCTAGTACTTCTCAATTCCCTGAGTCTGCTGTTATCACACCCGAGGTTCCCACTCACACTTTGAGCATGGGGGACGAGCATCTTGACACTGTTCCTAAAAGGGAATCGGACGAATTCATAAAGTCTAGTGTTAAGAACCTTGTTCCAATCCCAAGAGAGTCACAGGAAATTCTTGATCATGTGTGTGATATCCCTCCTCCTCTTGTCTACCCAATTGAAAATGTTGAGATGTTCTCCGATTCTGATAATGATGATTCTTTATCTTGTGGGGACATCATTTATGTGGAAGAATTACCTTCTGAGCTAGTTAGCTTAGAAGAAGAGAATGATGAGATTGACACTGAAATCCAAGATGAAGCACTTTGTGCAACATTATTGAATGTCAATCTCCTCATTTCTAAAATCGAGGCTTTCAATAAGAAACCTATTTCATCTCCTATCCCTATTAAGGATAGTGACATTCCTTCCGATGACCCTATACCGGAATTTGAAGCCTTTACTTTTGATCCTATGGGAGAAAAGATTAGTAGCAGTACCACTTCTCATTCTCATAATTCTCTCCCCGATTATGAATCATTTACCTTCGATGAGTTCTCCTGTGAACTCACGCGCATCAATTCAGAATATGATTCATTCACATTCGATGAGTTCTCCTGTGAACTCACTCATATCATATCTCCACCGGAGTATGATAACTTCTACTATGATCTAGACACACCCGGGATATGTCTTGATCACATGAGCTTAAATGATGATATTCATGATGATGAATCTATGAATTCTCGTGTGGGTGACGATGAGTTAGTCATGATTTTCATCATGACTTTCTTTCTCTTTTTCACCTATCCCATAGCTTCTCATGTTCTTCACTCCTTCGGGAATGAAGATATTATCTTTGACCCCGGCATTTCCATGTATAATTCTTTTGAGCCAGGGTCTGTATATCTCATCGGTGTGGAACTTTCACATGCTTCAAATGTTTATCCAAACATCTTGAATGAAAGTCCGATGGGTATTGTTTCTTCCACATCATGCTTCCCCAAGAACCAATGAATTCGGGGTCGAGTCAAGCTAGCGACTCGGTAAACAAAAACAGTAGCATGTACTTAGGGTTTTCACCCTAAGTGTGGGGGAGTGCCCCTGCTGTTGTTACCATGTACATATAATAAATAAAATAAAGTGAAAAATGGTGTTTCCACATTTAGCTCGTAATGTTACCCTTTTACGTTCAAAGAGTCGGCATAATATCCGGAACTTTGAATATTGAGGACAATATTCAATTCTAAGTGTGTGTGTGGGGGGGGGGGGGGGGGGGGAATTCTAGCGAATTTGATCACATTTTACCATCTAGTACCCCCGTTTTTGGCAAAAATTTAAAAATTTTCACCTGAGCTTCAAAATTTTTGTGGTTATCAATCCGCCATGTCTAAACGACAAAAGGAATGGCTAATCCAGGAGCAAACGGCCCTTGGTAAAGATATATCAAATCCGTTTACGACTTGCAATTTGCCCAAAATTGTATGGTATCTCAACTCGCCATATCCAAAAAAGTGAAAGAGTTAGCTAGCCCGCAAGATTATGGCTTGTGGTAAAGGCAGTGGAAAAACCATAATTGGTAATCAGCTCACCAAGATGTTGACTATTCCATCAAGAGTTGGCTAGTCCAGAAGCAAACGGCTTTTGGTAAAGACAAATCAAATCCGTTGATAGCTGGTGGTTTGCTCAAAATCACATGGTTATCAGGTGGACCATAGTTCTTACTTGAACATATACATCTGGCTACTCCAGAAGTGATGGCTTTTGGTAAAGAGTTTCAAATCCATTAAGTTTTTCTAAAAAGATTGCTAGGGACTAGCAATATTTTAGTGTGGGGGATTGATGAGTGTGAAAATACTCATCATTTTTACCTAATCTGAGCTGCCAAAACATCTAAAAACACTCAAATATGCATCATAATACTGAAAATATCCTAGGAATGTGTTTTATATGTTTCAGATGCAAAATAATCAAAAACAGATGAAAAATGAACAAAGTTTGCATAATTGGCAGTTTCAGTCCCTCAACTTCCAAAAGTTGTCAAATCCAGTCCCTGGTTATTCTAAAAACTTGAAAATGTCACCAAAGGCTCTTTTAAATCACAAAGTTACACATTTAGTCCTTTGGTACAAAGTTTCACAAAATTGCAAGTTTAGTCCCTGAACTTTGAAAATTGACAAAAATGGTCCCTGGGATATTAAAACTTTGAGAAAAACAAATTTTGTCCTTGTACTTCTCATTTATGGCAGGAATGGTCCTTGGTTGGCAAGTTTGGTAAAATTACAAAATAGGTCCCTGAAGTTTCAAAGTTTGGCAGTTTTAGTCCCTGGAGGACCAAAAATGAAAAATTGCAAATATTATCCATGGATTATTCATATTTTGCAAGAATGACCCTTTTGATAACTTTGGGAAAAATACAAGATCAGTCCATCAATTTCAGAAAAATTACAAACTTGGTCATTGTGATTTACATTACTAAACCAAACGAACCTAAAACCAAACCCAAAATATAAATCCCAAGCCCACCCTTTTAGCCAAGCCCAAAAATAAAATAAAAAGGCCCACTCCTCACCCTGGTAACTAATACCAGTTTGACCCGGTCAAACAAAACCACCTTACCCCCTTTCCCTCCCCTGCAATACCACTCACCTCACCAATACCACCCTACCCTGCAACTCCCCCACTTGCCCACTACCACTTGCTGCCACCCATCACCACTTTGGTGGTTGTTTCTGGCCACCACAGTGGGTCCCACAGGCCAAACTCGGGTTCTTTTAACCCCCCTCCTGGCCACCTTTCTAGATTGAGCAAGCTTGTAAGCTTGAGCTCAGTGGACCCCACTTGAAATCATCCCAAAAGTGTGTCCCAGTTTCAGTTGAGAAATAAGATATCAAAGAGCTTAACCTGGCTTCTTGGCTTATTCATGTAGCTTATTTGTTTTAATCTAGCTTAAACATATCCAACCAAGTTACTTGAACCTGAATTCACCATTGTGGACCCCACTAGGGCTGATTTCCTTCAAAGTCAACAAAATAGTCAACTGTTAAGCTTATTAGCACTCATAGTGCTTATTTTTTATATTTAAAAAAGTTGTTTTTGCAAAACTTTCATGTTTTTAGTATTCTAAAAGTTTTGTAAAAGAAAATCCAGAAAATTCAAGTTTTAAAATAAGTGATAGTTTCTATTTAATTTTATTTATCTTTTTAATTTTCATTTTTAGATTTTTATTAAGTAACTTGCATTTTTATATTTTTTTTAATTTCCATTTTTGTCAAAGTAATTTTAGTAATTTTCTCAGATTTTTATATTATCATTTGGTAATTATTAGATTTAATATTAGTTTAATTAATTATTAATTAAAAATTAAGTTTTAAATAGCATAATTAGTTTTTATAAAGTAGCACTTAGTTTTTATATTTTTCCTAGATTTTATATGTTGTAAAATAATTTTAGGAATTTTTATAGAATTTTTACTGTTAATCTTTTAGTTTTTATAATTTAATTAGTTTAATTAGTTATTAATTAATATTTAGAATAATAATTTGTAAAATAGTTTAAAAATAAGTTTTATAAACTTTTTATAATTTTTTAGGATTCCTGTGATGGTTAATTAGTTTTATAAATTTTCTCATAATTTTCTAAGTCATTTAGGTATTATTAGTAATTAAAAAGTAAATTTAAAATAGTTTAATTAATTATTAAATAGTTTAAATTAGTTTTTAATTAATAAAAAAATAATAAAAAAATCTAAAAAATAGTTTCCTTTTTAATTTAATTTTCTTTAAATTTTAAGTTTGTAAAAGTTTTATTTTCACCCCCTTTAGTTTATTTTCCTTAAAACTCACCTTTTATCTCAGCAAGCAATCGTGTCTGATTTTAATTTGGTTTACGTTTATGCATTTCTGTTTCCCGTGATTGTTAATATTGTTATTCCTAATCCTTCCAGTAGTTTAAACAAAATCAAATCTTTATCTGGTTGCTTCCCATTCAAATTCACCCGATCACAAACCCGTTTTTTATACCATCACACCTCGCTGGGACATAACGACCCGGGGAAACACTATACTTCCACGGAGCATTCGTCTAAGCTGTTTGACTATTATGGTTGATCATTCACAAGTGGTTGACTTATTTGACCTTGGTCAATAATATCTAACGGTTTAGCCCCAATCAGTAGGCTAGTCAAACATGTAGGAACAGAAAAAAAATTACGACATACAAATAAATGGACGGTCCTGTAAATAGGTGGACGGTCCCTTATAATTTGGGGGACCGTGAGTCGATAAAGGACCGCCACCAGGGGGTTTGCCAGATTTCAGAAAATGTTTCTAGTGTGTGCCTACATGAAACATATGTGGAGATGTGATTATCTCAACCCTAGAAGAGAGAAAATCCTAGGAGATAATCAAAAGTCTCCTAATTTCAATCTTGCTCATCTTACCATGTCGGATAAAATATTTGTTACATGATCTGATAGAGGAATTGAGCGCATCGTACATGCATGGAAAAATGTTTTTGAAATGTATTAACAATGCAAGAAAAATTGATTTTTCCTATTCGTGAGAAGATTTTGAACATATGAATTGGGGTTTTTATGCACAAAAACAAGTTTTCTTATTATCATGCAATAATTGTTGTTAAGAAAAAGAAATAGTTACTTCCCAATTTCTAATTTGTGTGCTCAAGAGAATCCTAGACTCAGATTAGAAGGAATGCATTAAATATGAAGTCTAAGGAGATATGTGTTCCATCATTCCTAATCCTAAACGAAGATAAAAGAATGGTTCATGCTTAAGTGGTTTAGTAAGAATATCAACTATGTTTTTCTCTGTTGGCACTTTTTCAATAGATATGTTATCCTTTTGCACGTTATCCCTAAGAAAATGGTGACAAATCTCTATGTGTTTGGTATGAGAGTGTTGCACGGGGTTTTTACTTAAATCTATTGCTCCTTTATTATCACACATGATTGGAATGTTATCAAGTGTAATACCATAGTCTATGAGAGCTTGTTTCATCCATAGTGCTTGTTGACATGCCTTTCCGGTGCTTACATATTCGGCTTCGGTTGTGGAGATAGCTAGTGCCGTTTGTTTCTTGGAGAACCAAGAAGTTAAGCAATAACCCATGAAGGTACAAATGCCACTAGTACTTTTTCAATCCACATAATCTCCCGCATGATCAGGGTCGACGTAAACTATAGTTTCAATCCCGGTCCCCTTAGGATACCATAATCCTAAGTGCATAGTGCCTTTAATGTATCAGAAGATACGTTTAACTGATTCTAAGTGAGAAGATTTGGGATCTTCTTAAAAGCGAGCACAAAGGCAGACACTAAACATGATATCAGGCCTACTTGCCGTTAGGTACAATAAACTTCTTATCGTACCTCTATACTTAGTACTATCTACGGATTTACCCTCTTCATCCTTGGTGAGCTTTGTGTCCGTAGCCATTGGGGTTTTCATAGGCTTAGTATCTTCTAGTCCAAATTTCTTAAGCATTTCCTTAATATATTTGGATTGATTAAAGAATATTCCATCATCTAATTGTTTTATTTGTAGTCCAATGAAGAAGTTAAGCTCGCCCATCATACTCATTTCAAACTCGTCATGCATGATTCTTGAGAATTCATCACACATGTCTTGACAAGTTGAACCAAATATAATTGTATCGATATATATTTGGACGATTATGATGTTTGAATCTTTCTTCTTGGTGAAAAGAGTGTTATCTACCATTCCCATCGAGTATTCATGCTTAAGAAGAAAAACTTTCAACCTATCATACCAAGTCTTAGGGGCTTGGTTTAAACCATATAAAGCTCTCTTTAGTTTATAAACATGCTCGGGGTACTCGAAGTCAATGAATCCCGGAGGTTGTGCTACATATACCTCCTCATTGATGAGACCGTTTAGGAATGCACATTCCACATCCATTTGGAACAACTTAAAATCTAATGCACATGCATATGCGAGCAATATCCTAATGGACTCAAGTCTAATTACGGGTGTATAGGTTTCGTCATAATCAATTCCCTCTTGTTGATTATAACCTTGTGCAACTAGCCTAGCTTTGTTCCTAGATACAATACCATTTTCATCTAGTTTGTTTCTAAATACCCATTTAGTCCCTATCATGGTGACATTCTTAGGTCTTGGTACTAACATCCAAACATCATTAGACTTAAATTGGTTTAATTCTTCTTGCATTGTGATGATCCAACTTTCATCCTTCAATGCTTCATTGACATTTTTAGGTTCAATGATTGAAACAAAACAAAAGAGGTTGCTTTTGTTTTGAACTTGTGAGCTAAGGGTTCTTTGGTTTAGGCTTCCTATGACATTATCTAAAGGATGGCTTTTAGATTCCTTAATATTGGAGGTTTCACCTATTTCAATGGTTTCTTGAGATATGTCTAGGTTTTTCATGTTATCAACTATGGCGTTTTCTTCATCTAAATCATTATCTACCAAAGGTGAAGTTTTAGATGGAGGGGGACTCTCATCGAATGTCACGTTGAGTGATTCTTCGACGACCATTGTTTCCTTTGTAACACCCCCAAAATATTGCAGCGGAAGACTGTGTCACTTGGGGTGCTACTTCATAATACAAAGTACAAGTTATAGAAAACAACCTCTAAATGAGACGTTTTGAAAAGTTGCCATTCGATTAATAAATTCAAAGTTACAAACATGATATTCCAAAGTATGATACATAAATGTATACAAAACGTTTCGAATGGTAAATGATAAAAGTGTAAGTCTTCAGAATATGCAGCTTGACTCTATGTTCCACGCACTAGCTATCACATTACTAACCTGAGATAAACATGCTAAAGTGTCAACACAATGGTTGGTGAGTTCATAGAGTTTGTTTTAAATAAGTTAAAAAGCCTTTAAAGAATGTTCACACAGCAAAAGCATTGTAAATCCACTCAGTTGCAAATCCCGCCCATACAAAACTTGCAACCTGTGTGTTCACAACCCACTGCTAAAATATAGCATGAGTAAGACATGTATAAGTTCATCACAACAGTTAAGAAATTAGTCATGAGGCTCTACTTCATCTCCGGAACCTCACGCTTAGGATGTATCCAACTTCGCAATGTTAGGATGTATCCAAACTAATGGCCTTCCAATATCGCAATATTAGGATATATATTTGTATCAAGTCTAGTTACACAAATTTGAATAACACAATTAAATTTATCACAATCGTGTATGTATGTAAGTACTCATGTAAATGAAAGTCATGTACGTAAATCAAGCAAGTAAAGTATTTTTGTAATCGAGCATAATATGCAAGTATTTGAGCATGTATCTCCCCCAAAGAGTTAAAACAAATATTAAAAGAGTAGGGGCTATGACTCACCTTGAACTAATGATATCAAAACATATAACGGAAGCAATGGATAAGCTGGGAAGTCTCTATGCGTAACCTAGAATATGATGTCATCTCTTAGGTTTGGAATAACGATGCTAAAGTATAAACAAGTGTATATACGTCTTTATATTAATCATGATGTAGTACTTGGTAGTTTTGTGTACGTTTTTTTATGAAATGGTTTTAGTTCGTATATCTCTTGCTACCGTTCGGGCCATCACAATCCAGAGGTCATGCAGTAAACGTTCGAGGAACCAAGACACTTTAAATCGTCAATCCACAACTCATCTCGATGGTTTACTCTAATGAACCCCTCACATGAAGTTCCCTAGTGTTGTAGTATTCAATATGTAAAACATGTATAATAGTTATAATGATTTCGGTTTAGAAAGCCTTGAGGTCTTAGCCGTGGCCTTGCCGTGGCTTTGGTCTTGGCTACCATGGCCTTGAGATCTCAACCCTGGCCTTAGCCGCGTTTGTGATCTCAGCCCTAGGCCTTTTGGCATTTTGGTTTTCCTTAGCCGTGACAAAAAGGGCATAGTTTTATAGGTAATAAAGGGGCTGTTAAGAATTTGAAGAAAAATAACATTCGTTATGCATTTTCAGGACTCGAGCTTCTTTCGCATTTTAACTTTTTAATGAAACGGAGCATAAATGCCTCGTTTTGCGTTATTTAGAAATCTGTTACAGAAACTTGACAGCTTTGCGACAAGGTTTTTGATAATTTTGTTTGGTCGTATCTTTTGACTCGTGTACTCGTTTTGAGTGATTCAAAAGCCTGGATTCTTTTTTTTATTTATTCTAACTGATTTTTAAGTTTATATATGTTCATAATCAATAACTTGATGTAAAAATTCAATATACTACAAGTATTTTAACAATTTACTACAACTAAGATCCTAACAAGTTTTTATCTTAACTTTAACATGTAATTTATAAGTTTTAGGCTTGTTTTATTCAACTTGTACATCATGATCCAATAAAAAGAACATATATACTATATATAGATTATGAAACTATAGTAAGGATGATGATTATTAGTTTTCTTACAACTTTTGGCCTTATACAAGGGAAATCATGAAATAGGACCACTAAACCTATGCTTTCAAACCATCAACACAACTCTTGCTAACCCTTGATATAACCCTTTTGAAAAACTTTTGACCTCAGCCCAAACCACCTTGTGTAGCTCCTAATTCAACCATGGAATCACCAATTAAACACTTGCTTCATGTAGAGAATAACTAGGCCTTTAACTTTGTAGTGTAACTTGTAACTTGGAAATCAAAGGATCAAGGGTTTGTGAATTTATGTGTGTCATTTGGATTATGAAGAAAGGAAGGGATTATCTTGATTTTATAGTGTAAATGAGGAGGTTAGGAAGGTACCTAGGAAATTTCCTTGAGGAGGTTAAAGACTTAGGAAATTTTAACTAGTAGTTATCAAATTTGCAACCTAAACTATACTTGTTATCATACTAAGAGATCAAGGCCTAAGATCAAGCCATAATAGCTTGTGAATCACCATATACACATTCATATGATGGGAGGAGTGACTAGATGGATAAACTTGGTATTATCTAGCTTACGGAGTGAGTTTTGGTCCCGTTAATTGCTAACTGTAAGTCATTAAGTCACGAAATGTAAAAACGGGTATCCCAAAAATATGAAACTCATAAATATGTTAAATGTTATCAATAAAACCTATCTAAGCATATTAAATGAGTGATAAGTTTTATCGGGGTGCTTAAAGTCGTAAAAACCTAAAACCGGAATTTGTTTAATATCAAGTTAAGATATTTAATAAGAGAATTTCAACTTGATTTCTCTTAGTTAGATAATTTGTAAGATATTATCTAAATAATATCTAGTTGATGACTAGGTATATGATTAGGCAAGGTCATTTAAAATGTATTAGTCAAAAGGTGGTGCGGGTATCCGGAGTAAATAGTAAAAGTGAATAGTGAAAATGAATAGTAACCCGAAAATGCGAATTGTTACATCCGTGTTTAAAACAATGTAAGCTTTGCTAGTTTGAGAATAACCTAGAAATACACCTTCGTATGACTTTGGGTCGAACTTGGTGAGATAATCTTTGGTGTTTAGAATATAGCATTTACCACCAAATACTCTAAAGTAATGTAGGGAAGGTTTCCTACCTTTCAAGATTTCATAAGGGGTTTTTTCCTATGATTGGTCTAATGAGAATTCTATTAAGGATATAGGTGGATGTACTACGGTATTACACCAAAACTTCTGAGGAATGGATTGCTCATT